>JANBXA010000651.1:78585000-78945000 GCA_030556225.1 Cricetiscus sungorus | reverse complement strand
TGCTGATAGAAGGGCTTTAGGCAGCACTCCCCAGGCATATGTAAAGATGCACTCTCACTGGAGAAGTGAAAAGCTGTCTGCTCTTAGAGCTGATAGGAGAAGCTGTCACATCCCAGACTACCAGGTATCTCCTATTACTTAGGAAAAGTAGCACAATCTTCAGAATACAGGGCACAAAGTGAGCAGAGAAGGAATGAATTACTGACAGGGTGAGTTTGGAGACTTTTTTTCTGTATAGACTCACAGAGAAGGCCTGGAGGTTTGGGTTGAGAAAGACCCATGGGCAGAAAGAACGAATGAGAAGAATTTGAAGTCCACAATGGTATGGAGAAGGCCACAACAATAACTAACTAGTTAAACTCTTGATACATAGATTTAGTCTATCACAATCATTAGTAGAAGAGGAGGAATGCTAATTAGCAGATTGATAACAGTATTTAGCAAAGCCTCCATGTATAGACAGTATAATTGACCATTATTATATTATTGCATTATTATATATACATATGTGAGAATACAAAAAACAAAAATCTATTTTCAAGAGGAATTTAAAGAGCTTAGGCTTAATGATAAACATGTAATAGAAAAAATTTAAAAACCCTGTTATTAATCCCTTCAAAAGTCCAGTATAACAGAAGAAAAAAGAGTACAATAGTAACTTTGGCAAAGAGGAGATGAACACAATGCTAGAATTAAAAATTACTGTACAGAAATGATGTTGATGACTATCCGACTCTATATGACTAAGAAAAGAAGGGATAACCCTGAAGAAAAATGAATATAGACTTAAAATGTAAAGGTAAAAAGAACACATTGAAATTCTAGGGGACCCATCAACATACATAGGGGACTGAGAGAAAGAAGAAGAGAGGTACAATTGCATGCAAAGTTAAAGAGGACAGAGAAAGAGAGATGGAGGTATATGACACACAGACATACATACACATACATGCATTCACACATTTATAAGTGCGTGTGTGCACCCCACCCAACCATATATGGTGAGGGTGAGTGGGAGAGCACTCACAACTGCTCCAAAACCAAGAAATACACAAAACCTTGACGAGTTAGTGAAAATAGACATAGTATATATAGTAGAGCATCATAGTAGATACAAGATTCAAAAGGTTTGAGGTCAGAACTTATGCAATGAAAATATGTAAGAAAACCATGGATGGTCATTCTAAAGTTACTAAAGAAAAATAAAGGAAACACAATTCTATAACCATTGAAAGTAAAATATACTTTCATTTTACTTTGTTGAGACAGTATCTCTTTCTGTAGCCTTGCTTTCTTGGAACTCACTATGTAGACCAGGCTGCCCTTAGAACTCACAGAGATCCATTTGTCTCTGCCTACCAGTTGATGGGATTAAGGGTGCATACTACAATGCTTGGCTATAATGTAATTATAAATTTAGGAAGAAACAATTTCCAGGCAAAGCAAAGAGTATTTAATTTCCAGCATGTATATCCTACTGATTGCTAAAAGAGGACCTGAAATTTTGTGCTTCTTCACTTTCAGTCATTGCCAAATACAAAAAGAGCATCAAGTTATTGTGAGTTAATAACATGGAACATAAAGTCAGGATATGTCCACACAACACAGAACAAGGATTTTACTACAAGTACTATTGATCCCACTATACTTAAATGATTTCAAATACACAGGTACATTCAAGCAGAGAACACTACAACAAATAAAGTGCAATACAACATGTGTTTTCTGGTCAAGGTAGAGTAAGTAAGACTTGTACATAGTGACAGATATGTTGAAAAACCCCTTAAGTATCGGCAATTAAGTAACCTAATAGTAAACAACCCACCACACAGAGCAGAAAACACAAAGAAATTAAAATAATTTAAAAAAGTGATATTCAAAAATAATTCTAACTGTTACATATATATATATAATACATACATATAATACTTGTCAAATGTAAAATAAAGATAAATATAAAGATGAGGACTGGAAGAAGGTAAAAACTACCAAAAGATATACAGTATATACAGCATTATTCTAAAAATCAGGAATATATACATACCTGACTTAGACATTGCATGAGAAAGATGAGTTGGTGAATATAATGAAGAATATATAAAATAATCCTAAATATGTGGGATTTAAAGTACATTATATGGAACTGATTAAAACTGCCATGTGTTGTGGAACACACCTGTAATCGCAGCACCTGGGGACCTGAGACAGGAGGGCAGTGAGCTGAAGGAAAGCCTTGGCAACAGTTAGATTATGTCTCAATCTCAGTCAATAAATTCTAAGTTACACTAGGATAGATACTTCAGTACTGTGTTCTTGTGAACATAACAAGCAAACGAAAAGAGTTGGCCATCTAAAATCACAAGCAGGCACTAGAGTGGTGCTGCAGGTAGTAAAATGCTTGCTAGCAAAGAGGAATCAAGTTTGGATCTCTAGCACCCACATAAAAAGCCAGGTGTGGCAGTATAGGACTTTTATCCTATCTCTAGGGAGGCAGAGACAGGAGGATGCCCAGAGCTCACTGGCCAACTAGTGTTGTTGTGAATTGAAAACACAAGAAGGAGAGTGATAGGGTAAGACAACTAATATCCATCTCTTGCTTCTGTATGTAACACACACACACACACACACAGACACACACACACACACACACACACACACACACACACACACATACACATTCCTTCAGGATAACAGCATGACTTTAATTAAAAATGCTAAATCTAACTAACTTTTGTAGAATATTCATTCAAACAGCAGCAATGTATTATTTTCAAAGTATATAGGACACACTGGTAGGTTATAACCTTCTCAGTAGAAAATACAACACAACAAAGTAAATACAAAATCTTTTTTTTTTTTTTTTTTTGGTTTCAATGGAGTAAGACTTGCACATAGTAACAGAAAGTCCTGTGTGGGGGAAATAACCTCACCAAGTAATTGGCAGTTAATTTTATAAACAATCTACCCAACAGTGAGGAAGTCATAAAGAAATTCAAATATATTTTGAATTGAAATAAAATAATACCACTTTTAAAAGTCATGGAGATAAAAGTGTAGCCTACAAAGAACACAAATTTCAAAAAGCCTATTTTAGAAAAAAATCAAAACAAACAAATAAAAAACTAAAAGACTGCAGTGACATCAAGCATCAAATTTAAAATATTGGGAAAGATATCTCATGAAAAAGATAAATCAAATTGATAAATCATTGCTCATACTGACAAAACACAATAAAATAAATTGACAATTACTAATATCAGACATGAAAATAGAGACACATTCCCTAACTAGTCTACAAACATTAAAAACATAGCAAAACATTTACAAGTTTATGGTTATAAAAATGACAAATGATACAGATAATTCTTGAGAAACACAAACTATTAAACTAAGGAAAAGAATGAATTGAAGAACAAAAATAAAATGAATAAGTAGGTTAAAAGCCTTTCAAGGGTTGGCAAGACCATTCAGGAGAAAAGGCGCTTCCTTCATAAGCCAGAAGAGCAGAGTTAGGTTCCTGGAATTCACATAAAGGAGGAAAGAGAACTGACTCCACAAAGTTGTTCCCTGACGCCCATATGCATATCATGGCAAATGTGCCTCAACCTTATCATCACACTACCCCTCCCATACACTTTAATGCATATTAAAAAGCCTTTTAAAAAAAATGGCATTCAGCCCTAGTTAGCTTGTCTGGAAAGACCAAACATTTGCTTAGATTCATACATTTTATGAAATCATCATTACTTTACTACTCAAGTGAGATATTACAATTAAACTATAGACTACTTGGCCTGAAGTCAGACAATATCTGAACTCTACAGACTGGATCCAAGAATAAATTTGAAAAAAATAGGATCATACTATCTGACCATTTCAAGTGTACCAGCAGTGCAGAACTAAAAGCCTTTAGTGAATTTACATGTCAGTGACTTCAAAAGCCATTTGGTTTTCTAAGTGAATGATACAAAGGCATTAATCAAAATCCAACACCCATTCTATAAACCCTCAAAAGTATGTAGTGGGTAGTAACAGTCTCAACAAAGGATATCTGCAAAGATCCTTTAGACACATTACTTAAGACTGGAAGATTCAAAGTCCATTGAAGGAAAGGGATCAAGGCCAGGCCCAGGCTCATGGCTATTACTAAACATGGAGCAGATTCAGCATAAAACTGGATCATACATCAATTCAGATTCAGTTTGGGCACCATTTCCATGCTTTCAGTTTTCTTCTGCTCAGATGTCCTTTCAAATCTCAACCTTTAATACTTCAAGAAATTAATTAAAAAAAAAAAAGCCAAACCAAAATCCAAAACCCTCAAATACTTGTTTGGGCCTTATAAGGGATGTTGGAGGTTAATTATTTATTTGGGTCCAATCTTGAAGCTCTTCTTAGTTAAACAGCATTTTCTTGAATTTGGGGTCACAGACTGACATCCCCAGAAAATATTCCCTGAGCAGTATATTATTGGAGATGACCTTTCTGTTTTAAGAGCTGAATATTTTGAAATGGCTTCTTGGTGAGCTGTGCTATGTGTTACCAAGAACTTTAAGGGGGTTAACTTGTCAGTAACAGATTACAGAAGTATTTCCAAAAGGATAAATAAAAGAATGTTCAATTTGAAAAATGAGTGTTGTCAGTAGTACATGTTCTAAAGTAAGGAGTTTACAAACAAAGGGAGAACAGTGCAAGGAGGCTGGAGGGAGCCACCTAAAATTAAAATACATCACAAGGACCAGAATTTTTATAGTCACATGCTGGAAGATAAGCAGATGAAATTGAGCTTGGTAAACTTACCTGAGCAAGAGGCTTATTCTCAAATAGTGTTTCATGTTGGAAGAATTTGTCCAGCCCATGATCCTTGGCAATATGTTCAGACTCATCAGAGAAAAGGACAGCATCCCCATCAAAGGCCACACGGAGCTGTGTGTCACAATAAGCCATGTCTTTGGCTCCAGCAAACATGGTTGCAGAGGCAATGCCTGACATCATATGGAGAGATTAGTATTCTTCTTCCAATAAACCACCCCCACAACAGTGATAATTATTCTGTAGCCATTGCCACATATTTCGGTTCCTGTCCCCAATTACAAATCGCAGAACAGATATCTATGCAGTGATTCTGTTTATACAGGAATGGGAGGAAAAAATAAGTTGTGCAATAATCACTGAAAATGTTCCCCTTCCAGGAAGGTCAATTCCCTAGGATACAAATCATAAGGGGAGCCACATGTGTGGAAGCATTAGCAAGAGACCCAAAATGGTAAGCCACCTGCAGTTGTGAAACCCAAGGTAACCGAGCATCTTATGAGCTAGAAGAATAAACCCAGGCCTCTACCTTCTTTAATTGCTTCTTGTACTTTTTCCGAATCTGCAGACAGATACAAGTTGGTAAGATATGCCTTCAAATAGCCAATAGGACTTTTTCCACCCGTCAAACAGAATCGGTCAATTAGTAGACCTATTGTCAGGTAAGAAAGGCTGTGTTATGGTTCAGACTGAAGATACAACATTGATCCCAATGACATTTGCTATAAGGATGAAAGGTTGTATTAGTAAATCCATTTGAGTTCATTTGCAAGTCTAACTGAATGTTTATCATCTAATATTCAATTGTAGAAAACTGAAAATGACTTTCACAGCATCAGTATTAGAAAACCTGTCAGATAATTCATGCCCTTTGTTTGGTATAGTTTATGGAACATATTCACATAGGCCATGTCAATTTACTCAAGACTGCATGGTGGCTATTATTCTCTTTATAGGAAAGGATGCTGGACAGACTTGTCCAATCCACTGGTTTACCCACATAGGGTAGACTTTAGCCCACAAGTGTGACTCATGTCTGCCCTAGGATAATTCTCTCTTTAAACTACAGCTTCTTCCTTGCTTATTGAAAGGGGATTTTAAAGTTATAGTGATATTTTAAATACCATTCTACATTTCTTTAATGTAATACTAGTAGTAAGTCACTCCAAGATTCAAATTAGTTTCTAAAGATATTCTGAAATTTTCACTCCTTCTTGACTAGAATATTTGATTATAGCTATTAGCAGACCTGACATTAATATTCTCTGGATTTTTTTCCTTTTTTCCAGTAATGTGGCTTGTACTCAGAGCATCATATATATTAGGCAAACATTCTACCAATAAACTACCACATCCATTTAATTTCTTAAAATTATCAAGTATGATATAGCTAAATTGCCCATATTGGGTTTCAACTTGCGATGTTGCTGTGTAGCTAAGGTAGGTTTTGAACCAAAGGTAATCCTCTAGCCTCTTCTGAAAATTTGGCATTATAAGCCTATGCCTTCAAACTCTATTATACTTTTAAATACCTTCCAACAATTAAAGAAAGAAATTGATTGTCCAGAGATTTTTGTAAAGTTACCACCCAATTAAAGGATGGATTGATACAAGTTATCTAGAAAGAGATTCCTTTTTTGAAGGTATTATTTTACAGAAATAATACAAAATTTTACTAAAGATTTATATCTGAACTTAGGATTATATTTGAAAGAAAATTAATTGATCAATATGAGACTACCATGCATATGATACAATTCTGTGTTTATTCAAAGTCAGTGTTATGATAAACTGGGTAACTATGCTATCTAAGTAAAGCAAAACCTGGGGTCTAGTCAGCTCTTTGAAGGACTAAGTACATAGGTCACAATGTGGGTAGAAGTATCTGCTTTGGTGTTAACAAAATATTGCCAAATTTTCATTTGATCCAATATCAAATAGGCACAAGTGAGTCAAATATGGATCTTAGAAACCCTTAAGTGACATCAACCTAATGTTTTAGAAATTATGTATTGGCACTAGGACTTAAAACTGAATGAAAATGTTGGCTTTTTTTTTCTCAAAGGGATCCCAGTGTACTGTGGAGCTAGACCATATAAGTTGTAACAAAGACCACAGCAGAGATAGATACAGGTGGTCTATCTCTAAAGAAAGAAACAACTCTTCCAAGGTCAAGGCTGTAATTCCACAGAAAAGGCAAAATGGAATGGTGTATAAACTGGTTTATCAGCAGAATTCACATATAAAAAAAATAGGAAACCTCAGTGTTTTTAACACGCTGAAGGATAGACAGTATCCCTTAATAAATAAGAGTCTGTATGATGATGCACACCTATAATCCTAGTACTGGGAAACTGAGATAAGATGATGTAGAGTTAATATAGGGCTATATTTCAAGGGCTTATGTGAAAACAAACAAAAAGAATTCAAATATTCTTCACTTAATGAATATTATATGCTCCTCAGAGCCTTTGAAACACATTTTCTCTTTTCAATTCATAATTTTATGAAGGTTGCATTTAAAATGCCAATGTTATAGTTAGAATCTTTTGACATGATAAAATAAAACTCAGTAACTTGTAATACGCCCTGGTTCATGTATAATTTAAACCTTTGAGTTCTATGTGCACAAATTAAACCTGATTTTTATGTGACATGCCCACAACTAGATCTATTACTAGAAAACATGACAATGATGTCCTGAAGAGAATGTTAGGTAATTTCATTAATAGAAACAAAAAACATGGGAAACTTTACAAGAAAGTGATACATTGATAGGAAGGTTCAGAAGACTAGCACCAATGAAAATCTCCACATATAGTACTAAAGACAATTTTGCTGGGAAGAATATGGATTTGTGTGTGGGAGAGAAAGGGTAGCCAGGATCACCCAATTTTAAGGATTGGAAGGTAAAAACCTTTAAACCCTTACCATGGATCTGTGGTGAGGAAAAAGTTTGATCCCATAGAAAAAGCCTCTGGGTTGACAGTTCCTTGAAGTCAAGTTCAGAATTGAAAAACCATAAAGCAGAGAAATATATTGAGGACCTGGGATTAAGACTTTGAAATTCACACTTGACAAGTTAAGTCCAGAGCTTTGAGCCCAACTCTGCGCTGAAGTTAAAAATGAGCATGGCCTTTCTTGTTCTGACATAGGCAAATAAACATTCCCCACGCAGAAGGGGTTGTCGGTATCAAAGATACTGCAGTGGTTTAAGCCACAGTTAGCAAAATAGCATGGCCTCTTTTTTGCAGAGCTGTGAGCTGGTCTTCCACATGGTATTTATTTTACTTACCATAGTGATTGACGCTGTTTATAAGTCGTACTCCCACTTGGGCATGGTTATTAGTCATCAGTACTATATCAAATAAGTCTTGTTCATCAGGATACAGCTCACGGAGTCTAGAGTTGACATGCTGCAGTGCCTGCAGGTTACAAACATGGGAGTATTAAAAAGGGCATGCAAGGTGGGAGTTAGGCAGCAAGAGGGAAAACACCCTGGCAGGATCAGAATCAAGGTCCACAGGATGCTGGCTGAGAAATCAGTGTTCCTTTAAGATATGGTTATGTCACTATTGCTGTGTTTTATGATTCCCACACATAGGCTTCAGTTAATGCCCAAGACACAGATGGCTAATGTCCATAAGATGCTATTATAGTGTTCTGTTTACTAGAATTATCTCAAGGGTGGGTAGAGAAAAAGATCATGGTATCTACCCCTTTTATGATTTGCCTTCTGATTTGTCTATTTGTCTTAGTTTCTAAGTTCTGATTTTATTGTGAGAAATTTGGAAGTTTGAAAATTTACATGTCACCCATATGCAGGAAGCAGATTGGGATAGATGGATAATCACAATGGTTTTGTTTTGTTTCTGAATGTACAGTGGAAGGGAGATAATAGGCTGTGGCTTATTTATTTTAATTTTAACATTTATTTTTAATTGTGTGTGTGTGTGTGTGTGTGTGTGTGTGTGTGTGTGTGTGCACGCGCGCTCATGTGAGAATGCAGATGCCTACCATGTGTCCAATTCCCTGGAGCTGTAGTTACAGATGTAACTCCCCCTGTACCAGAGATTGTGAACCAAGGTCAGGTCATTTTCAATAACCAGGCCAACTTCTAATACCACACCCTTCTTGCAAGCCCCTTATTTTTTTGTTAGTTTTTAAAAACTATGTTTTTCCTATGCTTTTGTAGTTTCTCCCTATGCTTCTACATGTCATGTGAGCATCTTTTACTCCAAACCATAGAGGCATCATGTGCTTTCTTGTGGTTATGTGATTGGTTGTGCAATAATACTATAACTAACATAGGTGACTAGTTACAAATGCTACATATTTTAGCACACATTCATGATCCCAAATGTCAGACCAGCTAAAGTGAATTCCATCATTTAAAGAAGGTATTTATTTCCATTACTCAGGACCATTGTTAATTCCCTAGTACTTCCTATCTCTCTATCTATGAACGTAACATGTTTTTGTTAAAGGTCCATTTAAGAAAGCCCAGATCTGAAACCATGGATTCTCAACAATTCTAGAAGTCTTTGGGAATTGGTCAACTGGAATGGTGTAGGAATTATTAAGGTGGTTTAAGGACTGTCAGGTAGACTGGACAACTCTCAAAGATTTTCCCAAGTTCTTTCTTGACACCCAGAGTCCCTGATGGGAAAGCAAGGCAGTCCACACAGTACCTTGACAAACCGAAATGCTGGCCCCGGGGTCAGGATGACATTCTCATTGGTGAGCTGATACTCCATGTACTTTTCCAGACCCTCTTCTTCGTAGATTTTCCTGTCATCCACCATATTGAAGAGTGCCCGTGAAGAAACAGCAATTGTGATGGCGTGCTTGGGTTTGGGCTGCAGAGAAGGTCAAGGAAGAGAGAGTCAACACATACAGAAGGAAGTGGGTCATGCAGCTGGGAAAGAAAAAGGATCTTAGGTGAGAAGGTTTTCCTAGAAAGTTAAGTGGGAGGCAGTTGAAGGGCCCAAAGAAGGGAGCCCTGGGGTGCCAGAGGTCTTGTACTCTCACCGGCCTAGGCCGCGCACAGCTGGGGATCTTCTCATAAAGCATGCTCACAGACGACCAGTAGGCTTCGTCCACCTCATCTTCCTCCATCAGCTGCCGCTGTCGCTGCTGGGCTTCAGACAGACATTCCTGATCCATATCCATAGAGTTGCCATATTGCATGCGGCGCTGGGCATAGGATTTCCACTCAGTAGGAGGAGTGCGTGGATACTCTCGAGTAGTCTTGGGTATCAGGTCTCGGGAGTCACAGCTGTGTGCATAGTCCCGCAACTGCAACTCTCTAGGCTCTCTGTTTTCCCTGTGAGTCCAGGGATCATTGACTGAGTGCATCTTTGAAGTCCGCCGAGGTGTGGGCTCTGGCTCGGGTGGTGTTGGAGGTTGTGAGTCAAGTGGGGTGACAGGTCTGGTCTGTGGAGTCTGCGGTATGGAGGGCTTCTCTGATGCTTGAGGTGGAGGTGAGGTCTCGTGTTGGCTGGGGGAGGTAGAGGAAGTTCGAGAGGTCGCAGAGCTATTGGGGGCCTGGTAAAGAAATTGGGGGGTTGAAGCCCAGGCCCATGAAGATTCACATGCCAATCTCCCACGTGGCATATCCTAGTCTATTCCTAGACCTTGAATGAATCCTAGTTCATTCTGGCTCCTTTAACTAGTCCACAAAGCTGTCAAGCAGACATTGAATATTACTGTTTAAACAACAGACTACTCTGCTCTCGTCCTCCCTCCCTACACCTCATGAATGCATATCATAGGCGCTACTTCTAGCACCTGCTATTTGATTTTGAGTAAATTGGTTCAAGTCCTCTTGTCTTTAAGTATCGTAAGTCATAGACCTGGTCTCACTTGGTGACTCCAGTAAGCTTTATGCACGAACTGGGGAAAGACCCCTGGTGCTAGAATGTTCTACTTATTTTGGTTATCACTGGCTCTGTTAGACTTGAAACTAGTATATAATTGCTGGGAAGGCTGGGGAGTCATCAGTTTTGGTATGCTATTGGATAAGAGCAGAGCTGATTATCTTTCTAAGTAAGAAGGGGCAATTCTAGGGAAAGAATACCTTTACCAAAACATCTCTGCAAGTTGTTATCGAACATTCACATATTACTTCAACTTATGTTTGTTTCACATGTGTGGAATGATATTCTTGGTGAGATTACTGAACCAAATCTGACAGAATATAGGTATATTGGAGATATATGTAAGTGTGTGTGTGTGTGTGTGTGTGTGTGTGTGTGTGTGTGTGTGTGCACCCAGGGGATCTGTTATTTTCTATACACATATGCGGTCAGGCCTAGTTAAGGGTTTAAAGCACATGCAATGGCATTTAGCTTTTCTTTTTCTGTTGTTCTTGATTTGATATTTTTCCCATCCCTTTCCTTTCTTGAGAGCCATGTGTCTTCAATTGTATCTATTGTGTGGATGAGGGACACACAGCATATAACAGATCTGAAGGCTGTGCTTAATACTGCTCTCTACCACACTGTTGTGTGAAAACTTTGGCAGGTTACCCCGAGCAGGGCCTGAGAACTTTGAAAAATAAACCCTGATAGATCTGTCAATGTTTATCATCCACTCATCTCTTTCATCATCAGCTCTACCTTGACAACAGTGTTCCTGCTTCTGGGCTCATCTACTGATGGAGCCCCAGTGGATGGGCTTCGGGATGTTCGGGACCACTGGTTTTTCACAATGTACCCTCGAGAGTCTGTATTTGGTACAGGTAATTCTTGGGATCCCTGTGCAAGAGAAGAGACCCACATATTTAATTCTTAACTACCTACCCCTTCTATGTACATGCCTACAGAATAACCATGCCAGGCTAAAATCAGCAGCAGCCAATGGAAAGATGTCCCCCCCTCCCCACTTCTATGACCGGTGATTCACTCTAGGTCCTTTTAGGTCCTTGTTGTACTGTTCTTACTTTGGCTCAATCCTAACTTCAGTATGAAGTAACAAAATGGAGATCCACCTAAAAGAACATGAGCATCCGATATTAAAGAAACCCTTGTGATAGCTCAGAGTTTTCTGCCTGTGACTCTTCTGCTATGGTGTGTAACAGAGTTGATCAGTATCTCCCCCCCACCCCCTCCCTTATAGATCAAGCTACTAATAGAGGCTAAAATTACATATCTGTGATTTTACCATACTGTAAAGTGAGGGCACAGGGCACCCAAGCCACAGCTGCAACAGGTCTCTGCAACAGCTACACACAAGTGCATACAACTTTCTAGTCTTTGTTTCATGGACACCTTGGAGAGACAAGCGGACTAGTTCCTGTCCCGCATCCTTCCCCTACCCAGGATGCCTGGGGCTCCCCTCCCAAATTAGTCATGAGATCTCTGCTCACCCTGATCATGGTGATCTGCCGGCCCTGCTCCCATAACAGGCACATGTGAATATAAATACGTATTGTGCGACAGGGGCTAGTTCCCTCAGCTGCACAAAGGCAGCGTCTACAGGAGTGGTGATACCGCATGGGGCAACATCTCAGCGAGTGATTCGGATAGCCTGCACGCCTCATCTGAAAGATTGTGCAGAAAATGGGTCAATGCGATGGCCAGACTTCCCTTCCCTCCCTGAACTGAAGGGACCAGTCTCCTCCTGTTGGCTGAGTGGAGGAGACTGTGATGTTGCTACACTTCTGCTTCTGCATGAGCATGGGGGCTGTGGACTGGAGGGAGGGCAAGGGCCAGCTTCTCCTAAGTGTGTCCCTAAGCTCTTCACTGGACCTTATTTAGCCCGCGGTATGGATCTGAATGGCTCACGTGTGTCTTCCAGAACTTGTCACTTGCTGTTTTCCATTGTTTTCTGCTCTCTCTTTCAGCTGTGCTACGGAGGGTAGCTCACCTGAGTGCTCAGCCGAGCTCCAGTTTTGTCGGAATCCTTCCTTTTCTCTGCATCTAGACTCTCTTTTGAGTACCTCATCCCAGGCTCATTCTTAACATGGAAACAAAGAATGTTTATTAATTTTGGTCCTCAGAGACATTAGAAACCTTGAGTTTGGAGATTAAAAAACAGGGGGGGGTGGCAGATAAAGCCTAAAGGCTGTCTTTTTGTCAACATCAAAAACATATGTAAACTCTAGACACAATTTCTTTCCCATTCTGAGAAGTATAAGAAGAGAACACATTTTATAAATAAAAATTACACAAGCATGGTGTTAGAAGACTCGGTTATTCCATAGGCTCAGGATGTGGGCAGTGTTTATCATTAAAAAACAATGACAAGAGAACAGTAAGGAGATTTTCCAGGGTTAACAACTCTTAGATTTAAGTCTTAAGTTGCTTATGCAGAATAACTGTGTCTCTCCCTCTGTTTTTCTTAAGACTGCTAATTATGGAGCTTTTTATTTTTCATATAGAACAGAAACTCATCTAACAGATCCTAATCAATATTAATTTGCGTCTTACAAACAAGGGCTTTAATCTTGTAGGAATTTATTGGCAGAATATATTTTCTTAATATCAAAGTTCTCTCAGCATCTAGCTGAAAAGGGGATTTCCTATAAGCAAATTACTATGGGAAAATCAAGTACAGATAGCATGACCATTTCTTTCAGGGAAACAAATATTGATGTTTTCATTTTAAACTGGGAAATACTTCTCAGGACACTATTTGTACTGTTTCACACTAATTCAGATGCATACTGTGATTCATATTAATATTAAATATTTGTTTTTGGAGCTCTGTACAGAAGTTAGATCAAAGTCCTCCTGGAGAATTGTGTTCTCATCCATTTATTCTCTGTGCCTGCCCAGGAGTCACCCTCCCATGTTAGTTGGATGTGACATCAAGAAATTGCTTTTAGCTGCATAATTATTGAACTGACTGGATTCTTTGTGCCAGCTCCCTTGTCTCTATTCCCACCTCAGTAATATTCTGTCACTTTTAACTTCAAAAGGTATTTAATTCCAACTCTTTTTTTTAAAAGCCTTCCCATTTCCAAATGTGTCTCTGTAATTAGATGTAAGCCTAGTTTGGTTCATTCCTGGGTCAGCTCTACATTTACTCAGGCACATCAGGACCCACAGGATTGAGTCCCACTATCCCCTACTTCCGTGCTCACCACCCTTCCTCACACTTTCTACTTAGGCTAAGTAGCTTTTCCCCTTGTCATTTCTGTGTAAACCATCTTTGTCTTTAATAATGTTTAAAGCTCTGCTCATCCCAATCTGGGTCCAGAACTGAACATTCCTGTGTCTTTATACAAATTGTACTGAGCAGTGAACTATACTGTTTATGTCTCTGTCCTACTGAGTCATTGAACTTACTTCTTAATATTAACTATGAGCATATGCTCAGCAAATGGTGACTTATTAAGTTGACCTACACTCTCCCACTCCATCCCTTTCTTCTGTTCCCTCCACTCCCCTTTACATGTCACCATGGTTTAGCTTTATTTGCTTTTTCAGAGCATTCCCAGAGAGAAAAGATGTACTAATGTATACATGTCCTCGGCTTCCCCATAAGATTCTCAGGCATTCTACCCACTCACCTTCTTTTTCTGTTTCAAAGATGTTTGACTCATGTCTTCGTCTGTTGGAATTCTTTTGTTATTAAGACGGTCTTCATCTCCCCAGCTCCATTTCCTATCACTTCCCTGGTTCAGTCTAGTTGTGAATTTAGAATGTCAAATGTATGACATCATGTCTGATTCCATGGTAACTAACTGATGCCACAAATATGTAATTATTCATTGTGTGTATGTGTGTATAGAGCAATGACATTCTTTCCTGTTTCAACATACCTACTTATAGCAATTCTCATGACACTCTAGGAGTTGGTGTGTAAACTGCTCAAATGCAGCAATATCAATTTTATAACTTCATTTTTTATGTCTTTTAAGGCCTTACTTTTACTTGTCATATTAATTCTACTTGGGTCTGTATATTTTGATATTGTTGAAATGACTAGAAGATATATTTGTGGGTTCAAAATTTTGTCTTTTTCTGAAGACTTGGAGACTTTTTGACAGATGAGAATTGATTTTAGTTGTGAAGTTTGGTTCTGAGCTTTGCTTTAGTGTGTGATATTGCTTTCATAGTGGCAAAGACTCTTGAGGAAGTTACTATCAAAACCCTTCCCTATGGCTAGGCAGAGTAGGATGTTGCCTATACTATTTGTGTTTGTTCAATCCTTAGCCTTTGAAATATATGTTTATCTTTATTGTGTAAACAGAGAACACTATATCTAAGATAGTCCTGAGACCCTGGTTTACAGAGTCAAACAATATTCTATGTTTTTTTGTTCTGATCTTAATCTTCATACAAATGTAGGTAAGATACATGTGTCCTGCCAACCTGAGCTGTTGAAACAATCAGAGACAGAGACAGCTTTCTGACCTTTGTAGAAGCCACTGATTGTCACCTTCGAATAGCAGACATTTTTCAATAATCTTTCAGTGAGTAAAGCATTCAGACCCCGGATTTGAATTCTTTTACACCACCACTTTCTACCACCATATCTTTCTGGGGTCTCCAATAATTTGATTACTTTTTATAATATTTTCTTAATTACAAAATGGAGAAGATAATTGAATAAACATTACAAAGTTATTGTCGGGGCTGTCAAGATGAGTGAGTAAACTGCTTGCTAGGTAAGCATGAAGACCTGACTTTGGATCTTCATCAGCACTACTGTAAGAAGCCATATGTGCTGGGAGTACCTTTAACCATAGCACTAATCAGAGCAATGACAGGTGGTTCCTAGGGACTTATTAGCTTCTCTAGATGCAATGCCCACATTCAGCTTCATTGAGAGACACTGTTTCAAAACATGAGGTGGGGAAGCCATTGACATCCACTTTCAATCTTATCAATAAACACACACACACACACACACACGCGCGCGCGCACACACGTAAATGTTGAAATATTGTAGAGCATACAAAACATTTATAAATGAGTAATAAAATTATTAATTTTTTTAATAGTTTTTGCTGTAGTTCTATTACCATGTCTACATAGAGAAATTTAAATAATTTAGAAACTACTGAAACAGTTGTAAGAACAGAGTTTAAAAGAATACTTATGAATAGTCAAATGTCAGTCTTGTGGTTCCTCTCATCCCCTACATGGTACTCTTAGTGATACAAATGCAGTGAAACAGCCTGTTAAGACAGGACTAGTTGTGGGAAAACTCTAACCTGCCTTTTACAGAATAAAGAAGGTGTTGGGGGAAAAGTTCAGAGGCAGAGCATTTGACTACAGAATGAAGAAGTTGTTACAGAGATGAGAGCTTAAACCAGTCTTTTTCTTATTGGACTTTCTCAGTCATACCTATCATCTTTGTTTGATGTCTCCTAACCCTGCAATTACGTACTTCCAATAGTACACAGCTTATGAAAGAATAGGATTCTTTTTTTCCTCTAAGATAGGATCTCTCTGTGTAGCCCTGGCCATGCTGGAACTCACTCTATAGGCAAGGCTGGCCTCGAACTCTAGAGTTCCACCTCCTCTGCCTCCTGAATGCAGGATTTAAAGGTGTGCACCACCACTGAGAATAGGATTCTCATAAGTACTTACAATTATTTTATGGATTGAGATCTAAATATATAGCTACATTGTTTTGTTTCAAGCCCTGAAGGTGACATTAAACAGCCCTTTCATGCTTGTTTTCAAATTTCTTTATTTTCTTTTGTTTTTGTCTATTTCTTAACTTTATTATTAAGCATGGAAAAGCACACATATGCATAGGATGTAACTCATTTATTTGGCTATGATTACTCTCTCCAGGAGTTTGACCTTGCTCATAAGGCAAATTGAAATATCATTATGACGACATTTTTGTGTGGCCTTTGAAGACCACCTTTGACTGGTTTTAATGACTTAATTATCATTGCCAGTTTCAGTTGTATATAATTTTTAAAGGAGATCCATAAAGGAATTGGAAAGTAATGATAGAAAACCACAAAACATAGAAAGTTGTAAATCTGTAATCTTTATTTCTTTGGAACAAATACTTTTCAGTTCTTACCTTATTTACAAAGAAATTCTGCCCAATGTGTTGGCAGTGCTCTTCTTAGCAGGATGTTTCAGAAGGTCTTTTTCAGAAAGTCAGTATCTAACTGGCCGTGTTTTTCTAGTTGTTATTTTCAGGGACAATAGCAACATCACTTGAAATTTTTGGAGATGTTAGTAGACTATTGGTTAGTCTGGAGTTTTTCAAATTATAAGTCAAAGATTGAGTCAACTAGTAATTGCTACCCAAGGAAGATCCCAAAGGCTCATTTTCCTCACCATCATTATGGTGATAAATTATGTATGATTTGTTAGAGTTTGCATGAGGATTCAGAAAGCAAAGTTAACCACAAGATGTAGAATCCAGGCACACACCTTTAATCTCAGCACCCAGAAGCTAGAAGATACGGATACACACCTTTAATCCTAGGACTCAGGAGTAAGAAGTAGATGGATCTCTCTGAGAGTCCAAGACTACCTAGATCTACACGAATCAGTGTAAGAGTAACAGATTAACAGATCACAGGCCTTGAATCCCAGAGGGATATTAAAGATAGAATCAGGGTCTTCAGTATTCAATAGGAGTATTCATTCTCCAGCTACACTGAAGATGAGGCATTGATTCTCCAGCCACACCGAAAATAGGAAGGTTCAGTATCAAGGAGGATAGGAAGGCATTGAAGTCTCAGGATTCTCCAGCCACATTGAGGAGAGCCAGCAGTTTGAGAGTTGGTGAAGAGCCCTTTCAGCCTGAGCCTGAGGTAAGAGCTAGTGGCCAGTTACTTTGCTTCCCTGATCTTCAGCTTGACCCCAATATCTGTCTCTGGGTCTTTTATTTTTTGTGTTACAGTTATTCCCCTGTTTTATTCAGATATTCAGATAGTTAGAAATAAATATTATGAAATGTAACTCTGTTGCCTTAGGTTTTTTTTTTGTTCTGAGTCTGCTCATTTTATTGAGGAATACATAAAAAATGTCAATAACTTTCACTGCTGCATTAAAGTTCTTTCAGGGATTTGGAAACACAACACAAGCTTAGAGGTGATGAGACTTTAAAGTTAGATCTAGAAGCACTGGTGGGAGATAGGGGTAGAGAGAGAGTAACCAGAATGCATTAAAAACCTGCATAAAATTGTCATAAAATAATTTAATTTTTTTAAAATGAAAGAAGGAAAGTGAGTAAATATTACAAGTTGAGAAAATAATTAGAGCTATCAAAATCTTTGAACTTCCTATACTACTAGAATTATTAGAACTCATTTATCTGGTTTAACTTCTTTTCTCTCAAATATTGCAAGAATTATATAGCATACACAATTCAGTATTTTGATTTTTTTTATAATATTAAGTATAATTTCCATATTGTCATTTCTTTTGGGGACCATTTATTTTAATGACTCCTAACAACTAAAAGAGAAAATTATCAATACAGCCAGTTATATAGATGATTTTCTAGGAAAAATAATCTTCAAAAGTAGTAGGCTATGTGGTTACATCAGTATATTACTCTTAAAGTGACAAATAGTAGAAATGGAGAGCAGACTTACAGTTGCCAGGGTTAAACAGTAAGTCAGAGCTTGTGGATATACGAATAACAAAATAATATGGATGATCTGTTTTGGTACCTTGATCCTCTCAATGTCAGTATCCTGGCTATGGTATTGCTGTATGATATTACGAGATGTGACCACATATTTCTTCAGTTGACTTTACCTTATTGAGCTTTTAAAGCATGGGGCCACTTGAATAATGCTCAGGACTGTAATCAATGATGATCATCATTTATTCAAAAAATACAGGTGATTCTGGACATTTGATTTGAAGACATTCTGATTTTTAAGCAGTTGACCTAAGAAATTAATATGTACAGAACTTTTGGCCCTGTGCTGAAGTCTTTTATATTCTTTTGTTTGCATGTCTTTGAGTGATTAGTGTAGTTCTCATGTCTCCTCTGAGGTCACTATTGTCCAGACTGGAATTGAACTGGCTTGGTTGCTCCTCTAAACATAAAGGGATTTATATTGCAAAGACAGTTTGAGTATTTCTAAAATGTAAAACTGATAATTTGTATTGGTTGCTTTCTGTATAAATGGGGGTACCTCTCATGGTTGCTTTCCAAGAATATCTGAAACTCCACACTCTGTTTTTAAGACTGGTTAAAAACTCACTGTGTGGCCAGGTTAGCCTCAGTTTCCCCATTTTTCTCTCATCTTGTCTCATGTACAGGATAATAGGTCCATACTGCCATGCCTAGTTTACCTATGCTATCATTAATTCTCTTAAGTTTAATGGGTTTGAGTTCAAAAAAGAACCTGTTATATCTATGTGTTTAATCTAGGAGTCTTGATTTTTGTTTCAATAAAGCTTGTATTATTATACCCAGTTGGGTCAGGATTTAGGGAGCAAAAAACAGGATTCCTTCAAGACTTTAGGGAATCACAACAGGTATTTGAGTGCTCTCACCTCTGAGGTATTGTTACCCTGAGTTTGGGTTGATATATTCAGGGCAGAGAAAGCATATACCATAGCCTTAAGTGTATAAAGATATGTATAGTTTACACTGTTTTCCTTTTTTAAAAAAAAAATCCTACCAAGCAATATAGAGTGATATAACTTGCCAAGTTAAAAAATGACAATTGGTGGAATTGGGATTCTATTTCGGTCCTTTCTGTCCTACAGGCCTCTAATATTTATAATTGACAGTATTTTTAATCATCCTTCTTTGTGTACAGTGGCCTTGTCTTCTATATCCACCATCACAACAGGTCATCTGAAATCTAGTACAGTTAGTTAGAGAGACTTAAGAACTGGATCAGGGGCACTTCAGTTTCCAAGTAGGCGCTTTACCCAAGGATGCTGTGTGTCTCCAAATTTTAGGGTAGGATCAAGGAGCAGACTATGATGTGCGCCCTGCTTCAACATATTTGTAGACTATTCTTGTCAATCTGCTTAGTGGAAATTCCTTGTCTAAAACTGTGTCTGAAGGCCAGCATCTGTACCAAGCTCTTCTTAGATCATGGTGACATCAACATTATGTATGCGTAGGCCAAGGCTGTGAAATACAAGTTCTAAGAGTCCCATGCAGAGAGGAGTGCTCTAAAGATATCCCTGGTAAAGAATATGTTTCCTTTTAAGTTCACAGTTCTTGATCCAGTCTGAATTGGTTATCCATACATTCAGGGATTAACATGGAGTCAGAGGGCCAAATAACTCTGTCTAGGAAAACTGAGATGAAGCATCTTTGATGGACTATGAAAGAAAATTTTTAAAAATTAGAACACTAGTAATTTAGTAAAGAATTAAAAAATTCTGCCAAAGGGAATGTCAAATGTAAAGATGTTCCATAAAGCATTAAGCTTTCAAAAAAGCAGTATTCATAATCTTCTCACTTCTAAAATAGGAATCAAACTCTCTCTCCCTCCCTCCCTTCCTCCTTCCTTTTCTCTCTATCTCTGTCTCTGTCTGTCTTTCTCTCCTCTATCTCTCTCCCTCAGTCTCTCTCTCTCTCTCGCTCTCTCTCTCTCTCTCTCTCTCTCTCTCTCTCTCTCTCACACACACACACACACACACACACACACACACACACACACAGACACACACATACACACACACACGTACCAATACCCCAATAGCTTTTTTGTAAAGTCTAAATGTAGTTATGGAAGTAAAAGCACATAGGAAATCCACATTTTTTCCCAGTGGCAGAATTTGTCCCAGAGTTGAACACCAAACATTCTATCAATGACCTGCATCTCCAGTCCAGATATTGTTAATAACACATACCTCTAAGCCAAGCAGTGTGTAAAACATATCTATAATTTGGATAGGGAGAAAAATGTCATTTGGAAGGCTTAAAAACCTGTTTGGTTAAATAGAAGTCCATGATCACATTTTCATAAAGGCAAGACAGCTTGGTCCCAATGTGAAATCAGTATCTTGTTCTTTTTACAAAAAATGTGATTTGCTTTTTCCACTTTTCATGCAGTTTGGCCCAAAGGTCCATGTTCACCTTTTTCCTTCCATCCTGCCTTTAATACCCACTGTTAAGTAAAATTAACAAATGATCCTGTTTTTCCCATTCGTAACAGCCATTAGGAGGAATGTTCAACACCCACCAGCCTTAACCAAAACCTAATTAGCCAGTGCTGCCTGCCACCTCCTACTTACAAAGCACACCTTTCTTTTTTCATGCCAGCTATAGCTCTCTTTAAACAAGCATGTGAAGAACACTCCTCCTTAGCCAGCTCTGCCTCACATCATTAATCAACTTGCTGTATGCCTCATCCAGGGAGGGGGAGTGGCTTCCTGCTTATGCTGGCCAGCTGAACAAGTGCTAAGTGGCACTTACGTATATACACGTAACAGCAGCAGCTACACCTGGAAATGCAGTATATATAGACAGAAAGACATGTGTCCAAGAAACTAGTGACACCCATTCTATGTGGACACCTCGATGCTGCTTCTGTCAATGCCACACTTTCAGTAGAACAGCATAGGGAGAACCATTAAATACTAAGTCAAGAGGGAGACTGATGATCTAAGAAGGAATGCTGGAAAAATAAGATGTGTTCTCTATTGGATAGTTTCCAAAGATAAAAGCAGGGAATTTGAATTATTTGTGTTTGTATAGGGTTCAGCTTACTGTGCCTTCACTGTCACTTGTTATTTTCTGCGAGGTAGTGGCCTTCATTTCTAGGAACCATGTATCCTAGGTGAAACACTAACCACCTTGAGTGATATGTTGCTGGGGAATGAAGCAGCATTATAGGTTGGGCTCTTAGATTAAAGCTATTAGATTAATGTTCTTCCTATCTCTGTGTCTATATGTTGCTTGCTCTAACCTTTCATTTCTTCCTTTACAAAATAGAAATGATGAGACTTGAGAAGAGGAAGGAGACAAGGGAAGAGGGAACCAAGTGGGATGCTTAGAGCAAGCATCAATAACTGGCTTTGGGTACCTGCCTTTGGGTATCTGCTACCTCCTTCCCTGTAAAATACAAAGTGCCAGTAATTCCCTTGTGTTTGTTCTCTGTAGATGATAAATTCCCAGAATGAATTCTAGACTCCTGAATCTTTATCCTTGATATTTAATAGCATCCTTTGGTTGGGTTTATGCAATATCCCTTGAAACTAGCCATATACTCTGATTGTATACCCATTGTCATATATGGTCCCTTTCATGGTAGCCTGGGCATTGTCTATACTAAGTACCAAGTTTACCAGATTCAAATATTTTGTTCTTTTTTTTCCCTCACTAATTTTCAAATTTGGATCCTAGAGCCTCCTGGTTGTCCATCTCTGCATCCCAAAGTGCCCATGCATACTGCATCAAGTAATTATTTCCCAAAGTAACAAAAGATAAGAGAACCTGGGCAAGTGGGTACATGCCTACAGTCCTAGCCTGCAACACCTAGAGATACTCTTGTCATAGATTAAAAAAAAACAGTAAAAAATATTATGCCTCTCATTTGAAAGTCTGTGTGAGAGAGCAGATAAAGGTTTGAAGAAGGGCTTTCTAGACCTGAAATTCTGAATCTGCAATCTTACATTAATCACTTGTCTAGTTGAATTTTTTAACTGTCAGCCACAAATATTCTCTGTAATTTATTGGTGTTCTCTGAATGCTCTAAAGAAACTTAAGACTAAGTATATTTCACCATTGAAGTTTCCTAAAAATTGATATAACCCCAAATGGACTTATTTTGGGTCTCAGCAAGAACTCTTTGTACTGTTTATTATCATGAGGAGCCTTGAGCAGGGATGGGACAGGGGTCTTGCAAAGCCACTTCTAGCTCTGTCAACCTCCTAGTCACTGGGTCACTCATATCCTGATGCAACTTTCCCAACAACTCCTGAATCCTACATTTTCCCCTTCATTGTTTATCACATCCCCATCACATTAGCACATACGTTCTGCAGTCAGTGCAGACTTCAGGAGCATGTTGTTCAGGGTGACTGACACCCTGAGAGTAAAGCTCTTTTGGTACGTTTTCTTAGGTGTTTGCTTAAATGTCTTTCTCTTTGTTTGATTGTGAGCTATTGGGAACAAGAAATTTCACAAATGCACAATATACTAGATTTTTGGTACAATTTGAAACTTACAGTAAAATGAACTCTTGGAACTATTCCTATGTTTATATTTTATCCCATTAAATCTCTAACACTAATGATGGCAAGATAGATGTATAAACTGATAGACATATGTTTTATTTTTTTCTGATGATTAGAGTAAGTTAGAAGTGTTCCTTTACTCCTAAATGTGTTGGGGTTTAATTCACTGGGGTGTTTCTACTTAAGCACACTGTAGTCACCACACACAGGAAATTTAGTGTTAATAAGATATTGTAATCAAACCCAAGTTTTACCCAAATTTGGTAGTTGTCTCAATAAAATGTTTTCTTTAGTGTTATTATCATAACTTTTCAGTATCTAGTCTGGGGTTAGAAGTTTCATTTAGTTTTTGTTTCTGGTATAGTTCCTCCACATTTTAAAATTGTTTTTGTCTTTGAACTTTTGGATATCATGAGCCAACTGTTTCTGGTATGTCCTTCCCTTTGGGTTATCTATATGTTTAGGGCAGGGAATGTTATTGAAATTATATCCTTAATCCATCTTTTTTTATACCATCTTTTTTTTTCTTATTTTACATATTGATCTGAGTTCCCTCTCCCTTCCATCTTCCCATGCCCCACATAGACCCCCCAATCCCATCCTCCATCTATTCCCCAGGGAGAGTGAGGCCTTCCATGAGGGATTATCAAAGTCTGTCAAGTCATTTGGGGTAGGGCCTAGGCCCTCCTCCCCCATGTGTCTAGGCTGAGGGAGTATCACCCCGTAGGGAATGGGCTCTTAGAGCTGTTCTTGCACTAGGGATATATCCTGGATATATCCTGGTTTCATTGTGAGAAGTATCATAGGCTTCCCAGGCCTCCTAACTGAGACCCACGTTCAGAGGGTCTGGGTTGGTCTTATGCTGGTTTTCCAGCTATCAGATTGGGGTCCATAAGCTCTCCCTTATTCAGGTCCGCTGTCTCTGTGGGTTTCTCCAGCTGGCTTTGACCCCTTTGCTCATCTCTCTTCCCTCTTTGCAACTGGATTCCAGGAGTTAAGCTCAGTGTTTAGGTATGGGTGTCTGCTTCTGCTTCCCTCAGCTACTGGGTAAAGACTCTAGGATGACATATAAGGTAGTTATCATCTATATTCCTGTTTCATTTATTTCTCTGTGCCTTTGCCTCTCCCTCTACCCTTGCACCCCCTCAAATAAACAAAATTTAAGAGAAAAATGAAAAACATTAAAAAGGAAAAAATTAAAAATGTCATCCTGGAAGCTACAGTGGGACACAGCAAGTCACGAATACTTGCAAGTATTCATTGCGAAGAGTCATTGGTCTGTTTGAGGCCTCTGGTATCAACTACACTTTGATGCTGGGTTCTTTCTAGGACTCCTGGATATCCTGTTGTTGCCCTGTGTGTGGAGATCCTGCAGCTTTGGGTCTGCAGGTCAGGTTCCTTCATATGCTTCAGCAGATCATAGATAGAGTGGATGTTGGGGCAGGGAAAGTCATAACCCTGGCCCTGGGCCTGAGCAGCTTAAGGTTGGTCTGCCCAATGAGAAATGGGAAGAGCTCTCCCATGTTTACAACTATGGAGCTGGCTCACCCATGGCCTGCATTAATAGAGTTGGCTCTCCTGCTCTTATGACCAAAGGGCAAGCTCTCCCACCTGTCTTAGATGTTGATAGATGGGAGGGAAGAGCAACTCTCCTCTACCCCTGATGCCACAAGACAGATGGGTAATAGGAACAGCTCTCCCATATTCACAACTTTGGGGCTGGTTCACCCATATCTCTGCTAATATGGTTGACAATATTGTGCTGCCCCGATGAGGTGCAGGGCCTGCTCTCCTGAATGTTACAGATGGTGGGGGTTAGGGACAGTTCTCCTGCTCTTATGACCATAGGGCTAGCTCTCTCCCCTGCCTCAGATGTTGATGGGCCAGTTAGAGGGCACCCTTCAATTCATCTTATTCAGGAGATTGTGATATCATTTTGCCCCCATATTATTAGTTTGGTAACTTTGTTGAACTTCTCTTCCTTATAAGGTCACCACCAATTGTCCCTCTCTGAGCAACTTATGATACCCATTTCAATTCATCTTTTGCCTCTGCTTATAGTTTCCATTGGTGATTCCTCAGCTTCATTATACCTTCTGTGTTAACTAGCTATCACTTTAATAATGTGCTTTTCCCTTCTTCTACTTTAAGAGTATGAACTCATAGATATTTCTTTTATTCAATGGGTGTAACTTGTTATTATCATTGTTTTGATCCTCAAGTTTTGATCCTCAAGTTTACCTAATATTTAGTTAAATAGAGAGCTTTTTTGTGTCCCTTGGTGTACTTTGGAACTACCCCTTATTTGGTTTAGATTTTTTTTTTTTGCTTTATAGAATAATAAAATTCTCTAGAATTATCTTGCATTTTCTCCTTAATCCCAAAATTAGCTTTTTCTCCTGAAATATATGTTATATGTGTTTATTGGTTCCATGGGTCATTCTTTCTATACCCTTTCATTGTGTAGAACTCTCTCTCACACACACAGGTAGAGCATCTTGTAATTTTTACATCTCACCCTAAATTTGTCAGTTTGCAGCATTAAACGCCATGGGTTTATACTGGTATCTCCAGTTGCAATCCAGCTATACAGGATTCACTAAAATATTCCCTGTTTTCAAATTTCTAATTTCCTTCTTTTGGCTTTGCTCAACAAATTATTAAACTCCAAAGTACACATAGGGTAGGAACATCTGTACCATGAGATTTTACAGAGCAAGCTAAGAACCCTATTCTCTCCCAAGCTCTACTGTGTCTTTCCC
Organism: Cricetiscus sungorus; assembly: GCA_030556225.1. Taxonomy (NCBI): domain Eukaryota; kingdom Metazoa; phylum Chordata; class Mammalia; order Rodentia; family Cricetidae; genus Cricetiscus; species Cricetiscus sungorus. The sequence continues at coordinate 78,919,334 of JANBXA010000651.1, read as the reverse complement.
AGTGTCTTACCTTCATATACACATGAGTGTGGGAAAATGTATGGGAATCCATGAGAGTTCAAATAAGACAATATCAAGGTTTATTAGAAAGCACTAAAAAAAAATTTAGCAAAGTAGAGAAGCAGCAATCTGATCCCCAACCAGCACACAAGAAAGGTTCCATTCCCCTCTTTCTTTCTTTCTTTCTTTCTTTCTTTCTTTCTTTCTTTCTTTCTTTCTCCCTTCCTTCCTTTCTTTCTTTCTTTCTTTCTTTCTTTCTTTCTTTCTTTCTTTCTTTTTTTTTTAAGGAGTTACTTAATACACAAGAAGCTCAGCCTCTATCAGGCCAGATAGCCAAGGTCATGGGAGGGACAAATACCCACTACACACCAGAACAACCTTCTCAAGTTTACCATGGAAGCTCACTTGTTTAAAAAGCCCCATGTCTTTTATTTTCCAGAATTCCTTAGCTAACATGACCTAAACATCCTGCTGTCTCTTTTTCTTAGATTTTGAAGATATCACTTACCACCACTTCTGAACAATCCACATTGAGTACCTATGACTTTTGCATTTTTCTCCCTTCAACTGAATTTTTCTCCTTGACACCATTTTTCAATTTCCAGGAAACATTGACATACCTATATTGGATATAATCAACTCATCCCTCAAACTGTAGCACTGTTATTACCTTCCCTGTTAACCTTTACCAGTGTTTTCCAGGAAGATTACATATTGCCCCCTTCTGGTGTTCTTGGCTCTCTACAACTTCTGCTTGGATGATTTTTCTTAGTGCAATCTAATGATCTTGAACAGAGAATTAAGGTTTGTGAATGACATAGGTAATATCCTACACTCTTATCCAAAACCATTAATTCTTATTATTGATATAAGTCATCATATCCTTATAATTGATGTATGTTGTCATTTCTTTATTATTGGATATGACTTTTTAAAATGTCATGTTTCAGACAGTATTGATACAGTTCCTTCCTTCTTTTCTTTCTTTCTTCCTGATTTCCTTCCTTCCTTCCTTCCTTTCTTCCTTCCTTCCTTCCTTCCTTTTCTCTTTTTTTTTTCTCGAGACAAGGTTTGTCTTTTTGCCTTGACTGTCTTGGAACTCACTTTGTCTTGAATTCACAGAGATCCACCTGCCTCTGCCTCCCAACCCAAATGCTGGGATTAAAAGCTTGTTCCAGTACTGCCCAGCATTTGATACAGTTCTTAAATTGCACAGAATACAGTGGAAGATTCATCCAAATGTAAATCTGTACATTGTAAACAGAATCAGTTCTTTAAGGTAACTCTCGTGTCCAAATCCCTTTGTCTACTGGAGTTCTAGGGAAAATCATCGCAATTTTCAGGAATAAGAAAATTCCTCAAAATATTAGTAAAAGAAAAGCAGTAATGGAGAGGTTAAATGTCATGTATACATTTGCCAGGTCTGACTTCAGTTCCCAGCACCTATAGGGCAGCTTAAAACCAACTTTGTCTCCCTCTTCTGGTCTCTACAGCACCATGTGTGTTCATGCTGTACATACATTCATGTAGGAAGTTACTTTCACCCATAAAATATACAGAAGTCTTTAGAAAAAAAATAGCATTTCAAAAGTAAACACTATCAGGCAGAGGTCATTATAGAAGACCTAACCATGAGTTACACGTTTCACAGATATTATAACTGTTCTCCAAATGTAGCTGTATTACTAATATCTACAAAAATTTTCTCTTCTCAAATAAAACTGTAGATTTCTAAGAATCATCATGTCTTTGAATTTCCCACAGTGCTTAGCAAATTGTAGATCCCAATGTCTCCTTTAGAGCTCAAAATTTCAAAGTTTAAGACTATAAGCCTTCATCCTTACTAAAGCAAACCAAGCCTGTAGCACAGTGCCTGTCTTTTTTTCTCCCTAGACAATGGGTGGCCTTGTCTTAGAGTGCAAGAAGAGGTCAGAAAAGCCTGCCTACCAGGGTATACAGCCCTTCCTGTTTTGTTGCCTTGTATACCAGGCATATGTTCTGAGACTCTGTGTCATTCTGTAGTGCCCGCTGACAAATAGCACACGGCAAATGCATGAGAATGATTATAAAGAAGGAGAAAATATCCAGATGTCAGTAACCCATAATGTTTTAATTTAGAGTAGTGTTTTCACCCAACACCATCACCAAAGGTTTGTCTTTGGTTTATTTGTGTTATCACAACAGTGAGGATGGAGTTAAAGGCAGCCTTTGAAGGAGGATTTTTTGCTTGTTTCATTTACATTCTACTGTTCTTTCATGAAACATTTCTAAATATCCACAGGGCCCAATTCTAACAAAAATAAATCAGATAAGCCTAGGGTTTTTTGCCAAGTCAAATATCTACAGTTTCTGGCAATTATTTAATTTCCAACTGTGCCGCAAGAACTATTGCTGATAAGTCAATCGTCATAAAGAGAGGAATTCCAGACCAATCTTTATTAGTGTGTCCTTCACTGATATATGCAAAGTCTTTTTTCTCCCAAGCAGAGTTGTAACTTTCTTTGGTCCCCAGTGAATGGCTTCTCATCATAACAGTTTATATCTGGATAATGTCATAGTAAAATTTGAAAATGGTAAATTAAAACCAACGAAATTGCATTCTGCTGTTATTAATAAAAACTTGTTCTGCTGTGCACTGTTTTGTTACGATGGTGCTGTCTCCTAATGCAGTCTCGTGGTAATGTATTTCTGGCATGGCAACTTGATTTGGCCCAGACAAAAGCAATATTTAGAAAGTTGCTCTGTGGGACTTCTCTGGGACAAACAAACTGGAGAATCCTGTGTTAATTTAAAAAACCTCCTTATAGTTGAAGCTAAACACATGATTGATTGGAAAGGGCTTTTATGGAGAGGGGAGATGTGTTCTTCCTTAGAAGTAATAGCAAATAAACAAACTGAAAATACGAACATGTTATCTTTTTGTTAGAGCAGCATATCTGTTTGGTGCCTATGACACATTGTTAAAATGTGTGTTTTAAGATAAAAAGCATTGCTTTCAAATCACAGCTTTTGCTCCGGCCTGAAAAAAATCTCTCTGTTCTGAGAACTTATGGTGGTCTGGGAAGGTAGGTTTAATTTGTATTGCGTAATGAGGGAGAGGATCTCACATCAGCCTTTGTCCTCGGCTCTTATCCACAATCTAGTAAGTATCAGATGTGAGCTCAATGAGGTAGCTACCCTTTGAACCTATTTCTTTCCCCTGTGACTTCAGGTTGTGCTAGCTCTACCATTAGACTCTACCCAGAATTCTAACCAAGCTTACTTTACTCTTACTCTGTTGCTGTTTTTCTACTTCAATTTATTGTCACCTTTTGTCTCAATGGCTCTAAATCATACACTTGTCCTGTGTTACTAAAACATGATTCCATGACTTCTTCCCTTCACCCCACCCCAGCACATCTGTGAATGATCTAGATACTTAGAGTAAATGTGGCCTTTGCACATTCTAGTCTGTTTTCTGGCTACCCACCTGTCCTGTAGAAGTCCTTATTACTGTCCATTTCAAAGCATGTCAGAATGCAGATACTCTGTTTCCGCTTGTTTCACTGCTCTGGGAAGCCATATTCCTAGTGTGTATTGACCCTTTTCATTGGTTCATTGGTATAGGAGTGCAGCTGGGAATGTGGGGATGTTGTCAGAGTAAGAGGAGGCAGGGATTGGAGATATCTCTTCTAGGATTAATTGGAAATGAGGACACTTGGATTCCAGCTGGTCTTGGTTTATCTGAGACTATGCAGCAGGGATGGGAGCTGGGAGAGGTTCACAAAGGCAATTACAGTGTGGCAAATACTATGAGTTTTACAAGCATGGAGTTGCTTTAAGTACCCACTCTGGGAGTTTTCATCTGAATGAGAAAGCTTTAGGTTTAGCTTGATGAACTGGTTTCTGGTTAATTCAATTATTCTGTCCCCTGCAGGAACCTGAGTGTTGGATATTCAGAGCAGAAAATGTAGTTTTGAAAGGATATTATAAATAGCGTTGCTAGATTAATAATTAAAATTTTAGGATGGCAGGCTTGGAATATAGCTCATTGGTGGAGCCTTTGCCTTTATCTGTCAACACACACACACACACACACACACACACACACACACACACACACACACACACACACGATGGTTAAATTAGTAAACCAGATAAACAGGAAAACTTTCACAGAACAATTCTTTTCCAAATACTACATTGCATTCTCAAAAATTACAAAAGACATAATTTAGAAAATCTTGTGGACTCTAAGTGTAACTTTCTGATAGAACACTCATCCAACATGCTTCAGGAAGAAAGGGAGGAAGAAAGAAAAGAAAGAAGGGAGGGATGGAGAGGGAGAAGGAAGGAAGGGAAAGAAGGAAGGAAGAAGGGAGGAAGTGAAAGTGAAGGAAAGGAGTTAATTGTTTTCTGAATTTCAAAACTGCATGTGCCCACTATATTCTTTCTATATTCTTTTTGGCATCCCTGATCACAAACAATTTAAACAATATTGTTATGGCTTTCAAAAGCATTAATTCATTGATTATATTCCCTAAAATCAACAGGTGTTTTAGACAATTGCCTCAGTTTTGCAGATAAATGACAATAGGAAAAGATTAACTTTTCGTTGATGTAAAACTAGTGGTCCTGTCTGTACAGACATGAAGGTTTACTTTTCTATATATAACAATATGCTGTACCAGGCTTACCAGGTTTATTAAAGAATGCTGCTTAAGTATGAACAATGCTTATCTTATTAAATTAGAATATAAGATAAAAGGCATTCAATTTATGCATTATAAAAACCTAAAGGATCTAGAAAAAGTGAGTCTTTCCTGGTCATGTTGATGATAAGATATATCATGAAAAAATACATGTGTACTTTTAAGAATATATACTTCTACAGACATTTAAAAATTTTTATTGGGATTTTAATATAATTTTTGTAGTCTTTTAAAAATTCACCATTGCAGTCTCAGAGTTTCTTTCACTAAAATCTTTTATAAATCATGTTCATGGGTATGTACTATTCCATTCCTTTGTTGTCTTGATATTTTCCTTTCTTACTGTTAAAATGAGCCTACTACTCTACATCTATTTGCATAGATGGAAATTTTATTTTATCTTTGGAAATGTACTTATTTCTTATTTTACAGTCTGTGTTACTAGTTTTCAGTACTGTTACATGACAACCTGCATTCCATAAACTTTGCATTCTTGTTTTGTGCTTTGAAGGAATGTCCTTGAAGTTTTTATTTTCTCTGTCCCTATTCACCCCGTTCCATCAGATAGATGGGGATTATTTAGTGGATAAGTCTGGAGCCAAAAAATTTGGTTCAATTCTTCCCATGTTACATTTCTTTTATATGTGACTAAGGTACCACTCAGTGTATCTTTCTCTCTCTCTCTTTCATTTGTTTTCTTTCTTTCACCCTTTCTCCCTCCTCCCCTCCCTCCCTCTTCCCCCACCCCTCTCCCAAGTGGCTAGATTACTAGGATAGACCCTGCCCTGCCAGGTGTACCTGAAGTTATTAGTTTTGCTGATGAATAATCTGGAGATTAAAGGACATGTGAAACTTTTCATTGAAACCATTCATCTCACTCATATCATCATGTGCACTAACTTTTATATTTTATTTTTTGAGATATCATGAAGAGAGTGAGATTTCTAAGTACAATAGTACGTCTTGTCAGTGTTTGTGGTATTGAAGTTGTGGACTTTGAACTTGAGGTTGACAGTGTGAATGGCCAACACTAAACAGCTAGGTTACCAGTTTGCATGGATTTACCAGCTATGCTAGATAAAATTGTATTGACCTCTGTGTCATACTTTGATCTATTTTGTATTTTGTGATGGTGTAGCTTGGGTGAGGTGGGACTAAGGTTTCTGGAAACAGATGCCCTTCATTCTTGAAAACATCATTTTGGAATAGTCTATAGGTGTTTTACTGTTTGTTTATAGCTCTGTTTTCACTTTTTATGCAGTGGGGCCATGAACTGCAGGATGGATCGAACATGAATATGGTCCAGTTCCTTGTTGAGCAGAGAACTGGTTCATAAATAGTGCACCAAGGCATGAATGAACTCCATTATTGCAATCTTGAGGAACTCTGAAGACAAAAAAATTTTACCTGGGTGCTACAAACCTCAACTTTGTTTTACCTTTGTTTTGAGTACTTCCAGTTTTGGAGAGTCATCCTGGTTTTTCAAATACTTCAGTATCCAAGCTAGGAGAAGAAAGACATGAAGACAGAGAGAATACAGAAAGTAGCAAGCCAGTGAGCAAGGAAGAAAAGGAGGAAGGGAAGAAAGAAGGGGGAAAAGGGAAGGAAAAGAAAATCTTTACTTTTTAAATATTCTGTGCAGCATATCTAAATTTTCCAAAGAGTTTGAAACTAGCAATGAAAAACATGAAAAAAGTTATTAAGACAATTCATCCTTTAGTCTAAGAACATGGAAGACTCAAACTGGTACAAACCTGGAAAGCTTATTGTTATTGGCTAGCATTCATAGTAGTAGAAGGTGGAATACATATTATCAGAGCAGAATCTTGTTTAACAGTCTTACCCACCTGTGAACTCTGAAAACTAACTACAATAACTATTTGAACTCATGCTTGTTACTCTCAACTGGGTCAAAACCCCCATGTTTGCTGGGTCAGAAGCCCTGGAATACGTGCTTTGAATATTGGTCTACTAAACTGACATAGTAATAAATTTCTCCATGACTCCTTGTCTTTATTCTCATAAATTATTATATCTTTCAACTTATCAGGGAAGTCTTATATAGTGGATACCCATAACTGGCCCACATGCAGAATATAAGATATCATGTAGTGATCTCCTCTAAATGGTACACATATCACTAACTTGGTCCCCTCAAGGATCACTATGTAGTAAGATTATAAGAGCCCAATATATTGGAAGTCTATAATGGAACATAATGGGGCTGTTGTATACCTAGATTCACAGCAGCTGGGATAGCACACACAAGAGCTGTATAAGATAAAACTAGCCAGAATCCCAGCATTGACTGGGAAGGAGCTCATGAAAGTCTAGCTTTAGACAGGAAGATATTGGCAATTGGTGGCTGCCAAATAAGGAAGAGTCAGTTTTTTAAGGGGTGCCACCCCCTTAGATGCTGCCTATGCCCTAATAAGTATAAGGTACACAAAGTGGATTCAATTGTTTAAAATAAAAAGAATACATGAAGTTGGAAGGGAAAACTGTTGAGAGTGACAGGAAAGAAAATGGTATTGATTTTTAGCAAAATAGATTACATAAATTTATGGATTTTATAACAAGAAGAACAAGATAAAAACAATATTTTATTAGAGGTTTGGAGGTCTATATCTTTTACTGAAACTTCTTTGGCAATTTAGCAGAGATGCTTTCTTATGCATACTTCCTGTTAATGTTGTTCTTGTCTGTCTTTGTGGAACATCCTTAAGCTCTATGCACCCTTCCTTCTTCAGGGGCTGTCCTTTCAGGTGCCTTTGTTTATTTAAGAGGGTGTCCAAGTTTTTGGAAGATATAGTAGCACACCTTCAGAAGATAATATTCCCCATTCAGTCATGAAATCCCCCATTGTGTTAGTTTTACATTGCTCCAACAAGGAAGCTGAGATAACTTTTTGATGTCTTAGAGATTCAAAGTTATTTCTTCTCCAGTGACTCACTTCTTGGGATGGTGGCACATCATGGTGGGAATGTGTGTCAGAGCAAAATCCCTGATCTCAAATTGTGGGGAGATATAAAGATAGAAAGGTAGCAACTGAAGAGTGAGAGAGTGACTGGGCATCTTTCCACCAGTTCACAGTAGTACCCCATTGGACATAGGCCCACAACTTACTGTCCTTTTCAGGTACCCCAGTCCTATTGAAACTGTAGCACTTGCACAGTTCAAAATGTGTTTTAGCAGATAGAGTACTTCAGTACACATAAGTGGTTTTCCAAGGACTGTTGTCCTCTTCAAGTCACACCTTGAAGTCCCAACCTCATAAACTGATAACAAGATTATATATGAGAGGTTGGAAAGATGGTTCAGTGGTTAAGAGCATGGACTAATCTTCCAGAGGAACTGAGTTCTATTCTGAGCATGTACATGTCACTCAAAATTATAACTCCAGCCACAGGGGACCTGATTGATGCTTTCTTTTAGCAATCTTTTAGCACAGGTAAAATGCAGGCAAAACACTTAACCTGCATTGTAAAAAGAAAAAAGAAAAAAATCACAAAGATGGTATATTGGTAGGATCTTTCAAATTGCAGTCACTATAAACTGAGGTCATTAGTTCAAATTCAATGTGACTTGTGCATGTAGAAGAGACTTCAGGACCTTGGCATACACAGAGGGAAGAACATGTGAAAACATACAAGGAAGGTGGATAACCACAAGCCAGAAAGAAATGCCTCAGAAGAAACCAAGCTTGCTGATGCCTTGATCATGAACTTCTTGGTCTCCAGAATTGTGAAAAATGAAAATAAACCTCTGATAGCTATCCCAGCTATTCTGTGGTGCTTGCCCTGGCAACTTTTGCAAACTTGGATAAAGGGAGAAGGAGGGGTTGTTGTCTCGTGGTACAATTGCATATTAAATTGAAATGCTTCCAAGATTGAAAGCATGAGTGAGTTTTACACTGTGTGCCAGAAGCCTGCAGGACACTATGTCCCTAGGAGCCCTATCTGAAGAACTGGGTTGAGGCCATGTGAGCAGCTCATAGTGGCAGCTGCTTGCCCTTGGTGCTGGAGCTGCACTTTGAGGACCTGCATTCCAATCTGTTTGATGCTCATTAGAACAGTTCCCCCTGCTGCTTTTCCAGATCTTACTCCTGGTAGGGGTAACCACTGACTACAGTTGGTGGTTATTTTCTAACTGTGCCACCTACTGATCCCTTCTCAGTAAATCCATGCTTAATCACCCGCTGCTCCATGAAATGCTGAACTGTCCAAATAAACATTGCAAGAAACGCTAAGGTCAACAATTTAAGCCTGTGTATGTTACCAGTCACCCCATCACCTCCAAAAGAGAGGGGGAGAACCACTTTTCCCATCTAGGATCTGCCATTACCAATACCTTATCAAGCCGCTCTCCCTAGTCCTTTGGTTAGGCTTTTGGGATTCCTAAAATACTAATCTTGTATAAAATTCCAACTTAATATGTCTTAAAAAATCATTGTGGCTATTTATCAAAAGGTTTCTTTTAGTATACTATGAATCCCTATAATCATAGGCTCTGTCTCATTCATCTTTGCCTTAGTAGGAGCTATTTCAGAACCTGTCACAGAAAAGGTACCAATTCAAAAGAAAATTGACATTACCCAATTCAAAAGAAAATATAGATGGTGAAGAATATATTCTCCCAGGGTTCACTTTCTATATATAGCTTTGTTCTTTGGGCCACTTCCACTCAAGAGACATGTTTGGAGTTTATATCATGTACTAAGTCCTGCCCCACACATTGGAAATTTTGGTGTAAACAGCCACACTCAGGCTCCCTTGGTCCTTAAACATTAAGAGTCTACTGAAACCACACCAGTGTCTTTCTTGGGTCTGCAGTTTGAGCTGATGGTTTGTAGAACTTCACCTCACAGTTATGCATGTTGTGTTTTCATACTGTCTCTCTCTCTCTGCATATTGTTACATATCTTCTATATAAGCCCTGAATGTTAAAGTCACAAGAATTAAAGGTTTGGTTATCAGAGCAATGTTATGGAGCAATAGAACTTTCAGATGGTGATACCTAGTAAGAACTCTTCATATCTTTGGGATAATAGGGGGGATTTTGAGACTGAATGTTTCTTTTTTCTCCTGTTTGCTTTCTTCTCCACAATGTATGTAATTTTGCTCCCACACATGGTTCCTCTATATTGTGATGCTCAAAGTGACATAGCTGACCAGTCATGGACCAGAGCTTCCAAAACTGCACTAAACCAAAATGTCCTTCTTCCCACTCTAGGCTGCTAATCTTAACATTTTGTTGCCATTAGGGAAACTAATCAACACAGCTTGCCATTGGGGGTATTTCTGTGGGCCAACTTTACTGTATGCTTGTTCTTTTTTGTTTTTGTTTTCATTATTTTCCTCTTCTGAAAACTGCATTTTCATCTTTTTCATGTTGTACAGCTGAGTATGTAGATACTAAGCAAATCGTCACTGGATCCATTCAGAGATTACTGGATGAAATATGAGATTTTGCAGACCCAGGAAGGAAGCTTAATGCAGCGGAAGGAGCATGCTTTAGAGTTGGACAATTCTGGATTGTGATCTATCATTCTGTGACAGCAAATGGGGCAGGGTCAATTGCAGACTCTTTTAAAACCAATTTTCCTCCATGTAGAATGAAGCTAATAATAACCTCCAGTAGGAATGGCTAATTAATCACCATGACAAAAGGGCAAAGCTGAAGACAAATATAAGAACTGGCTTCCTAACTTGTCTCAGACCATGCCCTAGTTGTGCCCAAGGTTAATCTGAGAAAAGTTGAAGTTTAGAAATGTCCACACCAAACCCAAGGATCTGATTGTGAGACTTGGGTGATTTCTGACAATCTACACCTAGACAACAGTAGTTAATTATGTCATTCAGCTATCCTTATTGGCTTTAGGAGTGGATATTGTGCATCTGTAGCTGATATCTATGTACTTACATAATGTTTGAAGAACAACAAGTGGTTTTGCTTGTTTGATTTTTCAAGACAGGGTTTCTCTGTGTAGCTTTGTAGACCAGGCTGGCCTTGAACTCACAGAGATCTGCCTGCCTCTGCCTCCTGAGTGCTGGGATTAAAGACATGTGCCACCACCACCCAGCCACAAAATGCTTTTATACCATACTACCTATTGAATTTTATATTTTGTGGGTCTGGAAACACCCTCATATGCACATGCAGTACTATGCTTATTACTATTCTCTCATTGTCTTAACCCACACAGTTGACAATTCAGTTTTGCAGCCTAGGGGTAGAGAAATGGCACAGCTGTTGAAGGAGCTTGCAGCTCTTTTAGGAAGTCTGAATTGAGTCTCAAGAACACATGTAGGAGTATTTACAACTGTCTGTAACTCCAGTTCTAGAAAAACCAGTGCCTCCTTCTGGCCTTCATGAGCATTCCCACATGCATACACACATGCATGTTCACAGATATATGCACACTACAAAAATGTACACACACATGCACTCACACACTCACACACAGAGAGAAACACATACGCACACACATTGTATACAAACATGCACATACACTTGCACTCACACACACATGCACACACGGCATACAAATCTGCACATATGCATGCTTGCACATACCCAGACATCCCCCACAAACACATACACATGAGTAGTAATACAAACTTTAACTATCAAAATTCCTTAGTGAAATGTTTTACTTTGTTTTAGTGGGGACTGATGAACAAAATATGTCAGCTTTTATTTACATATCAATCATATTTCCCATGTCTAACAAATGAGCACTGTGAAAAAGAAAAGGCCTCCTCCAAGGTCCTGAAGCATGCTCATGGAAAAAGTGAACCAAGTAAACCTCCCCGGAGGCTTTCAGAATCTCTGCATTCAGCTGATGAAAACAAAACTGAATCAAAAGTAGAAAGAGAACATAAGCGACGGACATCCACCCCTGTCGTAATGGAAGGGGCTCAGGAAGAAACAGATATGAGAGATGGAAAAAAGCAAGCAGAACGCTCAGAAGGTAACATGGATGAACCCCAGAAACAGAAAAGCACCCTTAAAAATGAAAAGTATCAAAAGAAAGATGAACCTGAAACACACGGGAAAGGCCTGCCTAAAAAAGAAGCAAAGTCCACCAAGGAGAAACCTGAGAAAGAGAAAGCGCAAACAGAAGAGAAATTGTCTTCAAAACACAAATACAAGGTTGATGTTGTGCATAAGACAGGTGATGAGACTGAACTTCACTCCTCTGAGAAAGGTTTAAAAATAGAGGAAAATGCTCAGAAACAAAGCCAACAAACCAAACTTTCTTCAGATGATAAAAGTGAACGTAAAAGTAAACAGGAATGAAAGGAAATTGTCAGTGTTGGGTAGAGATGGAAGGCCAGTTTCTGAATACACTATAAAAACAGATGAGCATGCACGTAAAGATAACAAAAAGGAGAAGCACCTGCCGTCTGAAAAAGCCAAGGCAGAGCACAAGTCAAGGAGGTCAAGTGAGTCTAAACTTCAGAAAGATGTAAGCTCCAAGCAGCACAGTGCTACATTGCAGAAAAGAAGCGAGAGCTGTTCTGAAGAGAAGTGTGAGTCAGACTCCACTAATGCTGAGAGCAGTGTAAAGCCCGAAGAGCTTCATAAAGAGAGGCGGAAAATGAAGAGCTTGTTGGAAGAGAAACCGATGGTAAAGTCTAAATCAAAAGGTCAAGGCAAACAAATAATAAGATAGGTAGCTTGATTATTGGAAAACAAAACTACATGTCCATATATTTTAAAAAATCCACTGTACAGTGTGGTAGCCATGGGTAACAACAAAGTATAGCATTCTTGAAAAACCTTAAGAGTGCATTTTATGTGTTCTCAAAGTCAAGTAAGACATTTTAATTTAGATATATTTTAAACCCATATAATAAGTATATACATTTTAATGTAAATAAACAAATAAGTGGAAAATAAAGGTAGGAAGAATGTAAGTTTCTCACTTGTTTGAATAATAAATTTCTGTAATTAGTGGGGTGTTGGTGGCATATACCTTTAGTCTCAGCGCTCAAGAGGCAGAGGCATGTGAATCTCCGTGAGTTTGAGGCCAGCCTGTTCTAAAGATCTAGTTCCAGGACAGACTCCAAAGCAATACAAAGAAACCCTATCTGGAAAAAAACAAACAACAAAAAAATCTGTAATTATACTTTATTGACAAAATGTATGGTTATTTAAATTATTTAAAATAGTTTAAAATTCAAATGTGATCCTCAATATTTTTAGTCTATTTATTATCAAGTAAATATAATATTTTTAATTTTTAAAACTGTATCTGTGTATGATGTGTTTGTGTGTGCACCTACACACACAGGTGCATGTGTATGCAGATACTCAAGTAGGCCAGAAGAAAGTGTTGGATCTCCTGAAGCTGGAGTTATGAGTGGTTGTGTGCCATCATACTTGGATGCTGGGAACTGAATTCTGAAAGAGTAGCAAGTGCTTTTAATATGTGGCTACCTCTATAACTGATAGTGAATATAACTCATATATGGCTAGTTGAATCTTAATTTTAACCATTTTCTTTGTCTTTTTATATTCTTAGATATTTCTCACCCAAACAGCATACAACATCCCAATTAATCTTTTCAAAGATATTTTATTATTGGCATGTCTCTGTGTGTGATAGGTGTGCATAGAGAACAAAAGAGGGTGTCATATTCCTTGGATCTGGAGTTACGCATGACTGTGAGCAATCCAAGTAGGCATGAGTTGTAGGCATTTGACTTTGATCCTTTAGAAGAATAGCAGACAGTATTAACTACTGAGCCATCCCTCCAGCCTATGATAGTTAATTTCGATTGTTGACTAAGAAATTCCTGTAATAGTATCGTATCAGAGTACTATTTTGGGCTTGTCTATGAGAATGTTTCCAGATCGTGAAGACTGAGACATAATCATTGGAGCCATCCTTCAATAGATTAAAAATGTAAATGGATTATTTGAAGATCATGAAACTCCTTGCCCATTTGAAGCATGTATGTCACTGGAGATGTATGTGTTCTTAGGACTAAATCGTGCCCTTGTCTGTTTTTGTAGTCATCTTAGTTTCCTGGTGATGATGAAGTGAATACCCATTCTCTTCAACATGTTCCACTGCTGTGAAATTCTTCCCAGTGCTCAATCAAGGGCAAGCAGCTGCATAGTAAACCCCACCCCCGAAACAATGAACCTAAAGAACATTTCTTTGTACTTTATTTTTGCCATGAATTTTGTGTTAGGGATAAAATTAACTTATATAGAGATAATAATTCATTTTCTGTCAGTTATATCATTTTTCATGGGCTCTCCAAGACTGAAAATTTGCTTCAGTACAGGATCTTTCTCATTTTTAATATTCTGATAATCCTTAGGCTCTGAGAATGATTATTTCCAGCAAAAGCCCATCTTTTCTCCACTCACATCTATTCCCACCCCAGCCATCTGTTTGCATGATCTATTTATGGTGGACTGAATTGTGTCCCCCTGTTATGTGACACTATTTCTGTGAACAGATGTCTACTTACCCTAGGGAACAGTGACAGACACCAATGTATAGATACAGCTGAGGTTCAACTTGGTGAACTAACAAGTTTTATTGGGTTACTTACAGGAATATGGGTGAGTCCACTTAGGGGAACAGAAGTTAATCAAAGACAGCTACATCCCTAAATTCTACCCCAGTATGATTGACAGCTCACAAAAGCTGGAGTACACTGCCGGCCGCTCAACAGGTTAGAAGGTCCCATTTACAGGAATTTCAGTTGGTCTGAGACTCTTCCAGGCAGCTTGACTGATCTCTGTGTTTTCTAGGAAGCAAGTCTGGTCTGAACTTGCAGGCAAGTTCAGAATAAGAGACTCTCATCTTGAGAGTCTCCTATTGCTTAAATATATTGGGGAGAGGGAGTGCCTAGAAAACCCTGTCAGTTTCAAAAATTTCCTGAATGTACTTTGAGTCATTTACTTAAGATGGGTAAAAAGCTTTCCCTCCAGGAAAGAATGGTTCACCTCTGATTAAAATGTCCTGTGATTTCATGCTGACCCACTCCTGTGAACACCTTCTTAGATCTTACAGAACTTCCCTCCAAGATGGACAGTTTTAACACTGTAGGAAACTGATATGCAACACTTTCCAAGTCTGTTTGTTGAACATCTAAATTCCAATTGAATTGCAATTGCAGGTTGCAGATAGGACCTTAAAGGAGACAATTAGACTAGATGATTTTACAGGTGTGAGGCCTCTATTCAGTACCATGTATGTCTTTAAACAAAGAACTGAGACAAAACACACAACCCCAGTCCTTCCTTTCCTCCATGATTGTACACAGTTGTGAAGATGAAGCAAGAGTTGGTATTTGATTAGAAAAATCTCACCCCAAACAATCTCTACTGTTACCTAAAATTTCTTGCCCCTTAAACTATGAGAAAACCATTGTTGGTAGTTCAAGAAAGCCAGATGATAATATTTCTTATGGCAGCCTGAGATAACTGATACACTATTGTGTGCTTAAGAAAGCAGCCTTCTTTATTTTTGTGCAGAGCTGTGCAATCAGCCTAGATATGATGTCAATTCTCTAGTACAACAAACTTTTTGGATTAAAACATCATCTATCTCATTATCTGTTTCCATGGGTCAAAAGTGTGAGCCCAGCTCAACTGAGGCTTCTGTTCAGTCTCATATGACTGCAATCATTGTGCTGGCTGGAGCTACAATTACATCAGAGGCCAAGAGTCCTCTTTTAATCCAAGTGGTTGTTGGTGGAATTTATTCTCTTGCAAATGCAGAAGTTGAAGTATCTCTTTAATGTTGGGGACAAGAGAACGTTTGAAAATTTAACCTTCTTATAAAAAGCTCTTATGATAAAGACCAAGCTTATTGCTGTGCCCCCAAATGCCGATAGGTGAAGATTTGGCCCTTAGTAAGGTGCTATTTGGAAGTAGTAAAAACTTTAGTAGGTAAGGCCAAGAGAAGGTCTGTAGAGGTTGAGTTTATAACTTTGAATGGGATAATGGTACTTCATTATGGTACTTCATAATGGTACTTCATAATGTCCTTCATAATGGTACTTCATAATGGTACTTCATAATGTCCTCTGCTTTTCAGTCATAAGGTAGGTCTTTATGCCCTACCACAGATTTTTGCCATGTTGTGTTACTGGAAGTTATAAGACCAATGAATCATGGGCAGAAGCCTAGAAAACCATGAGTAAAATTAAAGCTTTCTCTTTAGAAATTGAATATCTCTGTTGCTTTTATGGGAAATAATAGAAATGTGGTCAACATGAACTCAGTTTAATCTAACAGGTAGTAGAATATGAATCTGATTTCCATTGAAAATTCATTTGGTTGAAATCCTTAATTCCATCTGCAAACATCTCTTTCTCCCTTGGAATCCTTCATATACACAAATTTTTCCACATCTAAAAAATGTCATCTCTCACTGAAGCCCACCTCTTCAGTTAGACTGTCTGGCCAGTAAGCTCTAGCTCTAGCTGATTCTGTCTCTCCCCATCCTATACCCAGCTCTGAGCTTACAGATTCCTGCTGCCATGCCCAGCTCTTACATGGTCATGGGGAATCAAAGCTTAGACTTTCATGGCTGTGCCACAAGCACCTACTGAACCATGTCCTGGGTCTCTCTAATATTTTCATTGCTTTGAATAAAACTTTCAAGCAATTATTTAACCATACATTTTTGTTGGCTTGTCTGAAGTTCACCAGTTTCTACATGCATACTTTACCTGTTACTTGTGGAAAAGTTCCTTTCAGAAAGTGAATGGAAGGTAGAAGGGTATTTATGATAATTAGCCATTACCAACAAAGGGCAGCTGGACATTTCCTCTTTCCAGCCCCAGACTACTTGATCTGTAAATTGAAGGTTTAAGTGGAATGCTACTATTTTTTTTCTCCCAACTTCCTCAATTATCTGGATTATTGTTTGGGCATCTGGGGATAAGCTATGTCTCCTCTTTTGAATATACAACTCTATAGTATTTGTACCTTACTTCAGAACTTCTACATAAATTGTAATTACTTGTCAAAAGTTGAGCCCTGCTAGATTGTTTACTATCTAAACTGCTGTATCCTTGCACTCTACCGTGTGCATGATCTAAAATAGGCATTTGGTAATTATTTCCCAAGCACATGAAAATTGAGTGATGATCTTGGAAAATGAAAATGCTTCTATCTCTGTATACTCCATCAAAATTTAAAATCAACAGAAAATGAGGAAGATTAGCAGCATTGCATGATTTGAGCAGTTAATAATCTCTGCTAGTTCCAGTCTGTTTTCTGTTGCAAATACAGTATCACAGACTGATAGAAAAAATTGATTTGTGGTTGTGGTGTGGGTCCAAACTTGGGGTGTCCTGATAATGGCTTTCTTGTTGGCAGAAAAACCAGCTTAGATACAAGGGGAATAAGAAACTGAATTTTATGGAAAATTTACTCTTGAGATAATGCATGAACCCATTAGTAATACGAATGGGCAATTCAGTTAAAGATCCAGAACCACATCTTACTGTCTGATAATAAAGATTGTGTTTCAATGTGAATTATAGATGAAACAAAACATATTCAAACCATTCCATTAGCTACTGGAATATCATGAGAATATTCATCTTGAGTACTAGAGAAAGCTAAAAGTAGTTGATTGTTGTAAAATCCTACAGGATACTAATTTTGAATAGACAGAGAACTCATCCATTATACCAGGAATGGTGCTATTAAGAGAAAGCAAGATCAAATACTGTTACAGCAGGTTCCTCCCCACCGGCCTCCCGGTCCTGCCACCAGTCCCGCAGCCACGTGTGCCCCAAATAACACTCAGAGACTCTTTATTTGATACAATCTTGTTGGCCAGTTACCATTATTGTTTATGGGCTAGCTCTGCCTTAATTATTAACCCATTTCTACTTATCTAAGTATTTCCATGTGGTCATCTTATTGGGGAGCCGCGGCAAGCATCCTGCTTCTTCCTGGGCTACATCTCGACTCCCCCCTACTACTTCCTCTTTCCTCCTCCTAGTCTCCTAGCCCCACCTATCTTGTTTCCTATTGGCCACAGAGCTTTATTAACCAGTATGAGAAACATATATACAGAATAACATCTCCCATCAAAGTACTAGGATAACATAATGACTGAGAAGTTCAAGAGGCGAGATAATGATAGTAAGAGTAAGTTAGCATTTAATTTAGTAGAGAGACTGCAGTATGAAATCAGAAACAGGGAAGGGATTCAAAGATGTGGCTTTGGACAAATATAATCAACAGAAGAGTTGGTGAGTAAACATAAAGCAGGCTAGCACCTTTGTTTTACACAGTACCTGGTCTGCCTATAAGTAGAGAGGAAAACATGGGTTTATTGATCTGGAAACTCTGTAAGAGAGAGAAAGCTTTAGGCTTCAAGATTTTCCTCTTTATTATCATAGGATAATATTCTCTGATATGTTCAGTGTAAATCTACAGTGAGTGATAAATATATAAATTCATTTACACTGCTGTTATATTAAGAAACCGATTCATCTTCCTCGAGATCTAGTGCTATGTGCATGTTGATTAAACTTTCAAGATAATTCAAGAGCCCA
Organism: Cricetiscus sungorus; assembly: GCA_030556225.1. Classification (NCBI taxonomy): domain Eukaryota; kingdom Metazoa; phylum Chordata; class Mammalia; order Rodentia; family Cricetidae; genus Cricetiscus; species Cricetiscus sungorus. Next base: position 78,901,093 of record JANBXA010000651.1, on the reverse strand, counting down.
TATAAGCATTTGTATCAGGGAACATTGAGAATAGGGAGTAGAAACATTTTAAGGGCCAGAAGACTAGAATGCCAACTTAAATATATTATATTTTAGAAATGACAGAGAAGCTGCACATGAAGTCTGAACATGAAGATTGCCTAAACAACACTTGAACAATGGTCACACCATTGTTACAGCATGTTGTTCCTGCCGGCCTCCTGGTCCTGCCGCCATTGTCCTGCAACCACATGTGCCCCAAATAACACTCAGAGACTCTGTATTTGATACAATCCTGTTGGTCATTTACCATTATTGTTAATGGGCTAGCTCTGCCTTAATCATTAACCCATTTCTACTTATCTAAATATTTCCACGTGGTCGTCTTATCGGGGAGCCGCGTGGCAGGCTTCCTGCTTCTTCCCGGGCTACATCTCGACCCCGCCTTCTACTTCCTCTTTCCTCCTCCTAGTCTCCTAGCCCCGCCTATCTAGTTTTCTATTGGCCACAGTGCTTTATTAACCAGTATGAGAAACATATATACAGAATAACATCTCCCATCATCTCCTCTTTTCTGTCTAAAGTAAAAGAAGGGGTTTAACCTTAACATAGCAAAATATAACATACGATAGTTATCAAATAAGAGTCACAGTAAACAATATTTAGTCCATTAACATTTTGTAAGACTTAAAGAAAATATCATCTATCCTATCTTTGCGAGTCTAAAGTCCTATATGTAACTTATCTTTAATCCTAACTAAGGAAAACTATAACCATAACTACCTGTCTTCAACCCTTCAAAGACCACAGAAGGATAATATATAAACTCTAGAAATGACAGAGACAACTCATTGCCTGGTCAGTCACCCGAAGTTCTTCTGTAATGTTCCATCTTCAGCCCATAGGCCATAGTGTGTCTCCAGACTCCTCAACAAGGCAGGAAACTTTTCTCTGTGTCCTGTAGACTGTCTGGCTGTTTGGCAGCCTCTTCCATGAAGCAGGAATCCTGTAGCAATGTCCATCTTGCATCAGCAGTCACCTTTTTGTGGGTCCTGCATGTCCAGTTTCTACAACATAAAGTCAAACAGTCTAGACAAGAGAAGTACCTTGCTCAAATGGCTAGTCTTGCCATATTAGAAGCAAACTTCATAACGAGTTTCTTCAATGTCCATCTTCCTTTCTTCTGTAGGTGGTGTTACCAGGAGCAGTTGTGCCTCACTGTCAAGAAAAACCCTAAACCATTTTAAATGCCATATTCTGTAGGTCTTTGAAAGGTTTGAAGAATGCCTATCCATCTCAAATACATCTCTGTATATCTAGAAATCCTAACTAACTTAACTCTAAGTTTTGACTATCATAGGTAATTCTCTAATCTGTACTAAATTATACATTACATTTTCCAATGAGCTATATAAACACAATACCTAAACAAGAGGAGAAATATACATATCACAAAATTGACCTTAAATTGTATCAATAAAAGAAAATCCATTCCAAAGCAAAGTATTCATATCTATACCTTAATTCCCTTTTTTACCTTTAAAAAGATTGCTTGTGTCATTAACCATTTATAACCAAGTCCATTTAAATGAAAACAAACATTTATAAACAATATTTGGGAATTTGGGCGTCGTTCTTTCCAAACTACTTCCTGCTGGTAGAGGGCGCTGTCATGGGGATCGTAAGAAGACGCAGAAATCTTGGCTGTAGTCTGCAAGGCTTTGTCTCAACTGCTTTGAATGTTGGATCAACTGGGGCACTGTTTCAGGGGGTCTGGCTTGATCAAACCACATAAGTCTGGAAAAAATCCATAGCCTTCCATTTTCTGTGGAAACAAAAATAGAAATCCTTTTCCCCAGTAACTTGTCCTTAGGTTCAAATTTTGGAGTCAAAGCATTTTTAAAATATATAAATTGAGTTAATCCAGCAGCATTTCTTTTATCAGTAGTTATTTTCTCAGCAATCAAACAATTTAAAGACAACAGAAGCGCATATAGTATCCAAAATTTCTCTGTGTTTTCCATCTTTACGTGGCTTTTTTATTATTCTATTTCTTCTATTTCTATTTTTACATATTTTGAGACAGGGTTTCTCTGTGTAACTTTTATCTGTCCTGGAATTCACTCCATACCAGGTTTACTTTGAAATCACAGAGATCTGCTTGCCTCTGTCTGCCCAGTACTAGGATTAATTCTACTTCCTTTTTTCTTTTTTAAACCATTGTATCCTGTTTCTTTTTCTCTCCCAAGCCAGCGTATTTTTAAAAACACAGTGTAAACCTTTATTGCAGCTCTCGTACACACCAATGAATTGTTAGCAGAGCTCTTTAAAAGCCAGGTGGCTTTTTGCCGCTTATGCTAATTTTGGAAACCTCCCTTAAAGGAGCCGCGAAAATCTCTGTCTACAGCAAAACAAATCCAATCAAGAAAATGCTGCTACCAAGAAGTCTCTGTTCCCTTGTTTCTAAAAACTATTTTTTAAGCTTTTGTTAAGTTTTAAATGAAAGTTCTCAATCCCGCTTCTGACACCATTATGTTACAGCATGTTGTTCCTGCCGGCTGCCGCTGGTTCTGCCGCCATTGTCCTGCAACCACGTGTGCCCCAAATAACACTCAGAGACTCTGTATTTGATACAATCCTGTTGGCCAGTTACCATTATTGTTAATGGGCTAGCTCTGCCTTAATCATTAACCCATTTCTACTTATCTAAGTATTTCCATGTGGTTGTCTTATCGGGGAGCCGCGCAGCAGGCTTCCTGCTTCTTCCCGGGCTACATCTCGACCCCGCCTTCTACTTCCTCTTTCCTCCTCCTAGTCTCCTAGCCCCGCCTATCTAGTTTTCTATTGGCCACAGTGCTTTATTAACCAGTATGAGAAACATATATATAGAATAACATCTCCCATCACACCATTGAACATGTCAATGGGAATAGGGCAAGTCTAGCAGGCTATACTCCTAGGTGAAGAACTGCAGGTTGTAAATAGGTTTTGTTTTGATCTTGTTCATTAAAAAATATTTACATTCCAATCTGTTTCCCCTCCCTTCTTTCCTTACAAACTCTCCATTCCCCACTCCTCCCATCTGCTCCTCGTAGAGAGTAAGGCCTCCCCTAGGAAGTCTACTAAATCTATCCCATCATCTCATTGAGGCAGGACCAAGGCACCTCTCCTCCCCACACCCCTGTGTCTAGGCTAGGCCAGGTATCTCTCCAAATAGAATGGACTCTACTAAGTCAGTTTGTGCATGAGAGTAAGATCTCAGATCCACTGCCAGTGACCTCATATATTGTCCCAGTCACACCACTGTCACATATTAAGGGAGACTAGTTTGGTCTTATGTAGGTTTCCCATTTGTCAGTCCTGAGTCAGTGACCTCTAATTAGCTCGGGTGAGCTAATTCTTTGGTTTGCCCCATCAAGGACTTACTTGACTTCTGTGTTTGTTTGTTTGTTTAGTTATGTATTTATTTTGCTCTTCCCAGGAGCTTGGCCCAATGGTTAGTTGTGGATTTCTGCATCTGCTTCCATCTATTTCTGGAGACAGGTTCAAACTTTTCTGTGTTTATGGATTGTAGGCTGGTTATCTTTTGCTTTATGTCTGGTATCCACTTACAAGTGAGTATATATTATATGTGTCTTTCTGGTTTTGTGTTACCTCACTCAGGATGGTGTTTTTCTAGTTCTGTCCAAATGGTTTTTGAGAGAGGGAGAATCATTTTTCCTTATAGGTTATGCAGTCCAGTATTTATATGTATATATGTGTGTGTATATATATATATATATACATATACATATATATATATATGTGTGTGTGTGTGTGTGTGTGTGTGTGTGTTAAATCTCAGAGGGAAGTGGGGGAGTGACAATGGTGACAATGACAAAAGTTGGTAGTAAGTGAGATGGGGGTAAAAATGATGCAAGTACAGTATAATTATGTATGAAATCCCAAAAGAAAAACAGAATATTGAAGAGATTATGTAATTATTGGAAGGTCATCAAGCACATTGTACTTTTCAATATTCCATTATATGAAACTGGTTTGATAAAAGCCTCCAGTCAAATAACTTAAATAATCTACTTAACATTGTTTTCTTAAAATTAACAATAGCTTTGATTTACTCAGCTTGTGGAAGCAAATTCAGTAATTTCCACTTTAAGCCTTCATTTGGTGTTAAAATTGGAATAGCTTGTTCAAATCGTGTTGCTTTTATCTTGAATGGTTATTGCTAAATATTCTCTCAACAGCTTGGTTTAGCAATTCATTTTGGAAAATCAATCAACAACTTCTCTGACCTCATTTATTTCTTCAGATCCAAATTCATTTCAGTTTTCTTCCTTAGTAAATTTATTTCATTAGATAACTCTATTTCCAGATACACAGCTAAATTAATTTTCTTTAGGGCTTAGTGCAATCAGCATAGGTTCTATGCATTTTGCTCCGGGGACAATATATGTGTCTGGTGTAAACCTGGCACCATATTAAACAGTCATGAGCATTTGTTTTCAAATTGGGTCTTTGAAGTTTATCTTCTTCTAAACTCTGTAATTTATATAATGTGTGTGTGTGGTGGCAGGGGGAACTTCTCAAAGATGAACAATGTATTCAACATCAGATAGCAAATTAGAGGTGAGAAATAGCCACAACTTTGATGCTAAAACTCATTTCTCAGCAACATTTTTATTATTTATTTGTGTGTGTGTGTGTGTGTGTGTGTGTATGTGTGTGTGTGTGTGTGTGTGTGTGTGTGTGTGTGTATGTGCATGCACACACATGGCCACACATATACACAAGCAGATGCAAAAGGTTGACATGACATTCAGCATCTTACCTTTGTCCATTGCTTTCCATCTTATTCTTTGACATTGGGTCTCTTTTTCAATTTGAGACTTACCAATCCACTAAAACCATTGGCCAGTGAGCTTCTTTGATCCTCCTATCTCTGCCTCCCACACTGAAGTTACAGATTCAGGCCACATTTACTACATGTCTAAGGAATATCAGATAGTATGGAAATAGTGTCCCTGCCACATATCCATCCATCCATCCATCCATCCATCCATCCATCCATCCATCCATCCATAGTGTTTTCTGTGTGTGTGTGTGTGTGTGTGTGTGTGTGTGTGTGTGTGTGTTAAAGCTGAAGGAAGGCTATGGGTAAAATATAGAAATACATTGTATTTTTCTAGACCAGAAGGAAGAACTGACGTCACCAAGACTCTTGCCTCCTTTGTGTTTCCACACAACTTCAGTGCTTTTGTGCTGCTGCTCTCTTACAATATACTGTTCTCATGCCTTGATTTTTCCCATCTGCACCAACTTTGCTGTAGTTCTAGAACTACTTATTGTAATTGTTATTTGAATGACTTTGAGGTACTATGCTGAGAACCTTAATGTTTTCCAAGGAAAATGCTGTAAAAATTGTACATAAACAAGAATTATTATGTTAGAAAAGCCCATCCAAGACAAATCATCTGTGCTCCCAATTTTTGGCAGGGCCCTACTGCAAACCATCCATCTTATTCATGTTTGAGGCCCAAATGTTTTTTTGTTACTTCCTGTTTCTTCCTCACCCCCTCACTTTATGACATTTGTGGTTCTTGCCAAATAGCTTTTGATTAGGTTATGTATGTTCCCACCTGTATGTGATGGTGCTCTCATTCAGCCTATGGTTTACATTGAGTATAGCAGTGAGAGAATGGAAGGTTAATAGTATATATTTTCATAAAGGTGTTGCTATGAGTTTAGCTAAAATTGAGGTCTCAAATAAATGATTAAAAGATATAAATCAATTACTACTATTTTGCCTTTGAAGTGGTACAGTCTCTCATCATAAACAAGGGCGATATGGGAGAGAGTCTGGGGACTTCAACAATGAAGATGGTCTCATGTTCTCTTTCTTAGTTCATTGGGAAATAAGAATTATAGTATTTTTGTAAGTATCCTGAACTTTGTCTCATTTAGTTTTCACAATAATATTATGAACCAGATATTGTATTCCTATTTTATCAATGGTGTAATACTGTAAGATAGATATTGTATGTCTTTTTCATAGATGCAGACCAAGCCTTATTGGGAGTAAATACCCACCACTGTCATAAATATTAAATATCAATATAAGGATAGTTCCCAGCTCTGTCTGGTCTGTCTGTCTGTGCATCTCCAAGGTTAAAGCTGTTTATCACCACAGCAATCTTAGAAATATTAATGTAACTCACTTTCAATAAAACTGTAGGGGACTTGTTTAGTGTATATTTTAAATAGTCACAAAAGGATCTCAAATTACTATCCTGAATTTCTGACAGAACCCTTGACCTCAAGATGTCCTTCTATTTCTAAGTCTGTGACCTCAAATAGTAATCTTACTCACTGGAGACCCTTTCTAAACAGATGTCACAAATGCATAAGAGATCTGCTGTCACAACAGGTGCAGATTAGCTTGGGGGGGGTCTCTGAGGGTCTCATGAAATATAAGTGGAAGAATGATACCTGTATCCAATAGAAGAATGCATTGATTTCCTGATTTATTATGTCTTCCATACATGAATCTACCTTCCTAATTGAGGGTTGTAAGCAAATTTTAAGCTATAATTTCAAGATGACAATACTTACACACTTTATTTCTATTTCAATCAAAGTAATTGATTGTGCATTATATGTTATTGGATGTAAAGAAATGAGAGAGAAATAAACAGTAAGCAGAAACTTAGATTCTGGAACCTAGTATAACTGCATACTGCTATATGATCCTTGCATTTAAATTCTGCCAGTTTCCCTGTCAGTAAAATGAGCACAATGTTTATAGCTTTTTAGCTGTTAATAATTACTGAGATCTCGTAACTCTCGGTAGTCATGCTAAAATGAAGTCAAAATGAACAACTCAGTCATTACCCTAACTGTTGGTCTCGCTGGAACTGACTGCTCGTGGAAGTCAGTAAGTTTCAGGAAAGCTGACAGTCTGAGTTCAGGGCTATACTGATTGTTCAGTGCCTGCATTCTCTAACTGTTTGAAGTGAGTACCAAGACATACTTGTGAAGTGGGCCAGTCCTTAAAGTTTTAGAACATTGGATTTAACTGAATATGACAGGAGAAGAGGTGACTCCTTTCACTAGAAAGTTATTTCTGTTTCTGTTGCTTTCAGGAAAACGAATATGTGTAATAAATTGTGCAGTTAGTCTATAGGCTATAAAAGGTTCCAGGAAGAGACTGAGGTTACATTGTATTCTAAATCATACTAGACTGAGTAGATTGTGGAGCTAGAGATTCTGCCCATAAACTTTTCTATTTTAATAGCTTTAATATTACTGAGGTTAGGTATATGCAAAAATGTCCACTGTAGTGTTTAAGAAATCCCTGAGCTGAATGGGGTGATTTTTGTATACTAGCAAATGACACTTAGATTAACAGTATTTTTTCTGTTTCACTTGAAAAACTAAATTTAATTATACATCTTTTGTAAGTCACTTTTTGATTCATGAAATACTGGGATAATAAATCAGTTCTTTTTTAAAGTTTTATTCTACCTTTCATGTTCAAAATGAAGGAATCTCTATTTTAATGTAAAAAGTGTCTTAACAAACCATGAATCCTTTCTTCATCTCATGCTAGTAACTGTAGTTAGCATCTTCTTGGCTAGATATTATACAATTAATAACCTTTGGTTATCTTTCAGAGAATAATCTCCTTTTGCTCATTTACATTAACTTTGTTGGTTACAAAGTGTGATTCATTATTATAAAATGGTTGTTTGAGTCCTTGAGCCCAGTGATACTTGAGTCTAGAAGGAAGGAAGGATAGTCTGTAGAGGAAGTAGGCTTAAGGCGAATCTTGTAAATTAATTCAATATGGAATCTTGGACTTTTTTCCAGAGGCTAAGTTGATTAGACACTGTGAAAATCAATTGGTCAAACATAATAATAGACGTGTAGAAATTGGCCTTAATCTGACTATTTATTTCTTCTGTTTCTCGTAACATTTCAGTCTCTAAGTATTGCATTGTGTCTTAATAATGTAATATTAGCTTCTTTTTGTAGGCAAGCACTGTATCACTAAACTAGCCCCTTTAGTGCTTATGTGAGATGTAGTGAAACTACACAGTCCAGGCTGGACTTAACTTGCTCCTCTCACTTTGTAGTCTAGGCAGTCTTGAATTTGAGGTTAGCAGTCAGTGCCACCAGCTACAGCATATAATTTCACTGTTTCAAGTTTAAAAGACTGAAAGTTGAGGAAAAGGAGAGACAGAGAGAAAGGTAGAGAGAAGAGAGACATGAGCTGATATTTTGTAATTCTCACTTTAACTTTAAATCTGTAATTCTAAACTGAGAAAAAAAATAACATTTGACTTGCATGTCTCAGAAATAGAAAAGTATGATGGGAAGCAAACACCTTTAATCCCAGTACTTAGCAGGCAGAGGCTAGCAGATTTCTGAGTTCAAGGCTAACCTGGTTTACAGAGGAAGTTGTAGGACAACCAGTGATGCACAGAAAAACCCTATCTCGAAAAACCAAGAAAGAAAAATAAAAAGTAAAAGTAACAATAAAAGTCTCAGAACAAGACACGTCTGTCCTGAGAGATGTCACACAATTAATACTTCTGTCCTGAGAGATGTCCCAGACCCTGTAGGAAGGGCTCACACACCCCTATGTCTATCAGTGCTGTTCTCTCAGGTCCTGTTTTCTTGCCAGAACAATGCCAGCTCTTCTTGCCTTGTTTCATCTTAACTGTTTTTACTGCTGTGTAAATATTTCGGAATTTGGAACTTTTCCACTTGCAATCATATCATCTCTCAGAAATTTGAACATGCGAAGAGTACACGTTATCTTCAGAACTGATGAGTTGATTCATTGCCGGATGCTTGTTAGCCAAAGATAGAAGCAATTTTTATGCTATTAATCATGATTCCCGCAAACTCCATAGTAGTTTTCAAAAAAAGGGGCGAAATTATATCAAATCTTTCATCCATTACTGTCATCTCGATGTTTGCAGAGTGCCTCATGCTTCTCAGAGAAAGGCGTGGTGTTCTTTCAGAGTAATGTGGATCTGTTAGCTCATGATTTTGTCAAAACAAGAAGTAGATGCCTGCCATGTTTGCAGCCTGAAGGCGAGTCACTTGACATTAGTAGGGGGATCTACATTAGATCTGAGTAATGTTTAATTAGAAAGTAATTTTAGTTATCTCTCTTTCTCTCTCTTATAAAATGAGCTTGGTGTTAGGGAGATGAGAGTGCCTTCCTCACCCCTTCCCCAAAGGCTGGGATCTGTGAGGTAGACCTCAGCCAGGCTCTGAGCCTGGCCAATGAGCCTCAATCTTTGGTTGATTTTATGTCAGTCTTGCACAAGATCAGGCATGATTTCATGGTCTTCTGTGAAGTGGGGAAATGAAACATTCATACAGGGACTTCATATGGGTTGTTCACCAGGATTCACAAGCTGTTAGGCATTAAGGACACTGTACATGTAAGATAAATTCATACCTTCAGGATTAATGTAGATAGCTGATTCTCTCCTATATGGTAAAAACAAGGATCAGGCTTAGAGCTTGGACATCAATATTTTTTGAGGTTAATTATACTTGACCAGTTTTCTTCCTTTAAGAAGAACCAATTTATAATGACAGTCCTTCTTTGAGAAAGTTGCCAGTCAGGCAAAGCATAAATAGAATAGCAATGTCTCATGGGTGTTAGTATACTAAATATTGGAGTCACTCTAAGAGTGTAGTAGAACTGATGGGAGGTGTTATTCTGTGAATATGTTTCTCATACTGGTTAATTAATAAAGCCCTGTTGGCCAATAGGAAACTAGATAAGCGGGGCTAGAAGACTAGAAGAAGGAAAGAGGAAGTAGTTAGGAGGAGTCAGGATGTAGACCCGAGAGGAGGGAAGACTCAGGCCGCAGCTCTTTGATAAGATGACCACGTGGAAATACTTAGATAAGTAAAAATGGGTTAATAATTAAGACAGAGCTAGCCTATTAACAATGATAGTCACTGGCCCACAGGATAGTATCAAATACAGAGTCTCTGAGTGTTATTTGGGGCCGGCACGCCAGACCAGCGGTGGGCGGGCTGGCGGGCTGTCGGAAAACAACAATGCTACAGTAGAACACATGAGTTTAGGCCCTAATATCAATCTGAGGTATGTTTATCCATTGGGGGTCCATATTGTATATCCTTTGTATCAAGTGTTTGCATTTTAATCCATAACAGTCACAAAATTACATTTATGAAGTAGCAACAAAATAATAGTATGGTTAGGGTTCACCACAGCATGAGGAACTGTATTAAAGGGCTGAAGCATTAAGAAGATAAAGGACCACTGGTTTAAGGCATAGTTAAACTCTCAGCTCTACTGCTTAAATCTTGTTTGTAATTGAGTGCCTATAAAAGTTAAGTAAAGCAACTAACATATAATTTACTCATTGACATAGTAGCTATTAAGTATTTACTACATGCGAAGCATTGTTATTGAACTAATCTTAGAAAAGCCATTTTGCAAAAGACTTTGTTTTAAATATTTAAGTTTTTCAGGCTTCAATATTCATCTATTTTATAACTACCCAGCTCTGCTATGCAATATGAAAACAATTATAAAAAATTCTGGGCTCTGATTTATTTTTGTTTACAGAAGTGGGTGGTGAATGGATTGGCCAATGGGCTGTACTTTGCCTTCTCTACCTGTCCCAAATCTCATGTTAATTTTTATTCATTGGACAGACAAAAAAAGATACATAAAAACAAATGTAACTACAGTATCATTTCTCTAATTATACAAATGACTGTTTCACCTCCTTGTACACAGCATAGAGAACCAGATGCTATGGGATTCATTTATGTAGAAATATTTTCTTCTTGTTTTACAGCCTCTGTGATTATGTTTTTTCATGTTGAATACACAGTTTTTAATCAACAAAAGGCATTGTGTGAATTTGTCAGTTCTTGTTAATAAGTCACATGCCTCAGTAAGCTTTCAAGGCCAAACAAATTGCTAAATGCTCATCTCTTAGGGACCATTTATTATTTTCGAAACTTTCAAAGCAAATAGTTTCATTGGTTTCAATCTGAATTACAATTTTTTGTAGCAGTTCTGAGACTATGGGGACAAAATAAGATCAGCAGTGTTCTGCATTTCTTTTCTTTTGCAGAAGTTTCCAGTTCCATCTTCAAAAGACAGAACTTTGTCCTTGCCTTTGTCTCAATTCCAAGGAAGTCACCATACAAACAAGACTTCTCAAATGTATTAGATTTCAATTTTAAATCACATGCTTATAGCAGGATCCACTGATTTGCTTGTTATTAGTTTGGATGGCAATAGAAATGAGAGAGCTATGGGGTTTTAGATTTGGTAACAGTCACATTTTCTAACTCTTCTGAGACTCATATGTCTGAGAATCGACCCTTCCTGTTTCTTCACCCTCCTGCTCAAGAGGTACATGGGCCTTGGAGATACACTGATATAGTCTTGATTATCTTACTGTTCCCTGTTAGACAATGTCTTGATTTGACATTGCATAATGAAAATTATTAACTTAAGAATACTTCACTAGGCCAGATGTGGTGGCACATACCTTTAACCCCAGCACTTGGAAGGCTGAGGCAGGCAGATCTCTGTAAGTATGAGGCCAGCCTGGTCTATAAGAGCTAGTTCCAGACAAGCTCCAAAGCCACAGAGAAACCCTGTATCAAAAAACCAAAACAAACAAACAAACAAAAAACTTTACTATCATTTATACACAAATACAATGATTCAGAAAGAAGAGAATGATTTGATTTAATTTCCATTGAAAAAAAATTACTGAGTTGGTTTTAATTTTTAAAATAATTTTCAAATTACATATCCAGCCTGTGGGCCCACGTGGCGGCAGGACCAGGAGGCCGGCGGGGAAACCTGCTGTAACACCAGCCATATGTAACTTAAGCATACACACACACATGAGTGTCAGACTGGATCATATTATAATTTCCTTTATATAGATGATTTAATTTATGAAAGAAAGCTTTCTGGGAAATGGAATGTAATAAGTTATCAGCTTCTAATTTTTCTAGAATGAATGAGAGATATTACGTGATTGGAGAAGTCACTCTTCTAGTTTTTCAAACTAAGTGAGACAGGGATTGGATCTTCAGCAGGTGTAAAATGTAAATATACATTTTTGTATTAAAATGTGAGATGTAAATTTTCAGCTACTTTAGAATATAATGATAAAACATTGTATTTTATTCTTTGTCTCGGAAACCCTTTTAATGTTAGTCACAATCAGCACATATGAACTACACTTTATGGAACTCAGTTTTGAAGGCTATGAATTGATGGTCTGTGTGATAATTGTCCACAGCATGGATGTGCTCTGGGCATGTTTGAAGAATGTATGTGCAAATTCTTAGCTGAGGGCTTCTCTAAAAGAATATGGGGGGGGAAATCACACATTTTCTCCATTGTGGATTGTATCAGTGATTTTGGGGATTAAATACAGTGAAAATATGATAGTGAGGAGTTTAGTAGAAACTAAACTATACAGACAAGGGACAATGGCTGAATTTGGATGATCAGAGTGATTTCCATGAAAACAAAAAGTAAAATATTTGAATATGTTAGGAACTTATCAATCCAAATTCTTATAATGCCCTTTAGATCTTGCTCTGAAAAGATTTTCTACTGTTTTCGTAAGTTTCCCAGGCCCCTGCTTCTGCACCTGCCAGGCTGCTCTTTTCCCTCCTGACTTTAGAATCTTTCCTTCTACATTGTGATCCTTACTCCTGCAAGTGCACACAGCTTGATTCACTCTGACATTCCATCAGTTCTCTGTTTGCTTGTCTCCTAATCCCTACCCACCCTAGGTGAATGCTGTAAACCTTAATTAATAATGAGCTTGATGAGAAGCCACACTTTTTAGTCATTGATGTATCATCATCCACATTAAGGTACTTGGGAGCCAAACAAATACTTGTTGAATGAGTCAACCAAGTATGAGAGGGAAGGAATTCAGGTGAATCATTTTCATGTCAGCTTCAGAACTGTAACAATGACCACTGGGTAGCCACAGCTGCCCTCCCTGTCTGCTTGAAGTCATGTTCCTGCTGACCACACCATTATGTGTGTGTGTGTGTGTGTGTGTGTGTGTGTGTGTGTGTGTGTTGAAGGAGAGATTTTAGATTATTTGTGTTAGTTTTCATTGACCAAAAGAACCCCAGAAATCTGGTTGGATCTAGTTTTCCAAACTGCTTTGGAGCCCCCACTGATCACTCATTTTCCATAAAATTCTGAGCATCTCATCCCAAGTGCAGAGATAAACACTGCAGAGGTTCTGCTCCCAGGGAACTTAATCAGAGCTATTGGAAGCAGCAAGTAGAAAGGAAACCACAGTCCTAGTTAACTAATGCTCACAGAGAAGAAATACTAGGTTATGTGGTTTGTATGGGTATGTGCAGCATGGTCTGTAGTGGGCAATGTGAAAGAAGAGATTTTCAAATCAGGATGTAAACTTTCAAAAAATTTCCAGAAATGTGTAGGTGTCTAAATTTGATTGCCTAGGAATCTTTCAAGGCAATGACAGGGAATACATGCTACTATTTCTATATAATGCTGGGAGCAGAAAGTACAAGACCCTAGTTGGAATAAGTTACCATTCCTGTCATTCTGATAACTTCAATTTTGCCCCAAAACTGTAACAGGCACTATGATGCATTCTTGAGGTACAGAATAAAAAGGAATAGACAGTGTTAACAGTACAGAACTAAAACAGTTTCTGTGTGAATCAATGTATGTCCAGGAACTAGAAATCCAAGCAACTTGTAAATGAATAATAAGCTAATCTCTCCAGTCCTCACAATCTTAAATCTTGAGTCAAGCTTTTCCCAATTTTAGTAGTCAATGGAAGCTCACAGTCAAATGAGTTCTGTATCTGAAGTGTCATTCTGGCAGTGGCTGGAAAATAATAGTCTTAAGACCAAATTCAGACCTAGCTTAATTTTATGCAGTATATAAGCTATGGATAGTTTTTGCATTAACTAGTAGGAACAAACTGAAATCCAAATATGATTTTACTGCATGAAATTCATCTTATGTCCATAAAATCCTTCAGTGTATATAGCCTTGCCATTTGGTCTCTCTTTTATTTGTGGCTACAGTGTGGTATTGTGGAAGTAATCACTGTGTAGTCTGCAAATCTTAAAGTATTTACTCTCTGAGACATTCATACAATTTTTGTGGTGTTAAGCTAGAACAGAGGTTCTTAACCTGTGAGTCAGGAATCCTGTACATTATTCTTAAAAGTATCAGAACTACAGCTATGACTTAGCAATAACGTAACTTTATGAATGGGAGTCACCACAACATGAGGGATTGTGTTAAAGGGTCCAATCATTGAGGAGGTTTAAGAACTACTGACCTATTGGATCATATGCTACATTGTCATGTCATGAACTCAACCCTATTTCCTTTCCCATTTGCTTTTAGGAGAATATAGCACAGTTATGTTCCACAAATGTTTATGGCAACAAACTGTCACAATTTGGTCATAATCATTTTGATGCTGGTAGATGAACTCCTTCAGAAGCAGGATCTTTGTCGGAGGTTTAAGCATTAGAGTATAAAATAGTATTTATTTTGGCTGCTTTCAGTATGTTTTAATTCTTTTCATGCTGTATCATTTTATACTCTAAAATACTAAGTCATTAAAGTATCATTATTCCACTACAACCTTTCATTTTTCTTGCTTATGTACATTCTTTATTATTATTATTATTATTATTATTATTATTATTATTATTATTTACATGTCGATCCCATTTTCTACTCCATCCCTCCCTCCCTCTTACCCTCTCTCTCCCCTCACATGCACCCTGACCACCTTCTCCTCCCATCCCCCACCCCCATTCCAAATGAAGGGCTATGCTATCCAGGTGCGGTCATGTAAATCTGTCAAGTCATTTGAAGTAGGGACTAGGACTTCTCTTGTTGCAGCAGGTTGTTCCCGCCAGCTCCAGCCTGCTAGCCCACCTCCGCCTGCCGCCAGTCTGGGCCCATAGCCACACCAGCCCCAAATAACACTCAGAGACTCTGTATTTGATACAATCCTGTTGGCCAATTACCATTACTGTTTATGGGCTAGCTCTGTCTTAATTATTAACCCATTTCTACTTATCTAAGTATTTCCACGTGGTCATCTTATCGGGGAGCCGTGCGGCAGGCTTCCTGCTTCTTCCCGGGCTACATCTCGACTCCGCCTTCTACTTCCTCTTTCCTCCTCCTAGTCTCCTAACCCCGCCTATCTAGTTTTCGATTGGCCACAGGGCTTTATTAACCAGTATGAGAAACATATATACAGAATAACATCTCCCATCATCTCCTCTTTTCTGTCTAAAGTAAAAGAAGGGGTTTAACCTTAACATAGCAAAATATATCATACAACAGTTATCAAAGTTAAGGGAGTATCCCTCCAAGGGTGATGGGTCCCCAAGGTCCT
Organism: Cricetiscus sungorus; assembly: GCA_030556225.1. Taxonomy (NCBI): domain Eukaryota; kingdom Metazoa; phylum Chordata; class Mammalia; order Rodentia; family Cricetidae; genus Cricetiscus; species Cricetiscus sungorus. The sequence goes on along the minus strand of JANBXA010000651.1, from coordinate 78,885,656 downwards.
TTTGTGCACCAGGAATACATCCTGGTTCCACTATCTGGGGTCCCTTAGACTGCTCAGTCCTTCTAACTGAGACCCATATTCAGGGAGTCTAAGTCAGTCCCATGCTGGATTCCCAGCTATCAGTCTGGGGGGGCCCATTATGTCCTCCTTGTTCAGGTCAGCTATCGTTATGTGTTTCTGGAACCTGGTCTTGTCTCTCTCTCTCTCTCTCTCTCTCTCTCTCTCTCTCTCTCTCTCTCTCTCTCTCTCTCTCTCTCTCTGCAGCTGGATTTTAGTTTGACTCAGTGTTTAGTTATGGGTGTTTGCTTCTGTTTCCAACAGGTACTAGATGAGGGCTCCATGATGGTGGATAAGTTAGTTGTTGATCTCACTATCAGAGAAGGGCATTTATGGTAGCCTTTCCATGGTCGCTCAAATTGTTAGTTGGAGTCAGACTTGTAGGTCTCTAGACCGTTCTTTAGGTTCAGTTTTCTCTTCAAACCAATAATGGCTCCCTCTTTTATGTTCTCTCCTTCTCTCTCTTTTCTGTCTTCTATTCCTACCCTGACTCAATCTTCCTAGTTGCATGTACTTTCCTTGCCTCCCCTTCTCTTTCTCCTAGTTCTCTCTCCATTTACTGCCCCCCCCCACTTCCCATGTGCTCTGGGGGACTTGTCCCTTCCCCCTTTTGCAAGGGACCATATATGAATCTCTTGGAATACACCTTGTATCCTAGTTCCTCTGGTGGTGAGAATTATAGGCTGGTGATCCTTTGCTCTAGGTCCAAAATCCATATATGAGTGAGTACATACCATGTTTGTTACGAGCAGGTTTTTTTCCTCCCCTGCTGGTCTGGTCCCATCACTGAGCAAGCCCCAAATAATAATACACAGAGAAGCTGTATTTGATATAAGGCTGTTGGCCAGTTAATAGTTTCTTACCAGCTAGCTCTGTCTTACTTATTAACCCGTTTCTATTAATCTAAGTATTTCCATGTGGTCTCTTCTTACCGGCCAGCACAGCTGGCATTCTACCTCTTCGGTCTCTCCATGTTGACTCCTCCTTACCACTTTCTCCTAGTCTCCTAACCCTACCTATCTTGCTTTCCTATTGGCCAACAGTGCTTTATTCATTAACCAGTATCAGAAACATATTTACAGAATAACATCTCCCATCACATGTTCCTGTTTTTGTGACTTGGTTACCTCATTCAGGATGTTTTCTTCAAGTTCCATCTACTTGCCTGAGAATTTCAAGATTCCATTATTTTTTAACTGCAGAGTAGCATACCATTGTGTAGATGTGCCACATCTTCTTTATCTATTCTTCAGATGAGGGGCATCTAGGTTGCTTCCAGGTTCTTGCTATTAGAAATAATGCTGCTATGAACATAGTTGAGCACATGTCTTTGTTGCATGGATGTGGGTCATTTGGGTATATACCTAAGAGGGGAATTGCTGGGTCCTGTGGTAAAGTAATTCCCATTTTCCTGAGGAACCACCATCCTGATCTCCAAAATGGCTGTATAAATTTACACTCCCACCAGCAATGGAGGAGTGTTCTTTTATCTCCACATCCTCTCCAGCATAAGTTGTCATTGGTGTTTCTAATTTTAGACATTCTGGCAGGTGTTAGATGGTATCTCAAAGTTGTTTTGATTTGCATTTCCCTGATAGCTAAGGATGATGAACACTTTCTTAAGTGTCTTTCAGCATTTTTGATTTTCTCTATTGAGAATTCTTTCTTCAATTCTGTACCCCATTTTTAAGTGTCATTTGGTGTTTTGTTGACTAGTTAATTGAGTTCTTTGTATATTTTGGAGATCAGCCCTTTGTCAGATGTAGGGTTGGTAAAAATCTTTTCCCAGGCTGTGGGCTGCCATTTGGTCTTGTCAACTGTGTCCTTTGCCTTACAGAAGCTTCTAAGTTTGAGGAGGTCCCATTTATTAATTGTTGATTTCAATATCTGCTACTGGAGTTATGTTCAGGAAGCAGTCTCCTATACCAATTTGTTCAAGGGTACCTCCTACTATCTCTTCTAAGAGGTTTAATGTGGCTGGATTTATGTTGATGTCTTTGATCCATTTGGACTTGAGTTTTGTGCATAGTGATAGACATGGGTCTATCTGTAGTCTTCTTCACACCATCATCCAATTGTGCCAGCACCATTGTTGAAGATGCTTTCCTCCCCCCATTGTATTCTTTTAGCTGTTTTGTCAAAAATCAGGTGTTCATACATGTGTGGGTTAATATCAGGATTTTCGATTCAATTCCATTAGTCTACCTGTTTATTTTGTGCCAATACCAGGCTGTTTTTAGAACTATAGCTCTGTAGTAGAGCTTAAAGTCAGGGATGGTGATGCCTCCTGAAATTCTTTTATTGTACAGGGTTGTTTTGGCTATCCTGGGTCTTTTGTTTTTCCATATAAAGTTGATTGTTATCTTTTCAAGGTCAGTAAAGAATTGTGATGGGATTTTAATGGGGATTTTATTGAATCTGTAGATTGCTTTTGGCATGGTTGCCATTTTTACTATATTTATCCTACCTATCCAAGAGCATGGGAGATCTTTCCATTTTGTGGTATCTTCTTTAATTTCTTTCTTTAAAGCCACAAAGTTCTTATTATATAGGTCTTTCACATGTTTGGTAAGCGTTACTCCAAGATACTTTGTGTTGTTTGTGGCTATTGTAAAGGGTGATATTTCTCTGATTTCTTTCTCAGCCTCTTTGTTGTCTGAATAAAGTAGGGCTACTAATTTATTTGAGTTTATCTTGTATCCTGCTACTTTGTTGAAGGTGTTTATCAGCTGTAGGAGTTCCTTGGTAGAGTTATTTGGTCGCTTATGTAAACTATCATATCATCTGCAAATAGAGACAGTTTGACTTCTTCCTTTCCAATTTGGATTCCCTTGATCTCCTTTTGTTATCTTATAGCTTTAGCTAAAACTTCTAGTAAAATATTGAGGAGATATGGAGAGAGAGGACAGCCTTGTCTTGTTCCTGATTTTAGAGGAATCACTTAAGCTTCTTTCCATTTAGATTGATGTTGGCTGTTGGTTTACTGTATATTGCTCTTATTATGTTTAGGTATGTTCCTGTTATCCTTGATCTCTCCAAGACCTTTATCATAAAAGGGTGTTGAATTTTGTCAAAGGTGTTTTCAGAATCTAGGGAGATGATCATATTGTTTTTCTTTTTCAGTTTGTTTATATGGTCATATTGATAGATTTTCATATGTTATTGATTCCTGAAACCCAGGGATGAAGCCTCATTGGTCATGGTGGATGATTTCTCTGATGTATTCTTGGATTCAGTTTGCCAGTATTTTATTGAGTATTTTTACATTGATGTTCATTAGGGATATTGGTCTGTAGTTTTCTTTCTTAGTTGTATCTTTGTGTGGCTTGGATTATTTCCTGGTATCTACTTCTCTGGGGTGAGTTTGCTTCTTTTTGTTCTAAGGCTTTCAGTTGCTCTGTTAATTCTCTAATGTGACTATCCTCTGTTTTCTTCATATGGGCACTTAGTGCAATGAACTTCCCTCATGACACTGCTTTCAAGGTGTCCATAAGTTTGAGTATGTTGTGTCCTCATTCTCATTGAATTTTAGGAATTCCTTAATTTCTTTCTTCATTTCTTCATTGACTCAGGTATGGTGCAATTGCACATTGTTCAGTTTCCACGAGTTTGTAGGGTGTCTGTGATTTGTGCTGTTGTTGAATTCCAATTTTAAATTATGGTGGTCTCAGAAGACACAGGGGACTATTCCAATTCTTTTGTATCTGTTGAAGTTTGTTATGACACCTATGTATGTGGTGGATTTTAGAGAAGCTTCTTTGTGGAGCAGAGAAGAATGTATATTCTTTTGTGTTTGGATGGAATGCTTTATAGATGTCTTTGAAGCCCAATTGAGACATAACATCTGTTAGTTCTTTTGTTTCTTTGTTGAGTTTCTGATTGGTGGTCCTGTCTAATGGTGAGAGTGGTGTGTCGAAATCTCCCACTATAAGTGTGTGAGGTTTTATGTGAGATTTGAGTTTTAGTAGTGTTTCTTTTACGAATGTGGGTACCTTTGTATTTGAGGCATTGATGTTCAGAATTGAGAGTTTGTGTTGATGGATTTATCCTGCAATGAATACTAAATATCTGTCTTCATCTCTTTTGATTAATTTTGGTTTGGAGTCTAACTTGTTAGATATTAGGATAGCCACACATGCTTGCTTCTTGTGTCCATTTGATTGGAAGATCTTTTCCCAGCCCTTCACCCTGAGATAATGTCTATCTTTGAAACTTAGATGTGTTTCTTGTATGCAACAGAAGGTTGGATTCTGTCTTCGTATCCATTCTATTAGCCTGTGTCTTTTTATAGGCGAGTTAAGACCATTAATGTTAAGGGAGAGTAAGGACTATTGATTGTTAATGCTTGTTTGTTTTAGATTTGTTGTTGGCAATGATATTGTAAATATATTTGTCCTGCTTTACCCTTGGTTTCTGGTGAAGTGGGATTAGCTGTTGCCTATGTCTTTGTGAGCATAGTTAACTTTCTTGGGTTGGAGTTTTCCTTCCAAAACTTTCTGTAGGGCTGGATTTGTAGATACGTACTGTGAGAATCTGGCTTTGTCATTAAATATCTTGTTTTCTCCATCAATAGTGATTGAGAGTTTTGCTGTTTGTAGTAGCCTGGGCTGGCATCTGTGGACTCTTAGTACTTGTAGACCATCTATCCAGGACCTTCTGGCCTTGAGTGTTTCCATGGAAAATCAGGTGTAATTTTGATACGACTGCCTTTATATGTCACCTGTCCTTTTTTCCTTCACTGCTCTTAATATTCTTTCTTTATTCTGTATGTTAGGTGTTTTGATTATTATATATCAATGGGTCTTTTTTCTTTGGTCCGGTCTATTTGGTGTTCGGTCTGCTTCTTGTCTTTTCATAGGCATGCCCTTCTTCAGATTGGGAAAGTTTTCCTCAATGATTTTGTTGAATGTTTTCGGCACCTTTGAGCTGGGCTTCCTCACTTTCCTGTATGCCAATTATTCTTAGGTTTGGCCTTTTCATGGTCTCCCACATTTCCTGGATGTTTTGTGTTAAGGATTTGTTGGATTTTTTATTTTCTTTCATTGAGAATCTATTTCCTCTAGTTTATCTTCCACACCTGAGAGTCTCTCTTCCATCTCTTGAATTCTGTTGGTTATGCTTGTGTCTGTAGTTCCCGATCATTTTCCCAGTTTTTCTATTTCCAGCATTCCTTCCGTTTGTGTTTTCCTTATTGTCTCTATTTCAGTTTTCAAATCTTGAACCGTTTCCTTCACCTGTTTAATTGTTTTTTCTTGGATTTCTATACTTTCTTTAAGAAATTTACTCATTTGTTCCAATTTTTGTTTGTTTTTTCTTCCATTTCTTTAAGGCATTTTCTCACATCTTCTTTGAGGGCCTCTATCATTTTTATGACAATAATTTTTAAGTCATTCTCTTTTGTTTCATCCACTTTGCTGTGTTCTGATCTAGTTGGTATAGATTTCCTAGATTCTGGTGGTGTTATGCTTGTCTTTCTGTTGTTAGGTGTTTTTTTGTATTGCCGTCTTCCCATAGCTTCTTCCAGTAGGTGTTGGTGGGTCTCTCCCTCTCTCTATGGTACTTCCCCAGTGGGCTTATGTGGGTCAGCTGTTCAATGTCTATAGCTCTGGGTGGTCCTAGCTCTCTAGAAGGTCTCTCCACAGGCAGAGGCCCAGAGATGGGTATCAAAGATCAGGCTCCAGCAGAGGACTGGCGATGGGAGTCAAAGATCTGGAAGGCTGGGACTCAGGATGTTCCTTAAGCTGATAGGCAGATCTAGCCTGGGCCTGGCATTCTCCAGCTGAGGCCTCTTTGGCAGAGGCCCTGCAATGGGGGTCTGCCCACAAGAACTCAGATCCAGCCAACAAGAACTCAGAGTGGTCCCACAGAGATAGGTGGATCTCTGGCAGGGGCCCAGAACCCCAGTAGAAGACAGGCCGTGAGGGTCAGAGACTAGGCAGGTGGAAGTTACGGGTGGTCCCACATGGATAGGCAGGTCTGTTGTGCTCAGATCAGCTCCAGGAATTCCCAAAAGTGGCTGGATTGTTGGCTCCACCCCTATAACCTATCATTTTAAACAGTGAGTTTGAACATCTTTTCTGTGTCCTTATTCTTATGTTTCTTGTATTTGAACGCATTGCCTCACATGCCTTATGTTATTCCAGATGAGCTTAAACTCATTCTGCCACTCAGTCATGTCTTCAGACTGTATTTCTCATGTCTCAGCCCCAGTAGCTTGGATGGTAGGTTTATTGAGCCGAGCTCAGCTATTTTATGTCTGTTCAAAACACCAAGGGCCTGGAGAGGGCACAGCTGTTGAAAGCCCTTGCTACTCTTCCAGAGGACCTGAGTTTGGTTTTTAGCACCCGTGTCAGGTAGCCTATAACTCCAGCTTCTGTTGCTGAGATGTTTTCTTCCATATTTCTTTAGGACAACTCTCTTTATACACTCCCTCATGTTGAATTATCATCTATAAAGTTGTTAGTTTACAGAGAGAAGGCTTTTGCCACCCTCATCCATGGTGCCACACATAATCTTTTTCCACTTGGAAGTCTAATGTCTTCTACCTTTGCATTTAGCTATGGTTTTGATATGGTTTTTAATTTTGCCCCTGGATTTCCTATCTTGGAAGGTTGTTCCTTGGCTTGGCAGCATAGAGCTGGTGTAGGATATTTTAGTGATGTAATCTCATAGGCAATTCTTAAGTAAATTTAGAACTTGCCTTGAGGGATTATGGGAATCTGTTCACTATTTGTTGTTGCGAGCACCGTTCTTCCCCATCACTGGTTGCCTGGTCCCACTCATTGTTCCTCCCCACCGGCCGCCTGGTCCCACCACCGCACCAGCCCCAAATAACACGCAGAGACTCTGTATTTGATAAAATGCCATTTTCTATCATTGTTTATTGGCTAGCTCTGTCTTAATAATTAACCCATTTCTACTATTCTAAGTATTTCCATGTGGCTCATCTTACCAGCCAAAGCAGCTGGCTGGTGTCCTACCTCTCTAGGCTCTCCATGTTCACTCCTCCTAACTACTTCCTCTTTCTTCCTTGTCTCCTAGCCCCGCCTATCTTGTTTTCCCATTGCCACAGTGCTTTATTCATTAACCAGTATAAGAAACATATTTACAGAATAACATCTCCCATCGATTTGTCTTCCTCCAAAGAGACTGTTTTCCTCTTGCATGGACTCTAAAGGTTGCTGCCTAACATCATACAATGTAGTATGGTCCTGAAGCTGAGGATCATAGAATTTGAGCTATTTCAAGCAAAAACTAAATTGTTTATGGCATGCTGGAGGATGAGAGCAGGGGCATTTGTTTCCAACATAGGGAACTTTCACTGACTGAAAAGCAGAGACAAAAAACATACCCAAAATATATGTGAGTTGAGAAAAACTATTGAGAGATCGCTTTGTGATGTAGGATCTTCACAGAAGGCACTGGAGAGGGCTGGATGATGGTGGTTTATGTCCTCAATCCCAGCACTTAGGAGATGGAGACAAGTGGATCTCTGTGAGTTTCAGGCCAGCCTGTTCTACAGAGTGAGTAGCAAGGCAGCCAGGACTGTTATATAGAGAAACCTTGTCTTGGATAACCAAAAAAAAAAAAAAAAAAAAAAAAAGACAGACAGGAAGAAAGGAAGGGAGGGAGAGAGGGAGGGAGGAAGGGAGGAAGGGAAGGAGGGAACAAGTAAGTAGTAAAGAGGCTATGAAGTTGGTCAGAAGGAAATCAAAGTGGGAAGAGAGTGTTCACACAGAAACCAGAACAAGAGACCAGAAAGGAAAGGAGAACTCAGGTTTTTTTTTTTTTTTTTTTTTTTTTTAAGTTGGATGGCCCAGATGTAAATAGCAAGATGCTATAATACTTTAGAAATCTGCAAGCTAGAATACAAAGCTTCTGAGATTGTATAGAGACTGTTTACTCTGAAGCTCCCAGTCCTACTGAGCCAAAGGACAATTCTTAACTCAAGTCACTTGAAGCCAGGTAAAAAAGTGAATATAGAGCCATAAAACAACCCAGCACAGTTATTAATTTGTGTTGTCTTGTCCTCACTTTGCCTTCAGTCATACATACAAACACATTGTGGCTAGACAGAGGAAAAACATACACAAAACTCATCACTTATTTTGAAAATATACAAAACCACACAGCAACATGAAAAGTGATTAAGAGAAATCAAAAAACCGCAATTATAAAAGCAAGTACAGTGGCTTACAATGACTACCATAACGTTTGTGGTATCTTCACTCTTTAGCACAGCCTTAATTTTAAAGATTATGATCAGATACCATTGCCATAAAAATGGAAGTATGTTTGCAGGTCCAGAAGAAGTAAATGTCATTAATAACTGTACAACAACTTTAACTAACTAAATAAAAGCTACCAATGAATAGAAGAAAGCCAAATGTAAATTTTAGAACCAGACATATCAGAGTCAAATAATACATTTACTGACATTAAAAATAGAGTAGAGACAGGAGAAATTAAAAAAAAAAGAAAACTAGACTAGGTGAGCAGAAATAATCTAAACTTATCAATAAAGAAATGATTGAAGAAATGAACAGTGGCTCCCAAAATATGTGGGTATAAGACAATTTGAAATAGGTAGAATTGAAAGGTAGGAAGATGTCTCAGCATTTATGATGACTTACTGTGCAACCATGAGGACTTGGATTTAGAACCTTAACATCCACAGAAAAACTGAGCATGACTATGTATGTCTATTACCCCAAATTTGGAGGGAACAGAGATAAGAGGATTACTGGGCTACCACCTAGCTGTAGGTTCAGTGAGAGACCCCTTCTTAAGTCAATAAGGAAGAATGTGAAAGAGGACCTGATGTCTTCCTCTGGACTCTGCATTCACAAGATATATGTACCCACATAGATACATACACATAAGTCACCCTCCAAATTAAAGAAATAAAATAGGTATAAATGAGTAAGAGAAAAACAAAGGGTAATGAGAAACTGTTGGAGTTTTAATACCATAGATTGTCTAAATTGGATGAAAGATATCAACTTACAAGTCCAGGAAGAGGGTTGACTACTACACAGCAAAAGTAGGAAGACCATACCAAATAGATCATAATCAAAGTATTGAAAACCAAAGGTAAAAACAACTTCTAAACAAATGTGATGGGAGGAAAATATTACATTTGTGAAACAGTAGAATTATGCCTTTCTTCTCATCAGAAGCAATGTAGAGCACGCCAGTACCACATATATCACTAAATAGACAACACTAAAATACATGTGCAATTCTCATAAAACAAGTAAATTAACTTAGAATCACATAATATTATATTATAGAATTTGACACATAAAATTATTTTTCAAAATGAATTAATAAAATTATAATTTTATTTATTTATTATTAGTAGATATTTTTTAAAATGATTTATTGAACATTTACTATATGAGTCAGTCTTATATACTTTTTGGTATTTTACATACATACATACATCACACACATACATACACACACACACACACACACACACACACACACAGACACACAAACACACATACACACACTCACACAGAGTATCCAACAATACAGTAACAAGAATGCAATAATCCACTCCAGAAGGAATGGATTTTAAACTAAAAAGAGAATAATAAGAGAAGAAGAGGAACTCATTCCCTCTCTAATCTGAGAGTTCCCTGACTGTGGTTAGCTGGGAATTTGGTATTGAAATAAAACTAACATGACAATCTATTAGATTAGATAGAATCCTTTTTTGATTAAAAATATAGATGATCCTGTGAAGTATTCCTGGATCCTCTCATAGAATACATAGATTCAATACTCTATAACTTTTAGCAAAAATACTTTGGTAAAAAGAGTTCTAAGATAGGAGCCTCAATTTCTTCATATGTCATGTAGCAGGAATAATAAAAACCCAGAGACAGATATTGGGGTTCAGGATGAAGATTAGAAAAGCAAAGTGGCCTGCAAAGTGGTATGTAAAATACCACGACCTCTACCAATGCTCAGACTGAAGGGAAGATCCACCAAACCTCAGAATTGCATCTACCTTTGTATTTTGACATTCTTTTGCTTTACTGCCTTTTAAATCTCTAACCTCTAATTTATAAAATGTTTACTCTGTGAAAACCAGGGTTACTTTTGTCATGGAACCTAGCATACTGCATGCTTGATAGTATAGGAAAAAATTATTGGGACTTGATTATGTGAAAAAGATCAACAGATTGAGATGTAGTCAGGGATTAGATTCACTTCACCATCTTTCAAACTGTCAACTAGGGTGCTTCCTGGACAGTTTGTGAAAAGGGACTCGCTGCTTCCAGCAGATCTTTAAAGGAAGCTACCAGATACCAGCCTGCCCTAGTAGCAGACTGTAGCCAGGAATAAACAGGAAGACAGGTCACTCAAGGTGAGGCAGATGACCTGGGAAACTAAGGGTTTTTTTTTTCTTTGTTATTTCTAAGGTGATTGAAATACATTAGCATAAGAATGAAATAAAATTGCTGGATGAGGAAGTAGGTTGAAATTTCATTATCTCTTCTAGGGAAGAGTAATCCAACAGAACTGAAATTTCTGAAACTTTCTTTTAATCTGATTGGTGACTAAATCTAGACAATTGGCAACACAAAGTGTGAGGTGAGTACCCTATATTTGATCTGAAAAACAACTGGACTTTCACAAAGTGCAGGCAGACATCTTAGCCATTTATCAAAAGGGTAGGAATAAGCTCAGGTATTCAAAGGGTACATAGTCTTGGACATTTCTAGTGGAAGTTCCAAAACTAAAAGGGTTGGCTGTGAAAGACTGTGCCTTTCTTTATTCATACCTAGCAAGGCAATCATACCATGGCAGACAGTCAGAAAAGGTAAGACATTTGGGTAGAAAAGATGGGGAAGCATTTTCTGTATTATGGATTGCCGTTTTGCCAAGGCTGACCAATGTAACAGGAACAATCTTTCAGTTGGCCAATTTCCACATTATGTCATTTACTTCTCACAGTCTGGCCTGTTCAGTGGTATGATTTCCAGGGTGCAAGGCATTTAAGTTGGCAGCTGGCTTTATGGGCCTCATGGTAGAAGATCTGAGATTTCTAAGTGGGAGCTCAGACTTAGAAGTCACTTGATGCCACTCAGACACTTCCTGCACTTCTGCCTTAGGTTAATTCCTTGCTGCTGTATCCTGCTCCTGCTCCTAAAATCGCATTGTCTTTATTGTCTTCATTCATCAGACTGCTGATCCATGGCAAAGAAACAAAATACACTTTTCAGTACCACAGACAGTATTGATTGCTTACCACTAACCAGCAATTCTCTGTGTTCATTGAAGAGGAATTTGTATTTGACTAGTCACTGCTCTTTTTTTTTTTTTTTTTTTACCTTGGGAAGTATTTTCAATTTTGACTTCCAAGGAGCTATCACAAAACCTTACCCATCAACACCAAAGTATGTGAATGTCCCCTATGTCCTCTCTCCAATTCCTGTGCTGTCCTTAAATTCTAGATACTTAGAGAATATTCTTGTAAACCATGTTTTACAGAAACTTCAGTGACAGTCCCTGGTAAGGAACATTTCCTCCAACCTCCTATAACATTAGAAACTTTGTTCAAGCAAAGTATTTCGTACAGCCTATTGAAATTTTCTATCTGTCCATCTCGTTTTCTGATTATATTGTGTAGACCCTGAAGGTAAGGATTATGAAAACTTTGATGGTCTATTCATACTGTTTAGTACACAATCAGGGTCTTTTAGAACAGAGTTAATTTTTAGTGAGAAAAATGACTCAAGTTCAATTTTTGATTCATTTGACAATATTTAGAGTACCTATGATGTGCCAAGCTGTACATTGGGCTTTGAAAATGCTAAAACAAACAATAGCTATTGCTGTTAAGTAGCTCACTGAAACAGGGAAACAGATGCTTAAACAAAGACAATGGCCTGTGAGTTAATGTGGGTGAAAGGGTAGTGTTGTGAGAGTTCTGAACACCATACCAAAGAAATCAGGAGAGTGTCTCCAGCTCCAGGGCCAGGAACATCCTATTTTACCTTCCAAACTCCCCCCTTTGTCCTTAGCTGAAGGGCTTATGTGAAGATGGAAGATGACCTCAAGCAAATGATTTCTCCTTGCCACACTTTCCTCCTTTTAAATTACAGACAAGAAATACTTCTGCCTTCATGGCAAGATTGCTGTGGAAATGAAATGTGAGGTAGAATAATGTTACCTTCAGTAAATGATGGCTTGACTTTTGTTTTCATTATAATCATCATCACGTTTCTTGGAAAAACCAATCTTTGTAAGTCAGAAATGAATCTTTAGAAAGACACTAGAGTACATAATAGCAGCCCTCAGATTCAATTCATGCCCGTGCCTTAACAATTTATTCTTGGGACATATGATGTGGGGAGGAGATGGAACCCTCTAGACTCTTTGGAACTGCATGCATTGGAAAGTGCCAAATCATTTGAATTTAAACATAAAGGTTTAAAGGATTTGTCTTTAAACATTCTGGGGAGACTCTCTGAGTCCTGGGAACTGGCAAAAGGAAAGTTCTCTACTCTTTCCAAACTAATAGCAGGAGCCTTGTGGAGCTACAACTCAGCTCTCTGAAGTAGATGAGAAAAACAGACTGAAAGGCATCCCAGCATCTCCTATGTTTAGTGAAAGCTGTGACTATGATGGGATCCTCCATCACATTTGTAGTCCCTAATGCTTTTTCCTGGATGTTTCCGAATACCTCTCCCACTCCCAGAGGTTGGGGGATAAAGCCCTGGCTCACCAACAGCCGACTCCACTGTATGGTCCCTTCTGGAAAATTTCACCAACTTCTAAATAAATGGTGGTTCTTGAGTTGTAAGTTCACAACCTAAGCCATCCTCCCCAGCCATTCGTATGTCTTCAAAGCTGTAATTCTACTGTCCAATCAACTCCCAACTTAGAATTCCTCAATGATTTGTTTTATATCTCCCGAGTTTTGCAAATGTGTTTCATTTCAAGGGAGGACACATTGGACAAAACTAACCCATCTCATTTATAAAAAGAGGACTTTTGGTAGCACTTCCCTCTGGGCTCTCCTACTATTCCTACTTGCTCTTGATTTAGAGTCTGTCACTGTGCGCGCAGATCCACTGTTCTCTGCAAGAAATCTGATATTCTCATGCAGCCCCAACACCTTCACTGGCTGCCTCCCCTCTTCTCTCTCCCTGTTCTCACCCCACAGCCTCCAAGGACCAACACCACACATTTCCCCTGTCACTTCTTGGCCTAGCACTTGCTTAACTCCTCCATCCTGTCCTCCCTCTACTCTGCTCCCTCCTGGTGACCCTAAGCTGTAAAATGCTAAAGTATCTCAGGCTTAGGCTCCTTATCTGACCACAAATTCTTTTCTTCTCTTTCGAAGACAGTGGAGAAGGAATGTTCATTTATAGTGTTTGACTCTATTGCATTTCCCTCCAGCCCCTTTCAGTGACACTTTTGCTCATGTTGTCATACAGATGAATCATCATTTTCTCTCTTGTCCCAGGAGATGAACATTTCCACAGACTTATTTGGGATCAGATCTTTAGGTTATAAAGGATGGGGAATCATTTTAATGAAGCTGGTGATGGGTTGTATATCAAAGCAAAGGGAAGTGGGAGTCATTGACTGCTTTGAAGACAGTATCCTCCTTCCAAAATGGAATTCCTGGCATGATCTGCATACTCTTGGGTTTCCTTTTCTCTTCCATTCCCAGGGCTGTAGGAAAGAGTGATTTCATAGTATTCATATTTATTACCATCAATGCTTTATTGTCTTCTATGCTTTGTAGTATACAGTGAGTGAAGCCTTTTGATCACACAAAGCTTTAGAATAAGAAAAATGACTAATTCCTACAAACTCTCTATGAAACCACATTAATAATAAAACCTTACATGGATTTTGCTTTTTTTGTATCCCTCTAAAAGACGTACTCAAATATTCTTATGTGACCTCAAAAGCTGCCTTACCTACCTTACCTAAATATTAGCCTTTAAATGAATGACAATGTGGTCAGAGGAAGTCCTACCTCTACTTACTATCATGAAAATTAAAGAAGACACAAGGCAGGTAGAAATGCAGTTATTTCTTTAATGCAGAAATGCTTGTACCCACTGGATCAAATTCTCTCGTGGTTAGAGGAAACATTATAGTCATAATTTTACAGAGTTTGCACTCAATATAGTTGTTATTTATACAAGAAGGGTTTTATATCTTTTCCTATGTGGGTCATATGTGTATCTTGAAGATTATTGCCATTGCATGATGGGAGGCTAAGTTCAGAATGTTTGGTATCTCTATCTCGGCACATTAGGAAGCCAAAATGGAGTTAACTTCTGACAAAATGATGCAGCTAGGATGTTCAGGAGTCATGTTTCATACCAATTTACCTCATTTCCCATCTTCATATTAAGCCACATAAACTTTTATGAAGTTCATTATTACATATTCCTATACATAGTTTTTGGACTTAGCTTATGGACTGGGTGCTAAACTCAGTATTAGTGATTTAGACTTCAGTAGGCCTGGCTTCTTGCTTCAGTGTGCACATAGACTTTCCTTGTCTTGGTATGATTGTGGCCCAATCCTATTTAGTTTATAGAACTGTATGTGTGTGTTTGCTTTGAAACTTGGATTTTTGTAAGATGTCTCCCATATGTTTCTTCCTTTTATAAATAATATGAGCCACATGGGATATAAGGCACCAAATTATTTTATAAAACATTTACAAGAATAATATAAGTGGGATCATTTATTTTATAGTAAAATTCATGTACAGATTGTAAGGAATTAAACTGTTGAAATATTTTGAATGTCAAAAATGATCATACATATATACATATATATAGACATATACAAGTACATTCATACACATGTATAAAGTACATAAATGTAAATATATATATACATGTGCTTCAGAGTTATTAGGAAGAATATTTCTGGAAATTTTGCATTCTTGGTGTAAATAAATATATTCTTCTAAGTGGGTACTTTCTCAACAGTATTCTTATTTATTAATCCTTCGATCATTGTAATAACAGGGAACCTAATGGTTTTTGGCTTGTAGAATTTCAGCACTAATAGCCATTGCTTATCATAAAGACATCAGCATAGGACATGCTCATGAAGGGAAGCTTGATATATATCTTTATCTCTCTCTCTCCCTCCCTCTCTCTCTCTCTCTCTCTCTCTCTCTCTATATATATATATATATATATGTATGTATATATATATATGTATACCTATCTATATCAAGCTTTCATAGATAGATTGATAGATAGATAGATGAGTGTGTGTATGTATATATGAAGCCATTCAGGTATTTGAACAATTGTACTAACAGAGACATGTGTGTGACATTTTTTAAAAAGTATTTTGTGTTAAAATTCTGCATGTGAAAGGGCACTGAGTTTTTAAAGATATTATACTCACAAGTACAGCCTGAATTCACAGAGGCTCACCATTGCAATGTCTAAGTAAAATCTACCCTTCTGAGATGATATAGAAGGATAGAGATGTGCCCATTCTAGACATGCATTTGAAATAAAGCGTTGTACTACTGACAAAGCTCATCAGGGAGTCTTTAAACAGGATATACTTTGGTTATGATCCGAGGAAGAACTGATAATGAGAGATTAAAATATTTCCGGGGTAATTTACAGCTTCCTGCATTTTTAAGGTTGCTTTATTTTATGTCTGTCTTTATGATCAGTGATGATTTATAGATGCCAAGGCACGGAAAAAGAAAAAAAAAAACATGGTCAGAGATTTTCTCTGCCATAGATAATCATGGTTGATTTAAGAGAGAGTATGCTACCTCATGTTATACCAAATGGAGCTGGGACCTGTAGACTTTTTAAAGCCTTAATGCTCATCCCCACATCTTGTCACCTTTTATAAGCAATAATTTTCAGAACTCCTGCTTAGGATCAGAATAAGGGTACAAATAATTAGAAGAACAAGACAAAGACAGATAAGACAAGGATAGGAGACTAAAATGGAATGGCTACTGCACCACAAATGCTAAGATTAGCATCAGCAATTAATAATACAGGGTCAGCTGTAATTCTTGTGTGTATGTTAATAGGATCCAACTAAAGAAATGCCTATTAAACCATGTGCCAAGTGCTCTGTGAGATACTACCAGGTTAGAATACTTCAAGGTTAGAAAGATGAATCTGATTGAGCCCTGTATGCCTGGTTAGGGAACTCCAAAGATAGTCATTACTGACAAAATAAAGCAAAACAATGTGACTGAAACTTAAAAAAGAGTATTATGGCAACAAAACCTGCAGTTTAGAGACTGGGAGACCAAGATGGGGGAAGAAAAATATAAAATAGGTTTCCTGGGCAGTGTGAATTTGGAAATGTGATTATGGAAAATGAAAAATAAAACATCCTAACAATATGCCATGGTATGTGACTGTTCTACCTAGAGAATGAAATTTATCTGAGCAGATGGAATGGAATCATTCGTTTTATTTGTGCAAAGTATATCAAGGACAGACTGCAGAGATGTTAGGATTTTGTCAGTATATGTACTCAGTGCCAACTTGGAATATAACATACAACAAAGCCTGATGTGCAATTGCTTGCATCCCACCCACTGCTCTTCCTCTGTCTGAAATGCCATTCCATGGTCCATTGTGGTATGAGGCTTCTTTTCACAGAAGGTGAAATCTATGGATAAGGGTAATCCTGTAGAACAAGTTCCTGCTGGATAACAGAGAACAGAGCATACCCCTCCCTCCCTCTCTCATCCCCATTCCTTCCTTCCTCCTTCCCTCCCTACTTCCCTCCCTGCCTCCCTCCTTGCCTCCCTTCCTTTCTTTTACCCTTTCTAGTTTTGCTGGAGAGAGTACACTTTTGAAATATTTGTAAGATTCCAGAATCTTTTCACTTTTGACCTAAATCTCTGTATTCAAAAATTGTGGCTGATGCTTGTTGATGAAGACCATGGGTCCCTGTGTGTCTAACATATCATGGCTATAAAGGAAAACTGGAAGAGTGCTGTATTGTTTATATAAATCACTCCTTCTGCTCCAGCAGTAATTAAAATGACTGGGCTTGAGTCATTAGGTAGGGCTTTAGCCTTGGCTTGACTAACACCTACCTTTGTATTTCACCCATTCTATTCACCTCATTCTAGTTGATCATCAAGGGCTCCTCCAACTCTATTTTCCCTTGTGATTATTTTAGAAAGTCATGCAGGTACTATCATTTCTCAAGCATGATGAATATGAGACTATGAGACTGGCAATTTTTTCTGTATTTTTTTTTTGGCTTGATTTCTTAGTTTTCTTTTCATTTATTCTTTCTGTCTTTCACATTATGTATCTCAATCCCTTTCATTTCTCTGTCCCTGAATATCTGCCTTTGCAACCTCACCCCAAAATAAAATAAAATAAAATCTAAGAGAAAAAGGAAGAAAAAAACAAGAAGGAAAAAAAATCATTTTTGTCATGGAAGTTGTAGGTTGACACAGTCAGTCACACAGTAAACTTTTTGCAAGTGTTTATTGCAAAGAGTCATTGGTCTGGCTTCGGCTACACTATCAATGCTGGGCTCTAACTGGGAATCATCTTGGATATCTTATTGTCACCCTGTGTTGTGGAGACCCTTCAGTTTTGCGTCTGCAGGACCAGCTCCTCCACATGCTTCAGCAGATCATAGATTGTATTGATGTTGGTGTGAGCCAAGTCATAACCCTGGGTAGTTGCTGAGTTAGTCAGTCCACCAGCTGTCCCCTGTCTTCACTGCCAGGGTGAGCTCTCTGGCAGTGTCCTGGTGAATTCACAACGGGCAGGGCCATGATTGGCAAAGATTTCACATTTTACTTTGAATTTTGTATTAAACGTACTTTTAATGACTATAATTTAGATGTGATAAGGCAAACTTTTTAAACCATTCTTTCCTTAAGTCCTAAAGTGTTTAATTCTAATATACGATTCTCTCTCCCCATACCCCCCCTCAGTGTGTGTGTGTGTGTGTGTGTGTTGTGTGTGTGTGTGTGTTTATGGTGTTTGAGTTTGAACCCTGGATCTTCAGAATGCCAGGAAGCTCTCTACCACCAAGTTATGTTCTCAGTTCTTAATGTAAATCTTTAAACTTTCCAAAGAGAAAGAAAAAAATTATTTTTGTAAATAGTCGACAGGAATGCTAGGTTTACATTTTGGAAATTTTTTCAGAGGAGGTAGCATCCTGTAGTTATTAAACAAAATACCTATACTAAGAAATCCTTGCTTAAATTGGGAGTTTGAAGTGAGTTTGACTGTGGAATGTTGGCTGGTTTCTGTGCAGTTGTGAGGTAATTTAGCTTCATCCTGAAAGTAATAGAGCATTAAAACAGAGAGAGTACAAGAATCCTATCCCCCTGGAACTTAGATGTCTTTTATTTTAAGGAGAAAACGTTAAAGTAAAAAAGAAAGAAAGAAAGAAAGAAACCCAAACTTTGGAATATAGTAGTATAATGTAGCATAAAACAGCATTGAAAAAAAAGAATGGCCCCATGTTTAATGCCCCACAAATGGAACTTCAGAAAACCACAGTAGCTCTTAAATGGTGGATTGCAAGTATAAAAACATGATCCTGTCCTGAAAGCACTCCTGCTGGGTGGGTAGATCTTCCTGCCTTTTAGGCCTTATGTTTCTCAGGAGTAAACCAAGTCATGCACAAACCTTTTATAGAGGGAAGCATAAATTGTTCCATTATGCCTGGGGAAATATGGAGACCAAGCTAAATGTTTCAGCAAAAATTTAAGCTAATTGAATCAGTAAGGGAGAGCTTAGAGAGGGAGGAGCTTTAAGTCTGGCCTTTTACTTTAGTTGATAATGGTAGAGGCTAATATGTAAAGGATTGACAAATGGTGGTTTGCTTGCCTGTGCTTAGTGGAGTTAAGGGAAGGAAGGACTATAGTTTTTAACATACACATACACACATACAGACACACAGACACACACACACACACACACACACACACACACACACACAAACCCCATTTCTGTTTTTGGTATACAGTGACCAGAATATTAAAATAAACACTGAATATAAACGGTTACTGGTAATTCTTTACAGAATTGATCCACAAACAGGTATTCTTTGGAGTAAACAATAAATCAGAGGACAGATTAGTATAATGTTCCCAAATTAAGTAATGGCACATTCTCTCTGTGATGAATTAAACATTCTGATGAATTAAACATTCATCAGTATCCATTAGCCTTTATGCAAGTCATGTTTAAAATACATTCCTGTTAATTAATATTTTGCTTTTAATTATGAAACAAAATTTTGTGAAACTGGAGCAGTCACCTTTGCCTTAGGATACAAGTAGATTTTAGAAGTTAAATATAAATTGTTGAAAGGCTTGTTCTTTGGGGAGCACATACAAAATGGAATCATATCCCAAGAAAGTGAGAGACTTCACTTTTACCTATTTCATGCATAATCCAATTTTATTCCTTTTAAAAAGATATACCTTACTACCTTTTATTTCTGTTATGTGTACTGCATCCTTGCATGGTGTTCACTGTAGCAGACATGTAGACATGAGACTTGCACGTACTATTTGCTGGATTTAATGATCTCCTTCTGCTGTGTGTACATTGTGTTTGTGTGCAGGGGCTCCTGCATATTTGACTAATTTAAGACTATATATCAAGACTATAAATACAATAAGTGAAGGCAACTGAAGAAATAGAAGTTATCTTCATCCTGATACTGGTTCATAACATCAAAGGCAACAGAACGGCTGAAATGTTTAGCCACCACCACCTTCTTTCCTGTCTCTGCTTTTACTTGTGTTGTTGGTTTACAATTGGTGCCAGGAAAACTGGTGTGTGGTTTAAACACAGATTTTACACTTTAAATTGAGGCTCTAATCTTGGTTTTGGAGTGGAGAATTCCTAAGATAACTTTGTAAAAATCGAGGTCACTCCAACCGGGCACAAATCAATCCCAAGTGCTTTAATTTTCAACTGAATGCAGAAAGAGCAAAATGTCCTGTTTCCTTTTTATCTTTTCTGTTTGTCTTTGTTTTAGGGAAAATAATTTCCTTATCATGGCTTCAGACAGTGTGTTTGCTTGTGGGTGAACAGCGGATGGATCCTATCAGTTTTAGGACATTCTCTGAGGTTTAGCCACATGAGGTAGGAGAGCAGAGCCTTCCCACATTTTAAAGAAAACAATCTTAGTGAAATATACAATCAATCTACTTGGTTATTGCACTATTTAAATGCCCTCAATATGAATAACTGCTGTTAATGTTGTACCATTTTGTATTTTGAAACAATGGGCATAGAATAGAGGACTATGGAACTCTCTTTTCATTGGAGATCACAGCTAAGGGAATTCTTTGATGAAATATTCTAAAGTTACAACCCAAATGTGTTCATTTTTGAAGAAGATTATATGGGAATGTGTTGTATTAAATATTTGTTTTCAAAAATAAAGATTTTGAAACTCAGAAGTGTATAAAATTACTTAAAAGGAAAGGAAGATGCTCTGTAAATGTAAAACCTGGGAAGTTCTCTAACAAATGACAGCTTCTTAATTTGTCTGTTTGCTTGAGATCCAGTCTCACTGTATACCTCAGGCTAGTCTGGAACTGTTTGTAGACCAGGATGTCCCTCTAGCTGAGTGCTGGCATTAAAGGTGGAGAAACCTATACCCAACACCTTTCAGAACAAGAAATATGAAGAATGAGCTGGGCTCCAGGACACTTATTAATTTCCACAGAGCCAAACCATTCCTTTTCCAACCATCTGTCAATTTACAGGATCTGTCCCTTCTATGCTAACTTCCCTAGGTCCCGCTGCACTCTGTTTATTTCCCTCTCCCTGGACTGTATTAATATATTAACTTGCCTTTTTGGATAATCGTGTCCTCAGTAAGACACGGAGATCCCCAAGGCCACAAGCAGGGTTTTATTTAATGTTCTGTCCCAAGATTACTCTCCTGGTGGGAAGAAAAGCTGTTCAGAGTGGGTTTCCATGCAAAATACTTTCAATGCCTCCAGCACTTCCAGTTGTTAACATCACTTTCTCCTTCCCATACATTTGCCACATACACCACCAGAACAAATATATCTTTATAATACAAACTCATTTATTAATATCAGGGAGGTGGCTTAGTGGCTTGAGTAAAAGTACTTACTGCCCATATGTGATAGACTGAGTTCTATCCATGAACCCCATGAAAGAAGAGAAAGGACTCCTAAAGGCTGTTCTCTGACCTTGCCACACTAATTTTGGCACCTATGCAAGAAACAACAATCAACAAACTTAAATCCAAAGCTTATTTCCTTTATGAAACATACATTGCATTATAATAAGTACATTGATGCTTTGCATTTTAGTTGTGTTTGCATGTTTTCTTGAGTAATACTTGCAGTAACCTTTCTGAATTGATTATTGTACCCATTATAGAGGTAAGAAAATGCATGTTCAGAAAGATCAGTGAGTTGTCCAGGGCCACAGAAGCCAGTGAACAAACACAAAAAAGTCTATTTGCTTATACATTATTCTATAGTTTTACTTACTTACAGGTAGTGGAATTAATACATAAAAACAAGAATATCTATGCAATCTGACAGTCCTATGGTTTAGGATCATGTCTTGTCATAGTTGTCAAAGATTCATGTCATTTGGTTCCATAGTATTTAATGTATGTGCTTTCATGCTTTCATAAGGAGACTATATACATACATGTGTGTGTGTGTGTGTGTGTGTGTGTGTGTGCGTGCGTGCGTGTGTGTGTGTGTGTGTGTATAAACAAAAACATAGCCTCTTATTTTATGTGTAATTCTGGCTCCTAAATTGTGCTATTAAGTCCCTTTAACCAGCAGTACGTCAATGTTAAATCTTGAAGTCAGTGCACTACACCAAGAGTACCTGGTGAGCAAAGAATGCTCTACTATTATGGAATTGAGTTTGTAATGAGGCATGATTTATGTTCTGATGGTCTCTAACATATTTCTGACTCTTCCAGTTGTTGTCCAGGCTGCTGTTTTTAGGACAGCAGTTGATGCAATGTTGGGATACAGGTGTTCACATACAAGGCATCTCAAGGTATCAAGACATCTCAAGTCATAAAGCAAGGAAAAAATTGGTCTGGAGGGACATTATGGCAGGATAGTTTTTCATGAATGAATCACTATGTGACTCACAGCTAACTGTTTGAGGAAGATGAACTCAAGCATTTATTTACTCAGAGCTTCTTCATATTATCTTAAGTTTCTCAAAAAAGTGGTGTATATTATATATGGCATAAAGGGTATAAGGTAGGGTATTAATGGTGCTAATGGAATTAGTGACCAAGGACCTATGTTAATGTTATAAATTATGTGTGGCTGAGAGAAAGTAATCTTCTGAATCCAGACTATACTTCCTTTACTTATAAAATATGAAGACTGGGATATAATAATTTGCTCAATTTTCCTTCCCTCCTAAACTCCTTAAGACTTGGGTGGTTTTGATTTAGACAGTAAATGTTCAAAGTTTGACCATGTAATTTGCTAAGGATGACTTTGGTCATGGGCTTGAATTTTTGCAAACCCACTTGAAATTCTATGAACTATGATCAACAATACCTTTTTCATTTTGCTATAGTAATGATTTCAAATATGCAGCACTTAGTGCCTAGCATGTGTTCACTCCATAGGAAATGGGGAAAAGGTAATAAACCGGAGGCCACATATGTCTTTAATAATCTAGGACTTCCTGAAAAAGTTATGTAGGATTCCCCATATATTTATGCTCCATAATCTACACATTAGCTTCCAAGGCTGCCAACATATATTTAACATGAATTTATGAGTTAAAACATACCTGTTTCCTAGCTCTATAGGCTAGGTATCCCACATCTAAATTTTGACATCATAGGTTTTTTTTTCTAGAGACTCTGAGGTAGATTCTGTTTTGTCTGTCTCTCTTAGCTTCTGGTGTTTGCTCAAACTCTTGCAATATTTGGCCTCAAGCCTTCATTGCCCAAATTATGAATCTGTCTTTATGTGGCTATCTTCCTACAGTGCATCAAGTCTCTGGGACTCTACATGTCCTCCCTGTAAGGATGCTAGCTATTGAATTTAGAGCCCACTCATGTCCAGTGTTGTCTCATTTTAAACAAATCATTAAAGACAATTATTTCCAAGTAGGATTATGTCCTTGTGAAATGGGCACTAAAGGTTCAGAAAATGTTTTTGGTCAACAAAACTCTAACCATAATAGCTTACAGTGAACTACAAAAATAGAAAATGGTACAATTGTCATTTCTGATTGTTGTGCTCATGGCTTCTACAGAGTTGAAATATGAATGAACCATCAGATCATTGTGATGTTTATACAGGCCTGTAGCTCCTAGAAGCCAATAGAGAAAATTTTAGGGTATCATCAAAATCTTAGATTTACAAAGTCATTTGAGTTTTCTAAATTTAGGGTAAAATAATCTGTGTTGCTCAATGAATCTGAGTTTTCATTGAAAATTTGATCTTATCTGACCCTAGGGATAATGAATGCAAAGGACAGTTAATTACCCTAATGTTCCAGGGAACTTAATAAAGACCCATCTTGTTAGGTGGTTGCTGCTTATGTATCTGATTGGTCATAAAGTAAGAAACCAGAGATAGTGATTTATCTCATGTCCCCTGGCCTGAGAATTGTGTGGACCCTGCCTGCCAACCACTTGGAAATACTTCACCTACAGCTTTTGGGTATCAGGCCTGGTTCTCTGCTGTGGAACCTATGCCAGCATATCAGTCCTTCTTAGTCACTCAGCAGGGATCCCCTGATGGAAAGCCCTTTAACCCTATGCCTTCAATTGCCATTGGCCCTGAAAATGTGAATTTTGGGGGAGTAATTTTAAGATCCCCAAGATATGTAGATTTCACAGGAATGCCAAAGAACTATGATACTTGGGAATGGCTGTGGGCTAAGAAAAATATATTTCCTAAGAGCTGACTTTTCTCTGTTCCCCAAACACATGAATTAGTGATCCCATGTGTGAGTTGTAGGGCCAGCACATGACTATGTCTCACATGCTATCTTCAATTTATTTTGTCTGTGTCCAACACATTTGGAAAGGAGTATTTTCTTGTTGGCTGAATTAGAACCTCCCTCTTACTGTCTGTTTGCTGAGTATCCATCTTTTCCCCTTCTCATTCATACTTTTGATATGTTCATAAATATATTTTCTTGGACCAGTAGTATAGGTCAGGGTCTGGCATTGAAATTGATTATTTCTTTTGTGATGATTGTCATGTATTTCTTATAAAATACTGTGATGATCACAAAGCACTTTCTAGGCTCCAAATCTTCTGTTTCTCTGTCTATCTTCCATTCATCTGTCTGTACATCTGTTGATTGTCTGCATATCTCAGTCTCTCTCTTCTATATTTTATTCATATTTAATAGTATTCAGTTTCTCTTAGTATATTAAAATATTTTAAAGAATGAAAATATTCAATGAACAGATTTGAAAGGCTAGATTTAAACAACGGGAATTTTTCCATTAATAAAAGCTATCATTTGCTCCTTTTTTCTTACCTTTGTCTTCATTAGTCTTGAATTCTGATCTTTTGTTAGCCCTTGTAGACCCTACTAGATTTTAATCTTTTTTATATTTATCTTCCCATTGTTGTATTTTTGCTCTGTGTTTTCTTTCTTCTAACCTCTCTCCTCCATCCCTTCTGCTCTTCCTTCTCTCCTTTTCTCTCCATCTCTTTTGGGATTCAAGAAGAATTTAAGATGCATCACAAGAAACAGAGGGTGGAGAAGAAGAAATGGGAGGAAGAAGAGAAGAAGAAGAGAGAGAGAGGGTGAGAGGGGGAAGAGAAGAGAGAGGTCAAAGGAGGGACAAGTAAATCTAAAGTAGCAAGATGGACAAATGGAAACAGGCAGAAGCACCTACTATTATGGGACACAGATTCAACCTCAAATGTCCCACAGATGAACTCTAAAAGGCATGACTACTATATAGCATGCACTATCCCTAAGTTGCATAAGACAATGGGAAGATAATCAGCATTTAGCACTGAGGTGTGTTTATTACCTTTCAATCTCTGTAACAAAGCAGCCA
The DNA here is from genome assembly GCA_030556225.1 of Cricetiscus sungorus. NCBI lineage: Eukaryota > Metazoa > Chordata > Mammalia > Rodentia > Cricetidae > Cricetiscus > Cricetiscus sungorus. The sequence goes on along the minus strand of JANBXA010000651.1, from coordinate 78,860,546 downwards.
AGATAATTGTTTTCTAAACAGAGCAATTTGTTTTAATGCATGCTTTTGGAGGTACTGGTATATTACTTCAAGACTCTGGTGAGCTGGCTGGAGTGCACGTAGTAGATGTAAACCAATTATATCTTAAAACAAAAAGACAGAACAGGGTATAGTTCCTCAAACATAAGGACTACCCCCTTACAAGATTCACTTCCCAAAGGCCCTACAACTTCCCAGCAGCGTCACTCTATAGACTATTTAGTGCATGAGATTTTGTGGCAAGCTCATTCACACCATTACATAAGGCAAGGCAAGGATTTATTAATTAAATCAATGCCCCCAAGTTGGCCTTTAATTAGTCAAGCCTTTATGTATCATGGTTTCAATTTAATGTGAAGAGCAAAGGTGATAGTCCATGGAGACACTGGCCACTCAGTGACAAGCTGAAGCCTAAATTTCTTATGCATTGGTGACCTGACAGTGGTAAGTACTCAGGTTCTGAAGCCCAATCTAGGTGTCATGTGCCCTGGAGGTGTGTGCATCACAGATCACAGGTAAATCTCATCTCTTCAAGGAAATGATGAAGAACAATTGACTTATGTAGTTACTAAATATTCACACACAAAAAGGCATGGCCCATATCCAAACAATAGCAATGTTTAAATCTGTTTAACTTGCTTTATATATATTAGAATAAAATCACACCACTTTCTCTACCTCTCTTCCCTCCCCCCCATAAACATAAATAGATAAATATATTCTGCCTGATCTGCTTAGTGTTAAGCTTTTATTCTATTTAGTTAATTTAGTATATTTGAGAAATTTATGGCAAAGTCTAAATCTCTTGATGGTCAAAGGCTTCTGTTCACTGGATTTCAAGTGACATCATTTTTTCTGTTGACATATATTTTTTAAAAATGCCTCTGGATTACATTCAGTGCGACAATGCAATATCCTTTTAGATTACACTTTTAAAAAAACCTTAAAACAACACCTGCTATTTGGCAGAATCTGACCTGACCCCTTTCTCCTTTTCTTGTTATTATAAACATCAGTCTCTTTAAGTGAGAGCTGTTTAAAGGATGGAAGGATCGGAGTGCTCCTTCCTAGATCCCAGATGCACTGGGCGACGGATGGGCTTTTGATCTTTATTTTATGAGTGTCTAATAAATTGCCTCTGGCACCTGGTGACTGAAATTTCACTATCTGAAAACTAACCCTCATGTCAAACAATGTGATCAGCTCAGCCCCTCTGAGGAGAACCCACAGAGCTGGTTAGAGGGTGCCTTCTTCTTCCTGGACATGTCTGCCACCACATTCAGGGACTAACATACTTTTAATTTCAGAGAGAAGGAAGGATTATGGTAGGCTTTGCATGCTATGCAAAAATGTGTTTTTTGAAGGATTTCACCATAGTTCTCATTCTGGGCTTCTTGAACAAGTCAAATAAAGGCTTCAGCACTCTGTGTCTGACACAGGATAATGGTTTGCAAGCCCTGCTTAGGAGCTTTTCCTAGCTGGCTCAGTCTGTGTTGATATGAGAGAAGTGCAGGTGGCCTTTCTCTGGGGACAGAAGGGTTGTAAACACAGCCATCAGCTGAGACAATTATCACCTTCCTCTTACATCTCATCCACGGGGAAGATTAACTCAACTGAATTCTAAAAAAGAGATTTATGTTTTCTCTGTTTATACAGATTCCAGCCTGTAGATACCCAAACAGGCTAAACAAAGGGGAGTAATACAAACATTCTCCACATTGTGTTGCCTCTTAAAAAGAAAGAGAAATCCCTGTGAGCAAAGACACAAAGGAATCTTCCCCTGCATGCATCATGGGAGGGGGTTACAACACTACAATTCAGGGTGTCTTTGGATGCTTTGCACTGCCTTCTTCACCTTTTATAGCTGTCCATGTAGAAACGGCTCTAACCCAGAGGAGACCCCATGCTCACATTTGCTCTCTTTTCTAAAGCTAGGAGATCAGTGTTAATATTTTAAACTTTATTCTGGATTGCAGCTTTATATACATTCCAGGGTATCTTCAAAAGGTGTATACTGTTTTCTCCATGTGTAGGGATTTGGAAGGACTAAATATTTTGTTCAGGGCTTTTGGAAATCTTATTTTCCATTCTCTCCCTTTTGTTTCCTCCTTTTCCCTTACTTCCCTCTCTTTCTTCCTCTCACTTTTCCTTCCCTGCATTTTCCTGTCCTATTCACTCTTCTCTTTCCATTATTTTCTTTCCGGTTTTACCCCTTCTCATCTCTTTTGCAGTAGGAGCATTTTGAATACATAAAGTTTGCTACACAAATTCCAGTGGCCTGTCTTATGCACTGACTTAACCACCATCATCAAAAATTTATTTGTGTAGTAGAATAGACATATTTTATTATACACAGCTTAGAGTATGTAGGAGAAAATTGTATATATATATATATGTATATATACACAAAAACACAGACACATAAACACACATACAACACACACACACTACACAGACACACAGACACACACACACACACACACACACACACATTTCCCCTTGAGCACCTTGTAATCTCATATGAAAGACCACAGTCTATACAATCAAAATATAATTACTTCTACTGTTGCTTTCTAAGAAATTGTACTATAATAACTGGGGCTCCCAAAAAGTCAGGGGAAGTTTTTATGTGACATGTCTATGTCTTTAAAGCTGAGTATAAATGTGCCAGGGAGACAATCCAGACAGAGAGGGATATGTGGAAAGCCTGGAGTCTAATATGGCATGGGAAGTGGAGGGATCAGGAAGCAGGATAAACAGCTGGATCCCTGGGTGTGGTCCAGAGAAGAAACAACAGTTAAAGAAGGGAGAAGAGATTCCTCACCCTCTATAAAATTTGGATTTTCAGTAAGAAACTGCATGTAGAAAAAGAAAAAAAGAACATAAGACTCATTCTTCTTCCTTCTTCTTCTTCTCCTTCTTCTTCTTCTTCTTCTTCTTCTTCTTCTTCTTCTTCTTCTTCTTCTTCTTCTTCTTCTTCTTCTTCTTCTTCTTCTTCTTCTTCTTCTTCTTCTTCTTCTTCTTCTTCTTCTTCTTCTTCTTCTTCTTCTTCTTCTTCCTCTTCCTCTTCCTCTTCCTCTTCTTCCTCCTCCTCTTCTTTTTTTTTTGGTCAAGGGGTCAAGGGCACACTTTGAGAATGCACAAAGTCCCAGAGCTTGACATGTGGCAAAGTCTCTGGGTCCTAAGGTTTAATAATTCCTCATAGTGCTCATCAGATTTTCTATTACATAGCCCTGTTTTTTGGGGGGGGATTTTTTTGTTTTGTTTTTTTATAAAATCTCTATGAATATAATTTCAAGGGTGAAATTCTAGGAAGAAATCAAGGCTTTGGGTTAAAGTGAAGAACTTAACAGTGGACATAAATCCTCAAGTTTGGGCTTCATTTATGATGTAACAAAGTGGTATGAAGCTTAGATGCAGGACCAGAACCAAGGATCTAGCTCTAGTTCTGCCAACCAAACACCTGTTTAGACACACATAGTGGTGTACCTGCAGTCACACCGGGGAGGGAGAAATAGGAGAATCTCTGGGTCTTAGCGTCCAGCCAGTCTAGCCAAATCAGTGTGCATTAGGTGCTGTGAGATACCCTGTCTTCAAAAAGTGAGGACAGCAATTGAGGAAGAAACCTCAAATTGACCTCTGGTCTTCTCATGTTTCCACAAATACACGCACACACATGCACACACATGCGCACACACACACACACACAGGAGAGAGAGAGAGAGAGAGAGAGAGAGAGAGAGAGAGAGAGAGAGAGAGAGAGAGAGGGAAATTAGTTTGGTGAAATATTGAAGGAAGAGTGACATAAAAACAACCCATCCAGTTGTAGATATCAATCTACATATTTTTCAGAAATATGACTCAATTTCTCCTTGATAATGAATAGTTGTTCTAGTCACACTGCTAAATGTGTTAAACAAGTCTGCAGTGTTACACAGCCTGGGACTAAATCCCAGCTCTATGAACTAACATCTCTGTGATGTATAACATTGACTGTTAACTTGAAAGAATGAAGAGTCACCTAGAAGGCAAGTTTCTGGGTACAGCTGTGAGAACACCTCTAAATGTGGGTAGGGACATTCCACAGATGACTCCACCATTGCATATAAAACAGCAAATGGGATGAACATAAACATTTATCATTTTCTTGTCTTTGACCGTGGATGAAACATGACCATATTCCTTCTGTTTTTGCCACCCTATGTAAAGCCAAACAAGTCCTAATTTTCCTTAGGCATGCCTGACCTGGTAACATGCTATGTGATTCACTTTCTCCACATGTAAAATGAGCTTTCCTCCTCCAACCACTCTTCCTTCTCTGCTTACTTCTTCTCTCCTTCTTCCTTTGCACTCTTCTTTCCTCATCCTTCTCCCCCTTCTGTCCCTTCTCCATTTCTCCCCCTTCTTCTAATTATCCCTCTTTTTATCTCCTCTTACCTTCTTTCTCTACCCATTTTCTTTCTCTGCCTTTCTTTTTCCTCCCCCTTCCTCCTCTATTCTTCTCTGAACCCTTCTCCTTTCCCTTTCCCTTCATAATACCACTTCTTCCCATCATTCTCGTCCCACCCATTTGTTTCTACTTCTTTCCCCCACCTCCTTTTTATTCCCCTTTACATTATATTCCCTCCCTGTCTAGTGCCTCTTCTTTGATAATCCTCCATCCTTTATGAGACACAGACTGAAACCTGGCCATTCTTCCTTTGTCCAAACATTCTAAGAGGATGGGAGAAAGATGTTTTCTCTCCAAGGGCCTCTAGGAGTCTGTAGACTCAGAGAGGACATTTCTGAGGTTGCTGGGACTGATTCTGCAGGTATTTAAATGCCATCGTACAAAACATAGCAAGCAGACCAAGCTGTCAGCTATCAGACCTCATCCTGGAAGGCCAGAAGGCAGGACCTAGTTCTGTCCTTCACATGTGGTCAATACCTTGTCTTGAGCCTGTACTCACCTAAGCAGTGGAACAATGAAACTCAGATTGCTTATACATATAATTTAAATTAATTTAGTATGCAAAAAAATGTAAGCAATATTTCCTCCTTAACTGTTGCTTGCAACCATTTAAAGGTCATGATATTTTAATGTACAAAGAGAATAACACACACACATATTTTAGTTAACTTTTATGAGAGTAGAGCAAACACATGAAAAGCTATTTGCATTTCTATATATTAATACTTGATAAACATAGCACAAACACTAGTTTCAAGATGTTTAGATCCTTAGGATGTACATTACCCCATTACCAGTGTCTGGAAGATGAGCAATGCACATAGACAGTTGCCTGTACTGACATTTACAGTGTTGCCAATGACTTTCAACTTAACAGCTATGTCATTCATGTTTATAGAAAGGAGAGATGCTTGTAAAAGTAAGTATGGGTTGGGGAAATAATAGGCTTAAAGAGAGCAGAATTTCTGCCTCCAGACCTCTCTCTATATGTCAGAAAACAGGCTGCCAGGAGGAGGAGGTTTCCCGTTGGGCTCAGTTATGATACAGCAGGTTTTTCCACCTTCTCTTTGTTGTTGATGGCTACATTTGGTATGGAATGCAGACTCTTTCAAAGAAAATATTTGCAGAATGCATGGAAAGTCTATAGAATGTGCTGTTGGCATATGGGATCTACATAACATCGAGATTAAACAGAGTGGCCTTAGTTTTCACAATGCATTATTTAGAAAGTCCACTCTTTGGTGAAGTCAAGCAAAGGACCCTAAGACAGGCCGGAGCTGTCATTGAGGAAAGGTTTATCAGTAAGCTGCTTTCTACACAAATGTGAGGCTATAGTTTTGATTCCCAGAAAACTGTTGATGAACCCTGGTCCTGAGGAATTGGGGGCAGATCGACCCTTGGTGCTTCTTGATCAGCTGGGCCATCCTGCTTGGTGAAGTGTGAACCAATGAGGGACTCTGTCTCAAAACAAAACAAAACAAACAAACAAACAAACAAAAACAAAAAACAAAAAAACAAGGTGTGCTGAAGCAGAGGATAAATGCTACACAAGGGTATCCCATGACCTCCATGTGTATTCTCACATGTGCATGCACATCCAACTACATACAACACTTGAACATGCATGTACACATAACACACACCACACACACATACACACCACACACACATACACACCACACATATACACACAGCATATATACACAGCAGCATACATATCACACATACACACACACACACTCACACACACACACACACACACACACACACACACACACACTGCTATAACTATAATTGACATTATGTTTTCATTAGTCAAGGAAGAAATGGATCACTCATGGAGGGGATAGTGCATGCATACATATGAGTCTGTGTGTGCTCATGGACAATTAAGGAGAATAAGTGCATGATTCACACATAACTTGCAGAGACAGCTTGGAGAGCTTACTATGGTCAGGAAGCAATCAGAGAGCCAACACTTCAGTGTTACTGCTTTCCCCCAGAAAGCAGAACCATGAACATCTGCAATGTGTCAGTGGATGGAGACATTTGGACATGTCTGGTTTTGACGTCATTAAATGAACAATGAATTAAAGTAAGTGAAGGGATCCGAGTGTGGTGCTCTCTCTACTTTATAGATAAGCTGAGATTGGAGTGTGAGATGGTGCAGTCTAGCCAGGCTAGGCGTGGATGACCTGCTGCTGATTGGAAGTAGAAGAAAAATAGTTCCACTCTAATTGCTTTATTGTCTAAATTATCAGGACTTGTAGGAGGGAGGTTTAGAGATAACAAAAATGACATAAGCCATGTGGCTACAAAACCCCTGTCAAAAGGCATGAGATGATCTTTAGGTAAGTCACATTTCATTTGGCAAGAATCCTGCAAGTGTATGGGAAAATGGACAGCAAGCCTGTGCATATTCAGCACAAGGTCTGTAAGGAGAGTTTCCTCACATAAGAAACAGTGCTTAGAGATGAAGTGGCTTCCTCAAGGCCAGGTACAGTGTCTTAAGCATCATTCATTGCCAGGAGTGGCTTCAGTGATTGGGGGCTTTGTTAGATGAATGGTAATGTTCTCTTCTGTAACATGGTCAGTCACACAGGACAAGCATAGAGCAGATCCGTTGATGGAAATGCTGGTACTAACACTTTGGAAGAATCATTTAACTGTTGAGCAGTAAAAATGGAGCCACACCTTTATCTGAACCTCAATAGTGTGCCTGTCACATAAAGATAGATATAAGGTTTAAAATAGTTAACAAAATTAACTGATTCACTCTCATGCAGCTCTGGGTGGCCTTGAGCTCACAGAGATCCATCTGCCATTGTTTCCGAGTCTTGGGATTAAAGGTGTATGCCACCACTGCCTAGCCTCTATGACTATGGCTAGCTTTGTATTCTGATTCACAAAGAACAATTAACATATAATGGTCAATATGATGCACAGAGCTTTCCTCTTGAGGTGCAACATTAGTGTTGGAGGATGAACCTATGAGGAGAGTTTGCAGATTTTTCTGAATTGGGTTTGACTGTTAGAAATGACAGATAACACCCCGCTCACACATCTTCTCCTAAGTGCTCATTATCTTCACATGTGCCTTTAGGGATCAGTATAATTTTGAGACTGTCAAAAAGTTGCTTTGAATTGAATGATTTCTCACAGGCAACTCAGTAAGTTCTCTTTAGAGAACCAAGAATTGTCTTATGAGTTTCTCTTACTGGAGAGGCTAGGTCCTGTCTGGGAGGATTTGGGTGAATCTGGTCATTTATTTACTGAACTAATATATCATAGGTAATTGCTACCCATGTGGGATTATTGCAGTCATTATAGCAGAAAGGTATGTTAATTTGAAGCATATGAATTTTTGTTTACATGAACTGAGTGACACGTGATAAGCAATTTTCATTATTGATAAGGAACATTTTTTTCTTTGTATTCAATTAATTCTTCGGTAAGTTCATCCAACTTATCTTGATCATATTCACCTCCTTCAACAATCCATCCCTGACCCATTTCTCTGATCTATTCACCAACTTTATATTCTCATTAAAAAAAAATATCAGCCCACCCAAATTTTGCTACCTATATACCCTCAGGTCTATGGCCTTCCATTGGAGCTACCAGGGAAGGAAAACAAAAATGACTTTCTAAGACATATAAATTATAATCGCTATTCAGCCTGGGACTGAACTCCATGCCATACACCCATGTTGGGATTTTGGCTGGCTTGAGCATGGGCAGGCCTTATGCATGCTGTCATAATTACTTGAGTTTATATTGATGAGAAACAGTTTCTTGGTTCTGACAGTCTTTCTACACTCCTTCCCATTGATCTCAGGGCCATGAGAGGAGGGGTGTGATGAGGAACATTTTTTGAAAGAGTTGCTACACAGTATATATAATCCTCATACATTTTGAGCAATTGCTGTTCTGTTGGATCTAAATTTAAATCTGCTCCTGTATGATATTATTACCAAATGGAACTAACTTGGTGAGTTCTGAAGGGATAGATGTCTTGTGGATAACCTATCTTCACAGATGAGAAAGCAAAGAAAAGCATAAAACTGTCCCCCAGTGGCTACTCTATCTCCACTGACAAGGTGATTTTGCCATTTTATTATTAGGCATGCTTGGTTTTGAAAATGACATACCATTTTGCAATGTGCAATTTGTGTGTGTGTGTGTGTGTGTGTGTGTGTGTGTGTGTGTGTGTGTATCAGCATCATATTATACCCTATAAATGTATATTTCTCCTATAAAAGGGTGCCATGCAGCACTGTTATCAACTTAAAAAAAAAGAAGAAAGATTATCGAGAGATCTTCTGTTTTAAAGAACAAAGGTAGAGAGCAATGGAAAATGGAAGTAAGACATTTGTTGCGTACACATGCATGGGAACCTGCATGCAGACATGCACAAAGCCACACTAAAAAGTACACACACATTCACAGTAATTGAAAATAAAAATTAAAACACCTAAAAGTACTAAGTGTATCTGAGAAATTAATATGAGTCAAGGAAATCTGAAGTTCTTTCTGATGGTCACAGGGCATTTCCTCCAATGTTCATTTTCCATAAAGTTGATTATGATTTTCCTCTGTAGGGAAATTGGTTCCTGTACCTGGGGTTTTCTTTTTCATTATTCTTCATGACCATTACCATAGTGGCAGGTGCATTAACCTCTTAAAGAATTTGAGGCTTAGAAACAGTGTATCCCATTGAGTTAACCTTGCAGAACAATTTGTCACTTTAAAATTATCATATACTAACATACATCATACTGGGTTTCATCAGGCCATTTCTTAAGTGTGTTTAGCATGCCTTGAATATATTCAGTTTCCTTTTATCATTCCCCCTCATTGTCCTTCATTCTGCTCCAATTCTTTTCTCTACAGATTCCAGCTTAGCTTTCATGATATTTATTTTCCAGAATCCTTAGGTGAGAGAAGATACATGATAGCTGCATTTATAGTTTGGTTTTGTTCACTGTGGTCTCACAGTTTATCCATGTTCTTGCAAATGGCATGACTTTTCTCCTTTATGTCTGAATAACATTCTTCTGTGTATACACAACACATTTTTCTGTATCTATTCATCAGCAATGATTACCAAGGCTTATTTCATAAATCAGCTGTTGTAAATATTATCAGGATAAGCAAGCTTTTACTGGTGACTCTTTTGCAAGTAAATTCCAGACTAAGTATCAGCTCTTGCCATGGGGTACTGATGTTACCTGGAATAAATTACAAAGATCTCAAAGACCTCCATTTTTTTGTGCCTAGAACTGCTGTCATGGACCTGTTTAATTTACATTGGATACATATACTACTTCCTTAGATTTTCCCAAGAGGCAGCACAAATATAGGCACAGCACTTAATATATTATAACATCAAGCTTACCCCCCCTCAATTATTAAAACAATGGCCTGGATACCTGCTGCCTTATAATTTACAAAATGGACTTATAAATGCTAATTTGAGCTTTATATCCTGAATTAGACAAACTACAGTAACAGTTTTATTGAATGATAACATATCCATTAATAAAACAAATACCTTTACTTTTAGGCTAATGATTTTGTATTTCCTCCTTGCTTCCCTTTGTGCAAAAATAACTACTTTGAGCATCACCAACATCCTGATTTGATGCATTTATCCAATTACATTGTTTTCTTTAAATATAAGTAATATGTGAGTGAATATCATTGCTCTAGAACTAGAACCTGCAGATATGTGTTGATATAGTAAAGCAGAGCTCACATGCAAGGTGTTTTGTTTGCAGTGACAGGTGTTCACAAGGCAGAATGGTTAGTGTAGGAGTTATGCGGAAAGGGGCTGTGGTAGAGTGGCTCTCTTAGTCCTGTAATTTAGGCACCACCAGAATAGTGCCAGATGCATTTACAGCCCAATTTCATATCTCTATGAGGTAATAAACATACCCAGACACTTTTCCTGTTGACTTCTACCCCATGATCCAAGTGCAATCTCAGGACTTGAGTCTGGATACATCCCAGCCCTGGAATGACTAGCTTAGTTTCTGTGTGCCAAGTTCAAGCAGAGTGCAGGGATTTTGGAATTCAACTTTGGTGCATCCCATCCTGTAATTATGATATATGATAAAAAGAAAAATTGCAGCCAAACTTGACTATGTTCAAAGCAAGGTGTTAGTGAAAGGATGGGATGGAAACTAAGTCCTAATGGATTAATGGGTTATGATAAATGTTTTATTATAAGAGCTTGAGAATGGTTAAATAATCCTTATTTCCAAGCACTGTATTTAAATATTTCTGACTGGCTGGTGACCAATGCAAATAAATCTCTTGATTATCTAGTTAACAGCCAAAGTTTAAGTGAAAAAATAAAGTGATAGTAAAAGGGATTATATTTTGTAAATAATCAATATCCATGTTATTTATTGCTTACTTTTAAAATATTTGCTGATGGCTGACCTAACTTGCTAAACAAACAAACAAACAAAAACCCCAAACAACCAAAACCAAAACAAAGCAACCAAACATAATTAGACATGATTTGTGTCCATTCATCCATCCAGTAAAATATTAAAGGGGGAAATGAAGGTTTTGCTAGCTATCTATAGTTGTGAATAGACAAAAACATTAGATGAAATAGTCACTTGATTTCATAATGTCCTCTAACCACACCAGACCATTTCTTTGCCTACTCATATAACCTTCCTCCCAATCATTCTCACAGAATGTTGTGTATGCCTGTTTGAGGGCAGAAACCAAGCATGATATCTATTTGAGCTAAGCTTATTTCTAATATTTTATTTATTTTTAATTATGTTATGTGTATATGGGTATATACAGGTGAAAGTGGGTGAACAAGGAGACAAGAAGAGGGCATTGGAAGTGTTGTAGCTGGAATTATTTGTAGTTGTGAGTCATTTGACTTGGGTTCCAAGAACCAAACTCTGGTCCTTTTCAAGAGCAACTAATTTTAAGTACTGTACCTTCTCTCCAGCCACTCAAGTTTCTTTCTCAATGTACTTAGGAGGCCATGAAGCAAATATGCCCACTGAGTTAAACTTGGGGAAAACATAAGTAACACACTTTTAAAATGCAGTTTATGTTCCTTTTGTACTGGGTCAGTGGTTTGGTCTTTCTTGTCTTGACTTTTTTATCACTCTCAGTTATAAGAAGCAAATGGTTTACTCTACTCTATGTTTTCACCTGTCATATTTCTCCTAAGACATTTCAAGGACTTTGTTTTATTGTTCTTGACTTTTGTTTTTATTTAGACAGCCCAAGCTGTTCTGGAACACTCCATCTTCCTGCCTTAGTTATGTTTACTTGGCTCCACACATTCTTTCTTGCCTGTTTTTTAACCCACCAATCACATATAATTAGATTTCTTTTTTGTTGTTATGTGTGATGGTTAGCATGTCTTTTCTGTTTTATTTCCTCCTGTAAAAATCACATGTATGGGTACACATGTGTACATGAAGAAAAAAATTGTAGTTAGTTAAGGTTTACTTTAGTATGCAGAAATTTTGTGTCATCAACCTTAGGTACATGTTGGGGGCTGAGATGATAGTTTGTAAATATCTAAATCTCTGAATGTATCCAAAATTTAATAGAATGCCTGAAATGTTGTTGATGTGCTAGTGTTTAATTCAACTTAATTTGATAGTATTTATGACATTTTTAGTTTTAATATTCTTTTATTTGTTGAGTCCATGATTAATATATATTGCAAGATAATTATGCAACTCATACACTTAGGCCATGGCATGTAGCAGTGTATAACAAATAGTCCTCCCCATTAAGACTTGATACTTCTAAGATAGAAAAATAATAAACATATGAATAAATAGTAGAGATAGCAGGTCAGATTCTATGGTAAGGACTGCGAAGAGTGTACTAGATACACAGAAACATGGGGAGTTGAGGTTTTCTCCTTCAGTAAGATATCCAGAGAAAAACTCTCCATACTTATTTGTCATACAAGCAGATGACCTGGTGGGTGTCAAGTGTTAGACTGTGCATATACTCAGAAGATGATCATTGCAGACATAACAGAATCAACATGGAGAAAGTGATTAGTGGCCTTAAGGAATGGAAAGTCACACCGTGTCACAGCAGGCAAAGGAAATGGAAGAGGAAGCTAAAGAATACAAAGAAAATACTGGTGGCAAAGGCCATTCAATACCATGTGAGGGGATTTCAGGAAGCCCCTAGAGGATTTTGATCATGAGAGTTTAGGATTATGACACTTCATGTCTCCAAACTGTTAAGTGTTAATGTGTTTATTATAAAATTCATATCTAAATATAAATAGGTGGTATTAAGTAAAGGCTTCTTAAAATATATTCATATACAAAGGTAATCTAAATAAACAGACATATCACAGAGGACATGGAGCCCAACTGGCCATCTCTTGTCACCAAATGAAGCTTCCAGTACCAAAATTTGATTACATCTAATATACAGGGCCTGCATGTGTCTACAGCAGATGGGACCCTATAGCTGAAAGGAAAAGTAGACACATGCCTCCATCTCTAATCCAGAAGCTATCTCCAGTAAATATGAACTTGAAAATGAAAATTGAGTTTACTCTAAGAGAATCTCACCAGAGAAAGAAACTACTATTAAGGGTCTGTGTGTGTAGTAGTGATGGCTGAAAGAAAATGAACTCAACAGCGTCTTTGGAAGTCCCTTGTCTCATATTATGTTGGGGCTTCGTTTTTGAAAAGTTTTGTCTTCTTTAACTTTTTAATTTTAATTTCTCTTTATAAAAAATATTGTTAGTCCTTTAAGTATATATTATGTCTTCTGATTTTGTGTTTTTCTGGTATTCCTGGGTGTGCAAATGAGTCTATATATGTTCTTTTGCCTTTTCTTGTGCTATTTTTCTTTCATGAGTTTGATTTGTCCTATTCCAATTATTTGTTTTTACTCTATCATTTATTGTAATGAATTTTACATTATATATTATCCCTTAGATGTCTGTTTTCTAATGAGATATAGAAAAGGGGCGGATCGGGATGGGAGGGGTTGTGGAGAGAAACTGGATCGAGTAGAGGGAGGAGAAATCATAATCAGGATTTATTATGTGGAATAATCTATTTTCAATAAAAGAAAAATTGATCAAAAATGGAAATGGGATCAAAATTAGCAAAAGATGGCCTTCTTATCTTAGTGTGATCAAATCAAGGCCTAAAGAATGTCGCTCTACATCCTAGGGATGATTTAGACAGCAAAAGAAATTCTGTGTGTGTGTGTGTGTGTGTGTGTGTGTGTGTGTGTGTGTGTATACACTTAGAAATTGTGATGCATGCAGACAGATAAATGGGTCAGGAAAAGTAGTATACAAAGAGCATGTGTCTAGAAGAAGTTTATTGGCAGCCACCGAAATAGCTGGTTTGGTTGATGTGGGAACAAGAACTCCACACTCTTATTTTCTGGAAGTAGATCAAGGAGCAAATAAGAAAAGGTAAGAGTTACCATGAAGACAAGCAAAGAAATATAGGTGGTTATGCAGGTTTCATGGCTCAGAGGTGGTATTTTAGTTCTTTGTTTCCTTTGATTTTAGAGTGAAAGACAGTTTGTCATGTTATGTGGTGAGTAGAGGGATCTGGAACCAGGCTGGCATCATATAAAGCCATATAATTCTTATTTTTGATAAAACATGTTCATTGGATACTCATAAAACAGATGTATTTTGGCAATAGGGTACCTTCTGGTCCATGGCTGGGTAGAAATTCCCTTCACACTTTGTAACAGAGTCAGCCTCGTGACAGGGGCTCACAACTCACTCCATTTGCTAAGCTAATAAAGACTGCAGTCAAAGGCATCCTGCTCACTCACAAGGTAGACTACAGTGGTCAAAAGGGAGATTTATTGTTGAAAGTGAGTTACAATAATCAAAGGTCACAAATAACATTTCCCTGTCACGTCTACTTTACATTTCTAAGGCCTTCTATGTTTAGCTGCTTGTTGAAAATTCATCTGAGTACAGTTGTGGGCTGTCGTGCATGGTGTGAGCAGTTGTTCTAATTCATGATGGCTAACCATGTGGCTTAAAAGCATTCCTCATGTGTCATGTGAAGGGGGCCTTGGTGGGTTTGTACAGAGAACCAACATGAAGCCCTCATGATCAGGGCAGAGAAGGGTGTTTTAAGGTTTTCTTTGTGCTTTAGTGACCCCAGTAAACTTTCAGCAGTAGGAAAACACTCTGGGCCATGCTTTCTTCTACAATGAGCACACTGTGGCTGTCAAATAGCTTTCCATAAAGCTACCATCTTTAAATTCCTGTCCTTCTTTGCCTCATACTGGGCAGTAATGCTTTCAGCTGACGAGTTATTTGGGATTTGGGATCTGTTATCAACAAAGGCCTTACTGAAAGCTACTTCTGTGTATTCTATAACCCCAACCAACTCTGTGTGGGGGTGGGGTGCATTGATGGTGTGTTTAATTAACTGATGGAAATCATCTCTAAATAGCAAAAGTACCTTTTTTGTGTTTTTTATAGAAACAACTATTTTATCATCAAGTTTGGTTTATTGGGATCTTTTCTGAGTAATAATCCTGATAGTTAAGAGATTCATATATACTTTTTTCATAGAAATCTACATGTTTTCCTATCTTTCACAGACTTCTGCATTTGAACAAAAACACTGGTAAGGAAAGTGAGTTATGAAAAAATGGTTTCTAGAGAACCAGTGGACAGTAGCACTAAAGGCATTCCTGCCCACCCTTGGCTGCCAGGTGAAAATAGAAACCAGGGACATGGAGATGGTGACCTTTCTGCTAGTTCTAGTTTGCCAAAAACTTAAAAATACAATAATTCAATTCCTTATCTGAAACATTAAACAACAAAGGTATATTGGTCTATTTTCTTTATCAGCTAGGAAGTGCTGAGATAGGGAACACAATCCTGCCGATATTTGGGGGGCTGGAAATGTCCATGGAAGTGGGGATTTTTTGGCATACCTTAATCCCACTGTTTCCCTTTGATTACTTTTGGTACCATTTAGTCCACTTACTGTATCATCTTGTAATTGCCCTGAACAGTTTTTCATCACAGAAGTAGTTACATTCTCTCATTGTTTGACACAAAGTGTAAAGAAAAAGTCTTTAAAATGTCAGGCTACTTTGGTATGTTATACCACAAAGGATGGAGCAGATGTTTTTAAATAAACATCAGCCCTGGTGTGCATTGTTGAGACACTGAAAGAAGTCTTTTACAGAAGCAGGGGCGGCTCATGAATTTAAAGGAGGCTTAAACACTGTACTTTCACATAAAACTATAAAAAGTTGGCAGAAGTATCAGGGACCAATGAATGGGCATAGAGCTGAGCATGTTATAACTCAGGTTACCAATAAAAATGTCAACTTCGAATCCGAAGTGAATAGTTTTGTAATTCTGAACTGAAAGCATTTTTTAATTGCTTTCAAATGGAAAAAACTTCATATAATTTAATAAAATTTATCTCCTTTATTATCAAGAAAGCCATTATTGCAGCAAAGGGAAATGGAGGATTTAAATGTCATTCCTAGCATCTAATTTCCCAGCTCTTTTATTGGGATGTTATTAAAACAAGACCAAATGGACTTTGCTACATCCATAAAAGCCAACCAAGCAACAAGAGTTCATCTGGGCACCACAGACTCAAGAAACATGGTCCCCAGCTACAGCCTGCCTACTGTGGTGAGACTTTTCTCTGGAGGCAGGTGTGATATGTCAGGAGCAGTGTTTTGGCATTTTGAAGCTTGTGAGGCCCAAAGAGAAGCTGAATTGAGGAGGATGTAAGCCAGGGACAATGGCTATCTTTGTATCTGCAGGATCTGTTTGGTTCTTTGATGTCCAGTATGTATCAATTAAATGCTTTGAAATGAATGACAGCACAGGCTGAGGGTCCAGCCAGTCACTCAAACATAGGTCTTTGCCTCTGCTAGATGTCAGTGTTATTAGGTTTCTGCGTGGGGATTTTCTTGTAGGGTAAATTTCTTAGTGAATCTGCTGAGACAACAGAGGCCAGACAAGAGAGTGAAATAGCTTGTGAATGTAATACTACATAGGAGCAAAGGAGAAAATATGAGTGAGGATAGAAAGCATCAATGGCTATGTGGTTGTATGGAAAGAGTTATGTTTATTAGGAAGGAAGACCTGGGAAAGCAGAGAAATGTTCACCAGCATGATTGATACAGCAGACAAGTGGTAGTGTGTTTTGGGAGGTAGTCAAAGTAATAGTACCAACATTCTCTGAGAATCCCTTATCTGGCATTCCAAATCGCTGCCCTGTTCTGTTTTAACAGCTCTATTATCAGAGATATGGTACCTGTTTCATAGATGACTGCAATACTCAAGTTTTATGCATTCTATTTCTTGCTCCATACTCTTTTGGAAGGTCACAAATATCAGGACCTGTGACATTCTGTACAAACAAACTGTTTCACCTTTCCCCTACCCCACTACTTTCTTTTTAGGTCTTAGGAGTAACTATAGAGAGTTCAACATCCAGAAAGAAGAGAAAACTTTCTGAAACACCTGGGTTCTGTTCCTGTGCCCTTCAGAGCAGGATTCCTGTGACGCTTAAGCAAAAGGAAAAAATATAACCAGGGGGTAAATAACTATGGCGGGCTTCATTTTCAGGTTCTGCATCTGTGTGCAAGGACCACAGGCAGCTTTACTTAGACTGGAGTTTGGCTCATCATGCTAGAACTCTGTCATTCATTCCTTGTTGCTTGTCATTAAGCAATGAGGTCCAGGTTGAATAACTTGGATCCAAAGTGTTGTCTTTTGTTAGACTGGGTTCACAGTGAAAGAAAACCATAAAATCTTATATTAAGCAATAACAGCCAGGATTCTTCATAGAGGTTAATGTTCCGGGCACAAATATTGGTTTGCAAATCCAAAAGTTGTACCTTTGTCTATATGACAGTTCATCATTCATATGGGGCACTGGAAATAAAAGAAGGCAAGAAAAGCAGAATGATGAGTTTCTAGACAGCAGCACTGGGGTACCAAAAGGAATAAGGGGGTTAGTGGGCCAAGGATTTTTTTTTGGTCTACTCAACATGGCTTATTCTATGGTTAGGAGAAGACTGCAAGGAGTGGCCTTGCACAAAGGTACTAAAAAAGAACAAACCCTGATACATATGTGAGCATATGTTCTAATGCAAACACTTATGTTTACATTTACATGAATAATGTTATGTTCAGAAATGGAAATTTTCACCATTTCATATCATACACACATACACAATCCCTGTACCTGTGTGTGTGTGTGTGTGTGTGTGTGTGTGTGTGTGTGTGTGTGTGTGTTTCTGTCTCTTCCTGGAAACTTAGTACCATTATTAAGAATATTTTGAAAAACAATAGAAAAAAGAAAAGTATTCATAATCATATTAGACAAATAGCCTCTTTGTTTATTTTTAGAATAGTCCTAACTTTGTCTATACTCTGACACACTAATAAAAATCATCATAATCTTGGATTTTATCAAAAATTAGGCAAGTTATAGTAACAGATATTAAGAGAGAGATGCTGAGATATCCAATCTGCCTCTGTCATTTATGACCATGGTAAAATTACTGATTCACTGTTACCCTTCAGATTACTCATGTGGTATTATGTTAGGGTTGGCCTTGTGAAGTCTATTAAATGAGATAAAACATACAAAGCCCTTGGCTTGGTCTAGAGCAAAATTTGTGTTCATAGAAAGTGGTCTTTCATTATCATGCAACGTTTATACTCCATAGAAAATTTTAAATGTACCTTTCCCTTCCCAAAGTCAGACAAGAGGAAATTTCATTATTAACATTGTTAAGTCAATATGAATTTTAAGTTGAGAACAACTCAGAAAATACCACCAGGCAAGGGCACTGCCAAACCAGACTCTTATACTAAAAAGTACAGGATTAGGAGGGATCATACCCACGATATGCAGATGTAAACTGCCCACCCATAGAAAAGCATCTGTGAAACCACTAAGTTCAAAGTCACAGATACCAGATGTATTCCTATCTTGAATCTTAGCTCTAACCCACCCGAAAAGGACTGTGACATTTGGGCAAGTCTCATAACATCTTTGAGTTGCAGTGTGCTAATAAGGTCTCTAATAACTGAGATCATATCTATCTCATGGAGTTGTTCAAAAATTAAATAAAGACAAAATGAGATGCATGTGTTGACAATAGTGCAGAGAACTTAAAATCTTCTTGCAGGGCCGGTGGGAATGTAAAATGGTACAGTCACTTGGGAAGGCAATTGGTCGTCTCTCTAAATGTTAAACCATTTAGTGAATTTAGTGAGTTTCCATTTCACTCAGCAGTTCCAATCCTACATTCATACCCAAGAGAATTCAAAACATGTGTCCATGTAAAACTGCATGAATCTCAAAGCTGAACTTTTCATAATAGCCAAGAAGTGGGAACAACCCAAATGTCCTTTAACTACTGAATGGATAAATATCTTTCTATACACTTAGTAGAACATGATTCTCAATCACAAAACAAAACAAAGAAGCACAGATACCTGCTACATCGTGTGTGCAATAAAAAATAATATGAAATGAGTGTAAATGACCCCTTTATATGAAATGTAAAGCAAACTGAGGGTGTCATAAAGAAATTAATAAATGCCAGAATCCCATAGAACAAGGATCTGGGGGAGTGATTACTGATGCTGCCGAGTTTCTATTTTGGGTAGTAACTGTGTTCTGCAAAGGCATAGTGATGAAGACTATTCATTCTTATGAACATACTCTAAATGTTAAATCACTGGTTTTAAATCAATACATTTTATTCTTTGACAACTTTATATTTGCATATAGTACATTCTGATTTACTGTGACATCATACACTCTCTTATCTCCCTCTAAGATATAAACCCATATACCATAGCCACTTGATTTTTGCTAAAGAGATCAAGATTACACATTGGAGAAGTGAAGGCCTCTTCAATGAATGATACATGGAAAAATTTGTTATCCATGAATAGAGTACTAAAACTAGGTCTCTCTTACTTTCCACAAAGAAAAAATACAAATGGATCAGGTACCTGGAAACAAAACCTGAAAATCTGAAACTGCTGGAGAAAAAATTATGAGATAAACTACAAGATATAGGCATTGATTACTCAGGAAATAAGGCCAACAATTTATAATGAAACTCCAGCCAGTTAAAAGCAATTGTACAACAAATGAAATCATCAATTGAGCGAAGAGGCCTCCAACAGAATGGGAGAAAATACTTGTCAGCTCTATATCTAACAGAAGATTTGTTTTTATCTAAAACATACAAAGACTCCCAAAAGTAAGTCCCAAATAATAAAATGTCAGGGAAACAACAGATCAATCAAAAATCAAGCTTTGGAACTTAAGAGAGAATTGTCAATAGAAGAAATATTAATAGCTAAACGCTTCAAAATATCACAGATGTTTAAAGGGTGAAATCCTTGGAATGTAAATCATATATTAAAATAAATACATATTGAAAAATTAAATATATCAAACAGTATAATGTCTTTCATCTTATATATGATATCATATCTATAGGTTTTATTGTTAGAATTTGTCTTTAAGCATTGCCTCATTAATGTCTTGTTCTTAGAAACACACACATAGTTCACGCTCTCTTCTTCAATTCAAGTCTGTTCACATTCTTATAGTGTATGAATTTCACAAGTCAGATCACTAAAGCAGATTAAGTATCATTTATGAAGGAAAGGCCAATCCATGAGCATGTAAAGAGGTTTGTTGGTCTTATGTGAGGAAAAAACATATAAAAGCTCTTTTGAAGATTAATAATGATCAATTTATTTCCTAAATAATCTGGTAGAGGTTAGTGTGCCAGTCCAATGATATGTTGCTGGGTCTAGACAGATGGTTCAGGGACTTAAGGATGATATAGATCTGAGTTTGAATCCCCATCATCTACGTAGAAATCCATGTGTGGGAAAACATGCCTGTAATCCCAGTTCTGGGAGGCAGAGACAAAAAGATCACCGGGGTAGGGAAGGGATGGTTTGCTCACCAGCCAATGTAGACACCTGATAAGCTCCAGGTTCAGTGAGAGTTATTATCTCAAAAATAAGGTGGATGACAGATGGGGAAGACACCTGACATGGACCACTGGTCTTCATTAGTGCATACATAGGTGTGCCCCCCCTCCTGTATGCTATATTTATAGCAATGATATATGACATTCCATTTGTGTAATTTTAGTCATGAGGAAAAATGCAAGTATTGTTTAAAATAAGAATTATAAACCATATTCTTAATTTCGGATTTTGAGGCATAATAGAACTATTGTGCAAAAATAGAAACTGAAGTTATTTCAACTTGAATGTTGTTGAACTTGAATATAATAAATGTGGGACACTTCTGTTTTTAATGTACAGAAGGCAGTAGAACATAGCTTAAGGGATCCAAAGTTCTTTTAATAGTGTAAAAGTAAACCAAAATTACAAAGCTCTTATGAATAACATGAGCATTTCCAATAAGCAGTGTGTATCTATAGTTCTCCATCTGTTCCAGCATGTTTTTAGGCTCTTTCCTTGTGGATCCTGTTTCTCATCCATCCAACACTTTTTCTAGCCCATCTTCTTACTTATTCATTTTTTTCATTTACCAACATGAGGACTAATGACCATGTAATTTAGGTTAATTCTTCCTCAAAGATACTTAGCGAAACTATGACACACAAGCATGGTGGCAGAGCAAACACACATGCACCAAGAGGTCATGATGTGCAATGATGTGCTCAGAAGATAAAGAATGTGAGGGAAGAGAGGTTGATCATGGAATGAGTCCACACTGTGTATGAAATGGGGAAGGCTAAGTGCTCCCATGCCTGAAGGAGTCTTTGTCTGTAAGCTCTGCCACCACTCTCCAAGATTCCTCTCATTCTATGAATGTGTTTCTGATTCTGTACATTGCATAAAAGAAAGACAGAATCTGCCACTGATATCCTTGCTACAAATACCTTGCAATTAATGAATTTTAATAATGACCCTATAAATATATAAGGTTAATAAAGCTTTTGCATTTATTGAACTGGAAACTGAGGCTCAGAAAGGAGCTGTAACATTGTAAGTTATTTAATAGTAAAGGATATCATAGGCTTCTTTGTAAAAAAATATTTTATGCATTTTGATATTTTTTGCCTGCATTTGTGTCTGTGTGAGACTGTTGGATGCCTAGAGTTACAGAAAGTCATGAACTGCCATGTAGGTGCTGGAGATTGAACTAAGGTCCTCTGGAAGAGCAGCCAGAGCTCATAAACATTGAGCCATTTCTCCAGCACCTTACATGCTTCTTTGTATTCTACCAAGAATGTGGTGTCTGGCATAAAACATATGTCCAGGTACACATAGCATGGGGAATTTGGTATTTAAGAAGGGCTTTAAATAAATATGTGATCAAGCACACAGAATATAGATTCAGAAAAGAATATTAATCATCCAGCAAGTCATAATCACAAAAGGAAGCTAAGATTCTATTTGGGTTATAAATGTTTGGAGAAGTCAAAATCTTCCAACTTGTGTTTCTTGCTTTTGTTATCTGTTGTTGGATTTTAAATGAGTCTCTCTCTCTCTCTCTCTCTCTCTCTCTCTCTCTCTCTCTCTCTCTCTCTCACACACACACACACACACACACACACACACAGACACACCCGTGTGTGTGTGTGTGTGTCTGTGTGTGTTGTGTTCAAGACCCTGCAAGGATCAGAAGAGAGCACCATATCCATTGAAGCTGTAGTTACAGGTGGTTGTGAGGCACCTCATGCCAGTTCTAGGATCCAAATTCCTGCCCATTGGTAGAACAGCAATTGCTACAGTGTTACTACAGTGTTATCTTTCTGGTTCTTGTTGGTACTGTTTTGATAAACCCATAAAACATGCTGGAGAAATTTAATCACAGTGATTTGCACCTCTGGGATTAGAAGGGCTTGGGGAATTTCTTGCTCAGCAAAATTTGATTAAACATCTTAGTATGGAATTGTTAGTTTCTTCATTCATCCTATGTGCCTTAGAGTGGCCATTGTCACCCAGGCTACAAGCTCCTATTGCCTGTATAATGGCTTTCATTGCTTTTCATTGTGAGGCATCTGGAACCTAGCTAGACAGTTTGGGTCCATAGGATTTTAGTTTCTCATTGCCCTTCTTTCCCTGTGAGTTGAAAGCCAAATTATAACAATTTGAGACTTCTGGAAATAATATAATTTTACAAAACTAATTTTGCACACATTTCACACTATAACTACAAATTCTCTTCTCACACTCAGGGGTCCAGTGGCGAAGGGAAGCAGCTGTGAAGCTGTAGTTTTGGAGTTCCTCAATAGATGACAAATAATGAAAAAAGGTGTCAATGCTAATGGTGCAAACCCTGGGCAGCAGTCAGCTGCTGCTTAGCATTTATCCAACTGGCAGTTTCCACATTGCCTGACTGTGGGCACACTCTATTTCAAGCTGGAAATCTCCTTTTTTGTGTGAGTTCATTCAACTTACTTATTCCAATTCCTGTCACCCAATACAGAGCCTGACCTGGCTCTCTTTCTCCAAACATCTGATGTCTTCCATCCTCCTCAGAATAGGCAAAGACTAAGTTTAAAAATTTATTTATATTTATGTGTATGTATCTAAATAAGTATGTGCCACATATTCTGGAAAAGCAAGAAATACCATTGAGCTATATCCAGTCCCATAACCACACACAATGAGAATGCAGTCTGAAAAGAGTGTCTAGCTAAAGGGCTCTGGGTATATTTTTACTTGAAAATGGCTAAGGTACTTTTTCTAGGTTAGGGATCACTTGTGGGAGGGCAGCACACGTCTGTATATTGGAAGCAATCATGATCATGGCAGCGAGGGGTGACACATCAGACAGAATACACAAATTCTCATGGTCTTTCATCCAAAGGTAGCAATCTAGTAGCATGCTGGTTCAACCTGGCCATGGGTTATTTACTTTGTCTTTCAAAGTCTTGACTTTCATCTGGTTTATTGGTTGTATGTCTTCCTAAGAAGTTCATTTGTGTAAGGTACACAAATAAGCAAAGCATCTTCGATAGTGTTGGGAAAACTGAATATTCACATGTAAAATAATCTAAACCCTTATTATGTACCATCCATAACAATAAAGTTCAAATATAGTCAACACCTACATGATATGACACTGTAAAACTCAGAGCAAACAGAAAAAAAGCTCCTGGACACTGACTTTGACAAAGGTTTTTGTTTTAGAAATTATATCAAGAGCTTGCACAACAAAATTAAAATCATGGAGTGGGAATAGGTTATACTTAAGTGTCTATACAGAAGAGGAAAAACAGTCACCATCGTCAAAAGACAGTCTTTGGAGTGGGAACAAGTTTTTATAAGTTCATATATTCAATAAGGAATTAATTTCTGTAATGTAAAGAAACTTGCACAAACAATGTATTGTTAATAGCAAAAAAATGGTCTTAAATTTCACAGAGAAAGTTTTTCTAATAACACTTAAAATTATATAACACAATTCTTTAAAGTAGCCAATATAATTGATTATCATGGATGTTAAAAAAATGAAAACTGCAGTAATATTTACATAACATGTGCTAATGAGGGTAAAAATTACAAAAAATAAACCGTGCAACTGACCCAATAACACCATTATTGGGAATCGATGCAAAAAAAAAAAAAAATGAAATCAGCAACTGTTAAAATAATTGCACCCCCTGCATTGCAGCAATTTTTATTTTTAATTTCCAAGATAAGAGGTTGAAACGTAGGTGTACATTGATGGATGAGTAGATAAAAAGTTATTATCATTTTTGCAAAATAATGTATTTGAAGCACATTATACTAAATTAAACAAGCCAGTCATAGACACACAATACTGCTTTTCTCACTCCTATATGAAATCTGGAATAACTAAAAAGGATGAATACATAGAAATAGGCCAGAATGGTGGTTGCCCTGGAAGACAGGGCTAGGAAACAAAATATAGATTATGACTCAAGGCTACTATCATGCAGGGCAATTGGGTCCAAAGAACTGTTGTGCAAAATGACAATTCATAATTTGTCTTTTATTCTCAAAATTTGCTAAGAACATTGATTGTCGGTTCTTTTACTACACTCATACAAAAGTAGTCATTTAACATTGGATATGTTCATTTCTTTAATTCAGTTATTTCACTACATGTGTGTATTTAGCAAATCATATTGTGCACTAAATATGTACAATAAAAACTAGTAAAATGTAAAATATGTAAAACCTAACAGTGAACTGTCTGTCCTCAAGAAGATACCTTTTGCACTCAGTCTTCAATAGTGAGCTCTTTTCCCGGGTTCTCTGAGCTCCTCTAGCTACTGAACTTGCAGGAGGCTTGCAGGAACCTGTTGTTTATAGCTAAGTCAGACACAAGACACGAGGAACTTGGGAACCTGCAGTTTGTGATTCATGTCAGAAGTGGATACCAGTAACGTGGGAAAAAGTCCTTGAGCTGAAGAATCTTTCTAAGTACAGTTAATGGAGGAACTGAGTTGAAATGTACGACACCTGTTTGGTATGTGTTGATGAACTGTATTCTGGGGGAAGACATCTCCCCTTCCCACAGAAGTGTCTGTGATGATTGCTGAGAATAATCAGAGGAATGGGTGGTTTTTGCTATTTCACCTAGTGACCTTAAGTTTGCTACAATCCCTTATGCTCACGTCTCCACACAGAAGTCTTCTAACCATCTCCAGATGGCATTTTGTACCAGCTGCATTGATTTAAGTCAGCTCCCTGTGTCTTTACTTATTTTTCTTTTGAGACAGCTGCTCACAGAGTCCAGGCTGGCCTAAACTTGCTATATAGCCGAAGTGCCTGGATTCCTGATCTTCCTGCCTTCCCCTCTGGAGTGCTGGAATACAGGTGTGTGCCAACCTTCCCAGTTTATAGACTGCTAAGAATAAATCCAGTGCCTTCTTCATGCTAGACAACCACTTTACCACTTGAGCTGTATCCCAGCTCTCTTTATATCCCTGGGCTGCTAGATTGATTTAAATTGTGCCTAAACTAGAGTTCATTCTAATGTATTTCCATGTGTTCTCACACCTATTGTGTCTTGTTTCTCTCTGACCTCCCTTTCTGAAACTCATAGAGATTCTAAATTCATTTGATTCCTCTTAGAGCCACCTGGACCATATCTTTCCTTGAGCATCGTTAAGCGTTTCTTTTCTGTGTACTATAACATAATCATAAGCATGTCCCAATGTAAGAAATAGGAGAATAATATTTGAAATATAGCTACCACTATGATCAGTTTCTAGATCTCTAAATCCATTAGACATCAATGAAGGATGATAGTCTAATCCTATAATTATTGTGTTGTTTGGTATTACAAAGGTACACACACACATATAGTGTGTGTTATAAAATAGTTAATATTTTAAGTTATATTTTCTTATTTTAGAGCCAATGTACATATCTTTGAATATACATAAACATACATGAGCTGTAGGTTGGATCCCAACATATTTAAACGTTTGTGTTTCTGACCTAGTATGAGCATTCCCCATGTTTATTTCATTATTTCATCATAGCTGTCACACATTTGCACTTTTGTGTGATTAGACATTATGCCTCAACTCATTTGTCTGGATAGTATAATGGCAATGCAGCGAACACATTTGTGAATGAAATTTTGTTCAAACACTATTATTTTCTTAGAACTTCCCATATGTAGAAGTGTTAAGTCACTAGTATAAAAATGTCATTGTTATTTAAACAATTTGTCTTTTAGGAGGTTTATATCAATAAATTCTGAAGGTTTTGGGGTTCTAACATGTACATTTATATGAATGATACAGAAATGGATCATGTATGACTGTCCCATTGACATTTGCTGTGTTTTAAGTGAACAGATATCATCTCATACTTTTGTTTCATTTAACTTCATTGGTGAGCAATGGAGCACAAAACCTTTTTTATTTCATATATAAGGTACCAAAGACATTAGGATAGGTGTCTTTGAATTAGCAATAAGATTCACTGATTACTTGTGCTACTAAAAGTGTATGACAGAAAATGACTTAAAAATTATCTTTCCTAAACCACACTGCCAAATGGGAAACCCTGTAGGGTAAAGTGATCCTCCTTCTGCTACCAAGAGACCTTGTGAAGGGTCAGTGTTGAGTGTTAAGGTCTTTGCTGAAGTGGAATTACGTCTTTGCAATCCACTTCTAATTCCTATGATTAGAATCAATTAATTCCATTGATTCATATTGCTATTTCATGAGCGATTGAAAAAACAATGTGTGTATTTGTCTGTGGATTTAGAAGTCCAGGCTTATGACACTGAAATTTAAGACTCAACTTATGTTTGTTCTAAAGCATTGCTGCTCCAAGGTCGTTAGGGTGTTTCCTTCTAGTTGCCATTAGCTTGATTAGTATTTATTCAGACATTTCCAAAAATTGACTCATATGCACCCATGTCTGTCTTTCCTCATTACCCGATCTCTCTCTCCCTAATCTTTTATGAGAGATAAATAACATTATTTGTTGGCAATCGCCTTATGACGGAGATGTTTAACACACCACTGACATTTGCTCTGAGCAAAATTAGCTGGCCCAGATCCTCCTTCTTCAGTTGCACCAAATAACTGCATTAACAGAGCCAGACAATGACAGGCATACTCACACAGGTCCTATTGTAGAAGCTAGGAAAATGACCATGGCAAGAAAAGGGACGCATCATTCATCTATGGCATTCTTTTATTTATTAAGAAATCTAGTATTTCTTTAAATAATAAACACTAAGAAAACCTAAATATGGTTTTTGTCTTTCTTCGAATCAGGCAAATACACGCAATCAGAAATGAAAGACAAAGTAAGGACCTTGAGAAGACCGTTTCCTGAAGGGAAGGGCTGTGAAAGTTTGGTCCCATTGCCCAGAGGGTAATCGGGATGTGTATTGTTCTTGGATGCCTCCGATGAGAAAGCCAAAAGGAAAGAATTTAAAACTTTAACATGGAAAGATTCTTGTTACTCATCCTCTGATGACAGTCTTCGAAGTCAACGAAATCAAACAGCTGGAATTGAGGGAAGTCCTATTTCTGGAGGAGAAAAATGGTTGATTTTTCAGTATCCTCTTGATTTTTACTTTGCCTAAGTAACATTATAGAGGCCACCTATTGGAATGAGTCGTAGTTCTATAAACAAATGTCCTCTAAGAGACTCTTCTTGGTGGAAGTGGAATCTTGGGAGAGAATCTTGTCTCTGCCTGTCTCTCAACCAGCATTTGGATTCTATTTCACTTTTGGACCCTAAGTTTCTAATTTTTCAAGACTATCTTCTTTTTGGTATGTGCTTTTGACTACAAAAAGGAGCTTAGTCCAATATTTCCCACCCTAAATCAAATTTTTGAGAACCATAAATAGGTCATTTAAAACTTTATACTTTTCCAGTGAGATTAGGAGAGGAATGTTCCAATAAGTTCACACCACTGTTTGAATGTTTCTGAGTGATCATGAGGAAAGCCAAAAATCACACAATCAATCTGTAAGAGGCAAACAACCTAGAATATAAAATAAAACAGTTTAAAGCTAGTACAAACTTCTTTTAGGAATAATTGAATTATCATCCCCAAGAGTGCCATGTTCACGTATTTCTCACAAACATAGAATTACTCCATCTCATAATTCTTTCCACAGTCGTAATTGATCTTCCTTTTTACCATCTAAATTGAAGCATGTAGGTTATGCAGTTGTGTAACCATCAGTCCATGTTCTGGTCCATCCTGACTGCTATAATTGCTACAGATAATAAGTTTTAACATCTGGGAATCATTGCAAAAGTATAGTAGTAATTTGGTATAAGACTATTTGTGTTAGATATAATTCAAAGATGATTATGTGACTGATTTATTTCCCAGATATAATGAAAGTAGAGATACATTATAAGTGCAACATTCTGAATAAATCTATATGTGGGGAAAAGCAATTCTGTGTATATAAGTAACATAATTTACTCTTGGTATCATGAAGATCAGTGTAGCTGATCTTTTTGTAATTCATCCCAACAGCATAAAAGATCTTCTAAGGAGTGAATATTTAGAAATATACACAAAGGAAAGCCCAGAGAGTTAAAAATGGCATAATATAGTTCTTATATTCCTGAGAATTTACCAAAATACTCTTTTAAAATCTTCACCCTACTAAGGATGCATTACCAAGTTCTCTAAAGCTCTGTGTAAGAAACTGCCTTGCTGTTACTTCCATGAAATTCAAAGGTGCACAAATTTCAGTGAAAGGCAAATGCATCATGGAAGCATGGGTCTGGTTCTATGTACCTGCGGGTTTCTTGTTGGAAGACCAGGTTGAAATGATCAAGTGATGCTTAATCTTTAGAGATAGTTCTGGCTCTCATTAATAGAAGAGGAAAGGTTGATAAAATTGGAATGGAATGTTAGCAGTATTGTTGGCATGTTGCTCTCATGGCGAATCTTAACAGTGCTCTGCTTATACAGGTTAGCTGAAGTGACAATGCATGACACACAAAACACTGCCCTGTGGAGAGCAGTTAGAATGTGAAAGTGTATTATAAACAGAAAAAAGAACTAGTCACAAAAGTGAGTGAAGTGGTTTGGCTACTTAGATTATGAAATGCAGAAATGAGATTAATTTATTTTCTTCAAGAAATTGTCTTAACAAGGAGAATAGGATTATTATTGATTCAATGATGCTTTGAGAAAATACCATTTGGAAAATGAGAGTTATATGAAATATTTCTGGGTTCCTAATCAAGGATTGGCCAGTTACTTTCACTCTTCATGAGTTCCACTGACATGACAATATGAGGTTTTTCTAAGCATAAAATTATAAATTCATGGAGAAATGGACAAGTCACAGAAGTTTTGAAAAATGGAAACAGGGGAAGAGTGTAGACACATACACTACCTGAGGAAGCAAGAGTTCTAAGTCAGCACAGAGGAAATTACATAGCCATGTAATCTGCCTGAGATCTTCCCAAGAAGCTTAGCAATAGTCAGTACTGCTCTTCTGGAGTAGAGAGGAGGGTATGCTGGAAATGTTGAAAACAAGAGGTTGAAAGGAATTGTATCTTAATATTCTATTCCATCATCACATTCTTCCTTTCTTTCAAAAGCTGAAGGAACTCACATCCCTTCTCAAGACACTGGAAAGTTAATCTCTAAAGAGGTAAATTCCAACCTGTGGATGTAGAATATCAACCATTTTTGTTGTTGTTGTTTTGAGACAGGGTTTTTCTGTATTTCTTTGGAGCCTGTCTTGGAACTATCTTGGCAGACCAGGCTGACCTTGAACTCACATAGATTCACCTGCCTCTGCCTATGCCTCCCAAGTGCTGGGATTAAAGGTATGCACCACCAACGCCTGGCTAAATTATCAAACTGGGAACTTGATCAGTTTGCATATGGAATGTGTTGCTGTATTCTTCCTCACTCACATTGCCTTCATAATTTGAGAGACCTTGCTTACATTTTTCTTAATAAACTACAAGGTATTTCTTTGCAGAATTTATATAATGAACAATAAAATACTGAAACAACCTATCAGAGTTTTCATCATTGAAGTGTCCCAGTCAGATTATATGTTCAGGTAAAGCTCACCAAGTCACCAAGTATAGTCGATTCTGATCAGTCTTTATAAAACTCCTCTTAAACAGTAAGCAAATGATCTGGTATTCTGATGCTATCTTTAAGAGAGAGTCCCTTTTGGCCAAGGGTGGCCTCAAGCATACTAGATAGCTAAGGATGACTTTAAACTCTTACTCCTTCTGCCTCAGCCTTCTTTGGACTAAGATTATAGAGGTGTACCTCATGTTTGGCTAAACTTTGGTATTTTAGGAAAATTTCTAACTTCTAGAAACTAAAATAAATAAGTAGTGTGTGTATGGAGTGGATTATGTATAGAAAGAAAGCATATATATATATATACATATATATATATATATAGTTTACTTATATGTGTATATACATAAATAGACAGACAGACACACACACACACACAATCTCCTAAGAAACTAAAATAATAGAATTTACACTGATAATGTAAGAAAAGCATGACATGAAAGAGATGCTATGACTTTAAGAAAAGGGTCATGAAATTTAAAAGCTGATAGGATGCAGTGGTTGAAAATGAAAAGTTCATAGAATAAATTTAGAAATTATAGCAAGAAAAAAGAACTTAAAGCAAAAAGAGAAAAATAAGAGAGAGAGAAAAAAGAATGTCAATAAATTATCGCAGGAGAACCAACATCTAAGATTGTAACTATGAAAACACAAAATAAAGATAAAGCCTAAAATTGTAAAGAAATAATTAAAATTTTTCCAAAAAAATGGCAAAAATGAATTGTATGTCTAAAAGTTACCACATGTGTATTATAAAATGAATGGGTGTAAACCCATATTATATCATTGCAAGTGACCAGAAAGCATTTGCAGTCCTGAGACTTCTTGAGAAACATTATTTCAGAGATTATGAATAGAAATAACATGGAATCTGCAGAAACTAAGCAATAGCATCAAAATCTTTTCTGATAACTGTTCAAAACTTATAGACAAAATATTTTCCAAACTTGACTTATGTCCTCAATACATCATCTACCTGTGACAGTGAGAGAGGAACTTCTATGGAGAGTCAACATCATCCAAGTTTACTTGTCCATCACCCTTTCTCCAAAAACTGCTTTAGGATGTGCACCAGTGAATAACTAAAATGAGAAAGAGGAAGACACAGAAGTTAGGAAATGGAATCCCACTGTAGCAAGTGGCTTGCCTTTGAAGATGATTTTGCAGGCATGTCCAGAGCTCCTATAGCATCCCTTCTTTTTCTTGTTGAATGCCGTCAATTTGTATATCTCCATATCCTGCTGCATTTAAGTGTGATTTCATGGTGAGTGCTGTGTGTGTAGAACTAATGGTGCTGTTTTTAGACTAGCAGTCTTAGGTAAGGAATATGCTCCATTAGAGGAAGTTTGATGTGGATGAACAGAAGGTCTCAATATATGGTGAACTGGTAGGATGGAAGAATCTGAGCCAGTAAGTCACTGCAAGAAAAGGAGGATTTTATGAAGGAATGCTCACCATATTGGACAGTTACTAGAGCAAGAAGTCTAAGTGGTGTGGTTATCATTGCAGCCTATATTAACTGCTAAGGATGGAGAAAATAAATTCTGAGATGAAAAAAAATGGGCATCAGGCTTATGAATAATGGGACCAATGTGAAGCAAGTCAGAGAGAGGCTCTGGAAGAAAAGTTTTCCAAGAAGATGCAATTGATAGAAAACTGGATGGATCTGAACACTGGGGAAACGTGTTGGGGTGAATTAGTCATAATAACACAGGCAACGAAGAAAACAGAAGTAAACAAAACATCCGTGGACTCTAAGAAGAACAAATTTATGCAAGATAGGAAAAAGTTGTAGCTTGCTATGTGGCTCCTTTGTAAATAAATTTGCAAAACAGAAGTAGATTGGACTAAATGGCTTAAAAATGCAAGCTTACCTGGGGCAATGGGAGTCTGAAAGCACATATGAGTAAGAGGTATACAGTTATTTTCTGGCTTAAGGGGCTAGTATATGATTCTTGAAATGAAGAATTCCCAGTATCAGCCTGTACATGTTTGTGCATGTATGTGAAGGTAAATACCAAAATAAGAACAGTTACAAATGCACGGGGTGAATGACATGGATTAATGAATACTGAAAAGGCTTCCTTCATTAAACTAGGCTTCAGTTGTGTTTGCCGTTTATGTATAAAATGTACCAGTACCAAGAAAAAAAAGTCAAAATTAAAAAATGTTGCAAGTTTATTCTTACACAAAATATTTCTAATGGACCAGAGGTAGAGCATTTGATAGCATATTATAGTACATTTCCATGAGAAAGAAACAGGAAATAGAATTGGAGAATAGAATTTAAGCTTTTAACACACAGGGAGAAAAAAAATCTAAAGAGCAAAACATTTGTTTAATAAGAAGCCAAATTTAAAGGAAACAAATGTGGACAATTCTTGATATTTATTATGAACAAGATATGTGTTGTTCTACTATTTAAAAGAGAACGTTTTCCCACTGTTATGTCCTCTTTAACACTTACTCAATTTAAAGATGATAGCTTTAAATGTCCCAGGGAGAGGTTTGTACTGAAACTGTTAACCCTATGCAAGTCTTATTTGAGAAGAATGAGATAATCAACATCATTGATTACTTTGTATGCTGACTTAAAAGATACTAACACAGACTTAGAATTTTCAGGCTCTGGTAGTTTAAAATACATCGTATTTATCTTGAATAATGATCAACCCAATGTGTGTGGTGGTGGGGGGCACAGAAAAGCTGGAATAGTTGGTGAATAAAAAATAAATTATAGTTCCTCACTTCAAGGATAGCAACCAAATTACAAAATCATGCAACAATTAGATCAGATTCTTGTTGCAAATATTAAAATATTTAGGGCAAAACTGTAATGGAGGTTGCTATGTAAGGTGCAAATAATACTAACATACACATATAAATATTTAATGTCCTGATAGATGGTGAGTTTTATCTTTAGCATTTTTTTATTATTAAAAATGAAGAATGAGGTTCTGGTGTTATCTACAATACTTGCTGGTAAATTAACTAGTGAACTACTGGAGACAAACCATATAGTTTAGAGCCTTATTTTTCCATTTGATAATATTAGAGAACATAACATTTGCTCATCACCCTCAGAGCTTTGCTGTGACAATTCTATGTCATAATACAAGTGAAAGCATTTGAAAACACAAAGGATTTGACCATCCTTTGGAGTTGTTGCTACTATCAGTAGAGCTATTGAGAGCTATTGAGACACTCCTTGGCAGGATCATTCTTTCTCGGCAGTGCAGGCATAGCCTTATCTCTCTGCTTCCATATGTGAAACATTAGAAGTTACTTGAGCTCAAGGTCAGTTTTTAACTTTGGCTCCTTTGAGAAGCAATGGAATAAACCAAAGATCAATGTGAATGTTTTCCAAGAAAATCATCCACAAGTAATACCCAGGGAGGAATGGAAAGCCTTCCAAGGACCCCACAGGAAGAATAAGCCTTTGTCTGAGAGCTAAGAGTCTGTTGTAAAATTTTTGTTCTCAGCCCTTGTTCATTTCTCTACTGGAATAGACTGTGTCCTTGGTCACCTCTTATTTTCATGTCTGCATCATTCAAGGTTAAGTAAAAGGACCTGACTCATATAGTTCAATTTAAAAGAGGGGGACACTATTCCAATTCATTATAGACAGACCAAGAGGAAGTTTGAAATTTTTTTTCCTGTAACAAAAAAACTTGCATCAGTGTCATTTAAACTTGGGGTCCTAGCTTCATCTTACAAAGTTGAGGGAAAATTCTTTGAAAAAACAATTATATTTTTTAAATTAGAAACAGTCTTATTTTACATATCAATCCCAGTTGCCTCTCCCTCTCATGCCCCCCTCCAACACTCCCATCCCATCCCCCATTCACTTCCCAGAAAGGGTGAGGCCTTCCATGAGGGATCTTCAAAATCTAGCAAGTCATCTAGGGCAGAGCCTAATCTCTTACCCTTGTATCTAGGCTAAAAGAGTATCCCTCCACGGGAAATGGGCTCCTGAAGTTCATTAGAGCACTAGGCAATACCTCCTGGTTCCACTTCCAGAGGCCCCATAGACTGCCCCAGTCCTCCTAGCTGACTCCCACATTCAGGGGACCTGGTTTGGACCTATTGTGGTTCCACAGTTGTCAGACTGAGGTCCATGAGTTCTCACTTGCTCAGGTCAGCTGTTTCTGGGAATTTTCCCAGCATTGCTTTGCTTATCACTCCTGCCTCCTTGAAACTGGATTCCAGGAGTTTGGCTCAGGTTTTAGGTATGGATCTATGCTTTTGCTTCATCAACTACTGGATGAAGGCTCTAGGATGGCATTTAAGGTAGTCATCAATCTCATTATAGGGGAAGAGCCTTTAAGGTAGCCTCTCCACTATTGCTTGGATTCCTAGGTGGGGAGGTCATCCTTGTGGATCTCTGTACAATTCCCTAGCGACAGATTGCTCTTTAAACTTATAATGTCTCCCTCTATTGATGTGTCTTTTTTCTTGCTCTCTTCTATTCATCTCCCCATTCAATCTTCCTGATCCCTCATGTTTTCCTTCCCATCTTCTTTCTTCTACCTACTTTGCCACTCACCCATGCTTCCAATTTGTTCAGGGGCTCTTGCCCCTTTCTCCTTCACTAGGGGAACATGTAATGTCTCTATTACAGTCGTCCTTGTTTCGTAGCTTCTCTGGCAGTGTGGATTGTAAGCTGTTGATCCTTTGCTCTATGTCTGAAATCCATATAAGAGTGAGTACATACCATGTTTGTCCTTATGTGACTGGGTTATCTCACTTAGTATGGTTTCTTCTAGATCCATCCATTTGTCTATGAATTTCAAGATTCCATTGTTTTTTCTCTGCTGAGTAGTACTCTGTTGTGTAAATGTACCACATTCTCTATATCCATTCTTCTGTTGAGGGGCATCTAAGTTGCTTCCAGGTTCTGGCTATTACAAATAATGCTGCTATGAACATAATTGAACAGACATTCTTGTTGCATGAATGTGCATCTTTTGGGTATATGCCTAAGAGTAGAATTGCTGGATCTTGAGGCAGACTGATTCCCATTTTCCAGAGATACCACCATACTGCTTTCCAAAGTGGCTGTACAAGTTTGCATTCCCACCAGCAATGGAGAAGTGTTCCCCTTTCTCCATATCCTCTCCAGCATAAACTGTCATTGGTGTTTTTGATTTTAGGCATTCTAATGGGTTTAAAATAGCATCTCAGAGTTGTTTTGATTTGCATTTCCCTGATGGCTTAGGATGTTGAGCATTTTTAAGTGTCTTTCAGCCATTTTGAATTCCTCATTGAGAATTCAGTATTTTGTTCTGTACTCCACTTTTTAATTGTATTATTCGGTTTTTTGGTGACTAGCTTCTTGAGTTCTTTGTATATTTTAAATCAGCCCTCTGTCAGATGTGGGGTTAGAGAAGATCTTTTCCCATTCTGTGGGCTGCCATTTTGTGTTGTTGACTGCGTCTTTT
This sequence comes from Cricetiscus sungorus, assembly GCA_030556225.1. NCBI lineage: Eukaryota > Metazoa > Chordata > Mammalia > Rodentia > Cricetidae > Cricetiscus > Cricetiscus sungorus. The sequence continues at coordinate 78,825,033 of JANBXA010000651.1, read as the reverse complement.
GCCTTACAGAAGCTTCTCAGCTTAAGGAGGTCCCATTTATAAATAGAACCTCCTTTGAGAATATTCTTAGAACACTTCAAGTAATGTACCATTGCCCATTAGGATATTCATTAATGTCATGTGGATTCTATAATGGATAAGCATATTCATTTATTCTAATTTTTGCAAATTTTCTACATTGCCAAGAGTATGTTGTACATAAGCAACTATGATTCTGAATTTGCACTGTTCTTCTTTCGGCTCCATCAGTTTTTGTTTCCTGCATGAATTAGTTCATCCTACTACTTTAACAAATGCAGCAAATAAATGTAGTGTCTTCAAGTGACACAACTTTCTTTTGTTATGGCATGTAGCTCTAAAGTCTAAGATGGTTCTCACTGGGCTAAAGTGAGGGTGTCCATGAGGCTGTGTGTCTGTCAGGGAGGTCTAGGGGAAAAATCTATTTTCTACTCATTCATGTTCTTCATGGGCCCACGTTTGAAGGCTCTGTTTATTTAATGGCTGTCAAGGCACTCCACCACAAGCTTCCTCAGATAGCTGTATTCCTTTGACTTTGCCATTTTCCCACAGTGAGCTTCTGTTGTGAAGTATGTATGGGGATATATGAGTATGCATTAGAATATATATTCTCAAATGCACATGTATGTGTGTGTATGTCCTCCTGTACTCCTTGAGTTTATAGTAGAACACCGATTTCATTTATTTTTTAAAAATAATATTTATGTGTTCATTTAGTGTGTGTGCATGTGTGTGTGTGTGTGTTGTATATATGCATATGGTGGCCAGGGGTGAATATCAAATTTTTTCTTCTAGTATTCTCTATTTTATGAGATGAAGTCTTCACACTTGAGTCAGACACTCACTAATGAGGTAGACTTGATAGCCACTAAGCTCTGGGGTTGTGCTTGTCTGTGTGTTGCCCTGTAGTTTTACCCCCAAGTACTGGAATTACTAACTCATGTGGCCATATTAGATAGATAGATGAGTTATTTATATTCCAACTCAGATGCTCATATACACTTTACCCATAGAGTTCTTGCCCTAGACTTCTTTTTAAAAGTTTTGGAATCATTGTCTGAAGGTGGGGAGTAGCTTGATAGATGGCTCAGCAGCTGAGAAAGCTTACTGCTCTCTCAGAGGACTCTGGTTCAGTTACCAGCAACTCACATCCAGCAACTCAAAACTTCCTAACATTCTAGTTCCAGGAAGTTGTATACCTCCTTCTAGCCACCATGGGTGCACAGAAACTCATGATGGCCCATGCATAGAAACATAAATAAAAAATAAAAATATATTTTTGTTTGATCCAAATGGGATTTGAGATACCTAACTTTAAATACTGTTATATTATTTTTATATTTTAGTATCTATTAGTCCATTGTCTTTTTATTCAAATTGTACCTATCCTTATTTTATTTTTAATATTAAATGATCTTAATATGTATCTTGGGAATTAGGAGTATTATATTGAAACACTTCTCAATATATCCTTAAATTTTTTTCTTTTGTATTTTAAGAGTATAATTACATAATTTCCCCTTTTCTTTTCTCCCTCCAAACCCTCTCACATACCACCCCTGGCTCTCTTTGAAATTCATGACCTTTTTCCATTAATAGTTGTTACATGCCTGTAAGTATGTATCTATGTACTACTCCTAAGCACATAAATATAACTCACAATGACCTATAAAGTGTTAAAGTCTAGCCTTTTTCTCTAAAGAAAATTTAATTTCTTGTCACATTATAATGCCTTATTTACTTTGTCCTTCTGCCCCTTTTTAATTATTACGTGTGTGTGTGTGTGTATGTGTGTGTAAAATGCAAAAGGGTATTAGAAGAGAATATCCATAAGGGATGAAGCTATAGAGAACACTTGAATTTGGTGTCAAAAGGATCCAGTCTAGTCAGACTCTGCTGTTTTCCAGATGGTTGCTTAATCCCTCTGAACTTCTCCCCTTAATGTGGGATCTCACCATGACAATGTCAACTGCAGAGCCCAAAGTCAGTACTCATGGTTCTTGGATAGTGAATTTGTTCTACCTTTCTCATCTATGCCCAGTTTCCTTCTCTTCTTGACGATAATTATAATGACTTATGGTGTATGGCCACTTAGGAGGTGTCTTAAAAACCTCTGATTTAAAACCAACAATTGGTATCAATCTTTCCACAATTTGAATCTCACTTCTCTAAAATTAGAATTTTTTTCACTAAAATTAGATATTGTGGAGGTTATAGATTTGTTGAGAATAAATGTGTGTTAGAGAGGGGGGGGCAAGGGCTCATGGCAGCACAATCAAGTGCTCTTTCATTTTCATAATTTTCTCTGGCTGACAGAAACAATATTTTTGTTTAATGACTGGTGACTTCCTCGTGGTGAGGCACAGAAAATTTGTGTCTGATTTTTGTTGTTTATGATGATGGAAGAAAAATAGGAGAGGCAAAGGCAAATGATGAGAGGAAGATGAGTTATTATCAGGCAGTTGGTGGGTACCTTTTGCTTATGTTTGCTTATATTCTTTTTCTAATGATGAATTTAAGGTAATTTATTCCTTTTTCTTATCTTTTCTATCTCTTAGTACATCATTTCAACATGTAACAGCTATGGGACTGATAACCCATTTCTTCACACTTAATCACACTGGCTACTCTTTTAAAATTTTTGGCTAACACAAGTAAGGGTAAGAAGTTATATCATTAGTCTTTTAGCCTTTCATTGCCAGTGAGTTCTACATCTACCTCCTGTAAATGTTACTTCAGATTAATTCTGCAACCAGAAGCAGAATTCATATGGATGGAAGATGGTCATGGTTCAATATTTGTCTATTTCAGTTTGTTCACATGGGATTGCTTTGTCTTGACCTTTGAACCTAAGTTCCTCAAGGACCCCATTTATGATTACTTTCAGCTCATGATCCCCAGTGGGAGAGTGAAGTATTGTTCAGCCAAATAGACTCAGTTTAGAGAATCCTGATTTTCCCCAACAAAAATCCAACCATGAATTTCCTGGAAGAGAGAGCTCCTTAAACTGTTTGGTTAGAAAAGGCCATGATGAGGTGAATTTATCTGGCTACATATGGTCCTTACAGCCTAATCTTTTTATATGGGCAATAACACAGAGACGATTCTGTGGCATGAATCCTAATGAGCTCTAATTGGGCACTAGGGGAGAGAGAGATTGGTTGGAGGAAATGTTTTGAAAATATATTGCAGAATAGGTGGACATTCAACATAATGTAGTATTTCTGTCATTACCATAATAAGTACTTCGTGTCTGGATATGCTCTTCATTAAAGGCATCAATGAAGTCTACCATGATCATCGCCAAATATTATGTCACCTCATGCATAACCACAAAAATCTTAAGATTAAATAGCCACTGGATGTTACTTTTAATGATGTTTTTTCTAGTATCTTTATACTTAGAAATGTGGACATTTGGCAGTCATTGTTCTACTTAACTTTATAAAATTTCTTAAATCTAAAACTGTTGCCAGAGTCTCACTTGACAGTTATTTAATTTATTTTTAACCATCAAGCAATGATCTTAGAGCAATAATGTGCTACACACTTTGCTGGTAGAGTTAGACAAATGGTAAGATGGATATTTGCTTTTGTTATTTAGAAGTCTTACTGAGAAACCATTTTTATCTCAGAAAGAGTGTTCTTATTCCCACAAAGTGATGTCAAGATGAATATAGTAAAATTTTACTCATTCATTCCTTGTATCATTCATTCATTTAATCATTAACACCTGTGATTCGGACATTTTAAAAAAAAATCACCCCTGTCCTTGACAGAATTATATTGTAACTTCAAAAACCTCCAGCAATTGAAATTTTGGTACTACTTATGAAATAAATTGAAGAGATAATATATACTAGAAAAATAATTTACAAACAATGAAACATTTAAGTAGAGGGTATTTGTTCAATGTCAACTTAGCTAAGGTTTATCTTGTCCTAATGATAAAGAAACCAGAGATATATCAATGTCACCAAACACACATAGAGTTCAAGTCCTAAACAGGATAATGATGCTAGAAAGAGAAAAGAAACATGGTTCCTGTCTTTAAAACTGTAGGAACCATGAATATTAGAATGTTCTGGAATTAGGTAGTGATATATGTGATATGCTGCCACCAGGGATAGAGGACAGAAGTTTCCTGGCAGTGAAGACACAAAGACTGAATGGTAAAATAAGAAATAAACTAACATGGTGACATGGTCACTTGAGAAAGTTATCAGAGGTCTGTGTAACCTGTGTTTGAAAGACTTTATTCCCAGTGTTATAATTACAGGGCAAAGGCATTTGGAGGGGGCTTGGAGGTTATATGAGAGCACTTGACTCTTTTTCTGGTGGAACTGGTAGGTCAATTGCTTTCCATCTAATCTACCAGCATTTGCCAACTCCTCTTTCCTGCACACTCTATCAACACACTGTATTTTAAAACAAAGGTCTTATTTGTGTTACTTGGAGTCAGGAAACAAAGCAGTCATTGGGATGGTGAGTTAGAAGAACTAGTTATATCTTGTCTAGAAATATTTATCATGATGTCAGGTCCCATGTGAAGGCATAAGGAATATTCCCTTGTGTATGTCTTCTTTAGTCCTCCTGGAAGGAAATTTGAATTGCAAGAGGATCAAATAGAGACCTTAAGAGATAAATTTGTTTGTCAAGCCATCTAGACAAACGGTGGTGGTTTATTGCTAGAATCTATGCATCCTGGTCCCAGTGATGTGTCATTGGAAGAATGCATTAATTATTTATTTTACTGTGATTACAATGGACAATTATGAACCTTCAGTGTGTTTATTTATTAATTACTCACTGGGTACATATTTGTATTCAAAGGTGTGTAGGTCAGACCTAAAAGTTGAGTTGCAGCCTAATGGTACATACCTCTTAGTTGAGTAAGTTCCCCAATTCCTCTTTATTTGCTCATCTGCAAGAACTGGCATTATCATAGTACTTAAAACATGTATATTTGTCAGACAGCCTGGCATATGCTAAGCTCTCAGAACCATTGTACAAAGCTGAGATGATTAGCAAGATCCTGTTCCCTGCCTTCCTCATGCTTTTTATCCCAGTGAAAATATTAAGCATCAGAAAATATACAGACTACATTTGGATAAGGCAAGAGGGTAGAAATCCTACAAATTTCCATCAATTCACCATCTTTTATGGCCTCTAGAAATAAAATCAAAATTAACCATTATCCTCTGAGAGGGATGTGGACTAACTTCATCTTAGGAATCACTACACTCCCTTTCCTCCTATCCTGTCTTCTCTATAATATCTTACTTTTTATGCATCCTTGTGGGTTTCTTTATGTGGCTGTTCAGAAGTATCTTCTGATACTTGGAAATTCCACTTCATTAAAAATTCCTCCTTCAGATATAGCAGGAGTGATAGGTGTGCCATAAATGCACATGAGGCCACATTTAAGCTCAGGTTATGCCCTTACTCTACATGTGCAGGCACATATACATGTACACTATACTAAAAGAGCAAAAATGCCTCTTTCCATTTAGTTTTGCTTCGTGAGTAGAATAGTTTGTATAAATAGGACCGTAGGTTAAATACGCCCACGTTGAATGATTTGGCAAATCTATCTAGCTTGACAGACACTTTTATATCAGAGAGCCTAAACAGCATTATTTTCAGGGGTCAGGTCCTACTGGGCTTGGTTCAGAGATCCTTGCCAGTTTTGAGGGTGTGGTATACAGAGATTGATGTTTGCTTTACTGACTGTGTGAAGACTCTTAAACAAATTGTCTGCCTAGAAAAACATTTTGGATGTCCAGTTACGAATAGTTGAGTTCTGAACTTTGGCTTCTGTAGCCATGACCAAAGGAATATTAGACCAGTTTCAAAACATCTCTAATCATTCCATAAAAATTGTGGTTTCCATCCTCTATCAAATCAGCTAATCACATCTAACCATGACTGCTATTTAAATGCAATTGAACTATAGTGAGAAACTCTGTTTTTTTCTTTATCAGACCTTTAAGTCCCATGAAGCAATGTCTATACAGGGCTAAGATTCCCTCCATACAAGCTCCATAAGGGCACGTGTGAGTTACCTATTGTGTTCTCTGTTATGTCTCCAGCTCTTGGAACAGTATCTTAATAGCTATTCATAGAGGACAAGCTCACAAAGGAATCTGGACTGGAGGCAGATGTTTGGTGCATGGTTGTGCATAGCTGAGTGACAGAATGCTACTCCTGAAGGTCTGTCCTTTGAACTTCATTAGTGTAGACTCAGACCTTGGCTTCTGTTAACACAACTCTTCCCTAAGGACTTAACTATTAGTCTGTCTTTATGATTGCTCTATGAAAGTCAGTGAAGTGAGGCATAAAGAATGGTTCTGAGGACTGGCTGGTGAGTGGAACAGGGCTGAAACTTTGCGTGACCTAACTGGGGCAGTGAAGAAATGACAAGCACACAGACACATGGACACAGACAAGCTGACACTGAATTGTTTGGGGTTTCTGATAGAAGTACTGACACATCATGAAAGGTAATTGTGTTTATTTTATGCAGTTGAATAAGAAAGTAGGGCTATTCCATACAACTGAACAAGAAGGGAGTTTTTTTTATATACAGCTAAACAAGGAGGCAGGTTTGATTAATCTTGGTAGGAGCAGTCCATATAAGGGAGCAGTCTTCAGGTTATAAGTATCCAGTGAGGCAGTGAAGCTATTGTGGATATTTTCTACCCATGCTATGAACAGCTACCCAAAGACCAGAAGATGACCTTGCCATTCTTCTGGGTTTCACCCAGGGAAGGTTTTCCCATTCCACCAGGACTGGAGCTTTGGGATCCTTGATCTGGATGTTCCAGTGTCAACAACACACATTCATTTGGTACTCTAATCTGTGGAAGCCATGGTGGGCAGGCTAGAAACAGGTAACAGTGTCCATCCTCTGTACTTCAGGCTGCCATCTCTCTGCCCTCCACAGTTCTCTTTCTGGCTCTCTTCTGCCCTTTAACAAGGTTGTGATAGATCTATAGTGATTGCTGGGAGAGATACTCTTGGGAATCTCAGGCCACCTTTTCTGGATCACCAATGTTAAGTGTGTGGTGATTGATCTTCCATTGATTCTGTCTTTTGTCCCAGCTCCTATGTAGCCTACATACAGCTTTTTTTTCTCAAATACTCTGAAAAAAACTCATGAATAATTTTAGGATGTAGATATGGCATGAGACATAATCAAATAATTTAGTAATATGTGAGCATAAACCATTTCAGTTGTTTTCATAGTTAAGTTTATTTTTTTCTACACTGTTGAGATATGTCAAATGAAAAATAACAGGTCTCACTTTTTATTTAATCAAATTGTGTTAGGATTGCCCCCATTTTATCAAAGGACACTGCAAATGCTGTTACAAAAAACCAAATGCTTTTGTATAACAACTATGACATAATTTATGTGGACTTCTGTCTGTTGACAGACAGAACTGACAGGTGATAGGATGAAGGCTATAGTATCAGAAGCACATTATCAGGTGATGCTCAGTAGTAGCTGTGCCAGGCTACTCTTCTCACCTTGCCAGGTACATGTTGCCTGATGTGTAAATCCAGGTGTTATCACCTAGCCATCTAAATAAGGTAGATACTTCATTTAGCATGGGTTCAATGTGATATTTATTTGAAAATATGAACATCAAAAATTTGCCCCTCCTGACCATAATTTTGGAAGGTAGGACCCCCAAAAGGACAGATGATGAAAAGAAAGTAACTCAGAAATGCAACACAAATTATTAGCTTGCAATATTTGATCATGTACAAGATAATGACAATACAATTACTACTCAATTTGAACAGTTAGGATTCTGTTTAATAAAATTAGGTAACTATTGACTAAGCCTCAGAATCTAAGCCTGAAAAATTGAAAGTCTCTGGAAGAATGAAAAATAGTTCATCTGCAATGTTGCCACATGATACACCAATCTTTTATTCTAATATTCAGAGGAACTGAATATGAACACTCAAATAGATATACACACTTATGTTCATGGTAATATTATTTTCAGTTCTCCAGAGATGGAAACAACAAAGATACCTGTCTGGAAATGAGTAGTCAAAGAAAATGTGGTGTATGTGTAGTGTAGTATTTCATTTTAAAAAGAATTGCATTCTGATGTACTCTACAGCATTGATGAATATGGAAGATAAAAAAGCAAACACAAAAGACAAATACTTCTGTTCCATTTGTTAATAGATGTCTGGAACACACATTTTACATTGACACGCACGCACACACACACACACACACACACACACACACACACACACACAGAGTGCTGTTTCTCAGAGGATGGGAAATGTGGGTATAGGGGGGTTGTTTAGTTTAGTAAGTTTACAATTTACAAGATGTAGGCAATTCTGGAGAAGGGCCTTAGTGAGGTTGCCCAAAATAAATATGCTTAGTACTCCTAAAAATCACACTAAATGATGGTTCAGATTTTGTTTGTATTTTATCTGATGAAATTGTATAAGTAATATTTGAGCCTGTTGAACTTTTAGGGGCTGTGATTTTCAGGGGTATTGGGGCAAACTGGCTGGTTCATAAACCTAGGGGAGTACAATGGGAATGAAATTGACAAAATGCTATGAAAGAAGGTTTCTGAGAGTAGGCATGTTATTCTAGAAGGGAACTGAAGGTCAGGAAGTAGACAGAACTTCCACAAGGGACATAAATGTAGGTGAAGATCAGTAAAAGCTAATTCTGAAGACAGAATTAGCTGAGGGCAAGTTGAGAGTATAAAGGAAGGAAGCAGTGAATGAATAAGAAGGCAAGGAATTTTGTGTATGATGCAGTGAATCTTATCTTTATATGCACCTATCTAAGAAGACACAGGGAAAATTGAAAATTGGGAAGAATTTAATTCAAAGTGAAAACAGGTCTGTTTTTGTTGGAGACTCAATAGATCACCAAATGAAATCTCAAATTGTCAAATTAGATTTGTAGAAACAAACCCAGTGAGATATTATTCAATTAAATATTATTCCAGAGATACACAGATGTATTTGTGATACACTGCTACAATTTTAAAACAATTCTTTAAGTATTATCTTATTATTAAACTTAAACAAATCTGATAACTTCTTGTGTAAGACTGCCTTAGAACACAGGGAGGAGGGCAGGAGAACACAACTGAATGATAATTAGTTGATATTTCTGACTTGATGGGAATTGTAGTCCCCAAGGGTTTACCATTAGATAGGGTAAAGAGGAGCCAGGACTATCTTTACTGGTAGTAGAGATGGATGGGGCAGGGTGTTACCATCTTCAGATGGTTCCCAGAAGTTGTTAAAATTATGTAAGCAGTGCATGAAGAAATATGGTTAAATAGGAAAGACCAGAATGAAATCTAGAACAAAGAGAAATATAATTCAATGAATGTGTCATATTTGAAGACAGTGACATGATAGTATTTCTGAAGAGTAATGGTATGTGCCTGGAATCCTGTAACTTGAGAGGTTAAAGAGAATCATGAGTTTGAGGCCAACCTAAGCTTCATATAAACTCACTTTTAAAAGGAAAATGTTACACACACACACACACACACACACACACACACACACACACAAACAATCTGCAACTCAGAAAAGAAAGTTTGAAGTCAGGATGGGTAGTTCTATAGGAAACAAAAGAGGCAAATTAGAGAGGGAATTGACTGATTTCCATTGACTGGATATTGAATAATATCATAATAGTATATTCTTTATTTTATAATAAAGTTATAAGTAAGATTCTTTCAGTGTTAGGCAACAGCTTAATTGTATATAAGATTTTTAAAATGTATGTAAAAGAATGAAAATTTCAAACAAAGAAGCACAAAAGCTATTGTGCCTAAATACTAGACATGGAGGAAGCAAGATACTGGTTATGTGTTATTCATATGCATTTATGCATTTGTATCGGTCTAAACCCAGAACCAAATTGTCCCTCAGGACTTTACATGGGATATAGTGATTTAGTCTCATGGCCATAGACGTTCCACTTGGTACTTTTGAGTAGAACTGGTATATTACCTAGGACCAAGAGTATATATTTTCTTCAGAATACGCTCCCCTACTTGACTGTTTTTGTATGCACCAATTTTTCAGTAAAGAAGAGTCACACATCTTGGAGAGTTACATTAGATTCCTGACTATAATGCTTACAAAACATTTTCAAAGACACAAGCCTGTTCCTTGCAACAGTTGAAGGGCTTTTCCTGTAAGATCAAACCAAACAGATTGAGGGGAAATGATTTCTTAATGAGAGGATGAAGAAAAAAAGAGCCCTGAACCCTGCTGATAGAAATGTTAATTGGCAAGTATCTGTGAAGATTAGTGTGAGGGGGGTTCTTAAAAATCAAAAGTAGACTTACTATGTTATCAGGCTCTTATCTTGATACACACTAGCAAAACTAAATAACTAGCTCAGACATATTTCTATTTCTATTCTCCACTCTAGTGTTACCAGGATTACTAAAATATGGAAGAAACTTAAGAGTCCCATGAGAGACGAATGGATAAGGAATTAGGGGGTGGAGGTGAGTGTGAATTGTGTATCTGAGTATCTGAGTCTTTAAATAAAAATTATTATCAGCCTTCAAGAGTAAGTTTTTGAGATCTAATGTACGCATGATGGTTATAGTTAATAATAGCCATCTACCAAAAACTTGACGTTATCAGTGACTGGATTTCAAGTGTTCTCAACACACACACAAACACATACACACACATACACACATTCAGATATACACACTCTCTCATACATGGTATCTATGTGAAGTAGTATGTTAATTAGCTTAATTTTGTTGATCATTTAATAATGTAGATATGTACCTAAATAACAAACTGTGCATCTTAAATAGATATTTACTTGAGTACAAATTTCTGTAAGGCTAAAAGGGCCTTTTATGATAGTGTCTGGGAGGGCATTTTAACAAAATTGACAATATGAAGCTGATTGTTTTGGAGTCTTGTGGACTCAATAGATTTCAGGAGCATGTTATCATGTCTACCATTCCAATGTTAATTTGAAACAAGAAAAAGTTCCATGTGTTTAGGCACGTGAATGGACAGCTGGTTGGAATTCCTTTTACCAAGAACTAACTGAATGGATTGGAGAGGACGCTTTATTTTTCTATGATTTCAACCCCACCTGTTTACCATTTTCTTGTTACAAAGAATTAGTGAATATTGGGTATGTGGCTATGAAGCAATTGTACAAATCTCCACTGCAACTATAATACAAATCCATCTTCAGTCCCAGAGCAAATTGTTCTCATTCTGGGAGGAGAAAAGGCATTTTCTCAACTAAAAACAAAAAATTAACAAATATTTTGCAAAAGGTGAACTCTAAGGTCCCAACCAAATCCTGAACAAATTTAGAGCGAAGCAGAAACAGCTGTTGGGTAAAATGCACATCCTACAAGAAGGTTCTCTGCTGTCAGGCTGGATTGCCTGGAGCCAGCTCTCCCTGGCTTTACCATTTCTCAGCATGTTGGCACTCAAGCAAGAGTGGAGGAAAGACCAGAATGTCCTGAAGAAAAAGAGCAGTAACTCCAAATTCTCCTTGCATTGAGACATAAGGAATTCCTAGGTAATTCCTTTCTGGGTTTCCCCTGGGAAATCACCATGGAAATGAAAATTCTTGCATCCACAGCAGGAGGAAATGTGAAGCTGCCACCTAGCCTTGAAAACCCTGCAAGCCTCTTCTAATCACCAATCCTTTACAACTGCTCTCAGCAGGTAGGAATTGGTTCAATAATCCTGGATCATCACCTGCATAGGCTGAATTCTGTATCACAAGGGGTGAGCAACATGCCTCCATTTTTGTATGCAGTCATATTGTGCTAAATAAGGAGGCTAAGTCCAAAGGATTGAAATACAAGCTGGGGCAATTTTCAAATGACTCATTTTCTTCTGACTAACCTAAAATCCTAAAAGTAACAAGAACAAAACATTTGAGTCTAAAGAACGGTATCAAATACTTTTGAACATCCATCCTACAGTGATTGACATGGAAATGATTCAATGTATCCATTCTTCATTTTCCACCTTATCACTTTATGTCCCCCTTCTCTAAATCTTTTTTTGCAGTGTGCCTGAGAGTTCTATGTAAAGGTCATCTTCTTTCCAACCAAATGCCAAATCAATCAGAAACAAGGATTAGAAAATGATAATTTTCAAGACCAAAATATAATGGATAAAACAGATGTGATTAAATGTGGTTTACTTCTCAATGAATCTAAGCCTTTTGCCTTTTGCATCTAAGCTTTTTAAAACACTGCCTAAAGTTAGGAAGTCTTATAGTGTTCCCTGAATGTGTTGTACCAGCTGACATTACATGCTTTCCTTGGGGTGGGTTATGGCTGCTGTTTGCCATGTGGCAAATAACAATCAGCAACATGTGTAGCCTGAGTAGAATAGAAACTCCCTCCACCCCCAGCACACATTAGGTAGTATAATCAATCCCTGTATATGTAGCTAACTTTCTTTTTATTAATGCACACAAATCATAGAACAAATGAGAAAGATACAAAATCAGAAAGTAAAGTGCTTCCTCCCTCCCACCCACTCCCACTCTCCTCTCATCCCAAGCTCATTAGGTTACCAGTTTTAAATAGTTTCTGCTTTGCTCCTTCTGGTTGTTATCATTAAAATGTTTAGTGACACTGTTGTGCTTGAAACAATGCCTATTGATGCTTTTCTACAAAAGATGACGACTTTGGCACACTGGGGCTGCTGAAACCTCATGTTTCCTTAACTCCCACCTTTGGATTTATATAAACTTTTACTGTTTTAACTTCTTTTGTGAGAGGGAGCCTAAGATTCATTAATGACTTATGCACATAACATTGGCTCTTTAACCTTGAAAAAGATACTTTTCTTTGGATAAACACTGAGTGGCTTTTCTAACCTTTACATTTGGTGTTGTGCTAACAGTCAGAAAACAGGGAGAGAGGCCCGACCCTTTCCCAGCCTTTTCCCTCAGCTCACATCCGGCCCTGTCTCCGCCCCAATGGGCGTGGCCTAAGCCACAGGGGCAGACAAGGTGAATATCTTGCTACAATTACTGGTTGAACAGAACTTGCAGTTTGATTTGTTCAGTGAAGTACTTGCCACACCAGCAGTGAGACCCACATTTGTGTGCCCAGCACATATGCAAAAGTCAGTCATACTATATACCTATAACCCAGTCCTATGAGAAGGGAAAGAGATATCTAGATTCCTGGAACTCATGGTTAACCAATCTAGCTAAATAGATAGGGATTATAAAAGGTTGGATAAGTCAAAGAATAGTTACAATAAATATTCACAGTAAACTTCTAAGGAAAAGCTAATTGCATAAAAATTCATAGAAGCTGTGTTGATGTCTACCATATTGTACTTGGAAGTCCTAGATGAAGCAACTTGGAGACTAGGAATATGATTCACTAGAAGATCAGGAATTCAATCAGCTTCATAGTAAGTTTGAGACCACCATAAAATACATATGACCCTATCAAAAAATTAGCCAAAAGAATGAGATTATGATAAAAACAAGACCTGATGGAACACTGGTCAACATACTCCAAGCTGACAAAAATCATCAAACTATACAAACAAGCAAGTAAGCACCCACAGAGCCCACACTAGATAATGAATTAGCAAAAGGAATGCACAGAAATGAGTCAATGCTATAGAATTACTGACAACAACAGGCAAAAGAGAACCCTGAAACGTTAGGGGGAAAAATACAAACAAACAAACAAACCAAAAAAACAAAAAACATTTGTGTCTCACAGGAGCAATGATTGAACTAACACATAGCATCTCATCAGCATAATGACAGAAAGTGAAAACAATGGATTGGCATGATTAAAGCTGTGGAGAAAAGGTTATTGACAATCTATATCCAGAGAAATGTTACCAAATGAAGGCCATATAAGAAAATTTGTCAAGAGATCTTTGTCCAAAGAAGTAATGAGGTGTGTGTGTGTGGGGGGGGTGTTGGCCCTGCCTCAGATGTATGTGCTAGGCTTTGTTCACTACCCTTGGGAGACCTTATCCTCTCTGAGGAGTGGAAGGGGGTGGGTTCGAAGGAGGCAGGGGGAGAGGGAGAAGGGAGGAGAAATTGTGGTTGGTATGTAAAATGAATTTAAAAAAAATAGAATAATTTAAAAAGAGAGAAAAGACCAACAAATCATCTTACTTTTGACTTAAAACCCAGTAAATAAGGAATTACTTCAGTTTATCCCTTGGATTTCTTTATCAGTTCACAAAGGATGAACAGTAGAGAAATTGTCTTGGTGGCTTAAGCTGATGAGCTTTTACATCATAAGTATCTATAGGCTAATTTGTTCACCCCATTCCATTATTTTATTCTCTTCTCATTGTAAATCTCCCTCTATGTCTAGGATTTTAACTATTGATGTATATGTTATGTGTAAACATATGTGCACCAGAAGTCAACACCCCATCTCTCCCTTAATTGATCTTATTTTTATGAGACAAGATTTTTCACTCATCTTGGAACTTGCTAGTTAGCTTAGTTGACCCATGAGCCCCCATGATTCTCCTGTATCCATTTCCCCAGAGATCACAGAGATCACAGGTACATACCACAAAACCATGTAGGTTTTAAAGATCAAACTTTGGTCTTCAGCAAACACAGCAAGGACTAAGGTTCATCTTCCCAGCCCACTACAGTGCTGATGTTTCACACATTACATTCTCAAACTCAATTGTACATTTGGGTCATCTGGAGATCTGTATGTGATATTCTGAGTGAGGAAGGGTTCAGGGAGATTGTGGATTTCTTAAAACTCTTTAGCTGTGCAACTACTTCACTTCTGTGTTGTGAGTAATGATGCCTTAAAATATTTCATTTGTACTATTGTGTCTTTGCATTCATATCTTATTGGTGTCAAATTTTGTTTTTATTTCTCCATATGCTAAATATGATTGTTCAAGTGTAGTCCTTATCTATTTAGATCAATTCACTAAAAATTCCTTGAGTTCCTTTAGACATTTTCTGTCTATTGTTAGTGTATGTGTGTACTTATGCACATGCGTGCCACACAGCTCACACAAGGAAATTCATGGAGTCAGTTCTCTACTTCTACCTCTGCCTGGGTTCCTGATGTTGAACTCAGGTCACCAGGTCTGCCATATAGAGAACTTTTACCGATTGAGCCGTAGAGCTGACCCCACCATTCCTTTTTCTATTTCATTTTATTTCTGTCATACTTTCATTTTGTGTAGATATGTTGGTACTAAATTCAATTTATCATTTTGTGAAAATGTATTTTTTGTTTTGTTTTTGTTTTCTTAAGACAGGGTTTCTCTATGTAGCTTTGGAGTCTGTCCTAGAACTAGCTATTGTAGATCAAGCTGGTCTCAAATTCATAGAGAGCTGCCTGCCTCTGCCTCAGAGGTGCTGGGATTAAAGGCATGGGCCACCACTGCCCGTCTCTGCAAATGTATTTTTATAACTTACTCTTAAACAGTGATTTCATTAAGTGCTACTTTCACCTTGAACCTTTTGTGTCTTCGTGTACACAGCTGGAAGATGAGGCATGCTTGATTCTGGAAGTTATTTGACCTCTCCTTTCCTTCTACCTATATGAAGAGCCAAATTTCTTTATATTTATGGTGTATGTATGTTCCTTTAAAGTTTAAAAAAATTATTATTCTTGGATTTAGGAGCTGCTGTCCTTCAATGGTCCTGGGACTTACTCATTCATGATATTATTAAACACATGGCTCGTTCTTATTATATTAGTAATTACAGGAGCAGTGACTAGACGGCCTTCAGCTTTTCTGCTGTCCTGTTCTGCTCTTCACTTAGTTTCTGTGGATGTATCTCCTATCTGTTGTATTTTGACACCTTTAAAGTTCGTATTTCTAGGTCACTTTATCTTATCTACTTCAACTTTATATTGAATTCATCCTGAATATTTTTTTAGCTAATTAGCTGTTCTTTCTATTATATTTCCTCCTCTTCTTTCTCCTCCTCCACCTTTGATTTTTTTCCTTTTCTTTTCTTTTTTTTTTATGGCTTGCTTCAAAGTTGCCATGTAACCAAAAATTTTCTCATTCTATAATGTTTCTTTTTATGGAGAGATAGTGTAGTGTGTATGTTTTCTGCCAGCCCACCTGGTCCCATTGCCACGCTGGCCCCAAATAACATGCAGAGACTCTGTATTTGATACAAGCTGTTGGCCACTTATTATCATTGTTTATTGGCTAACTTTGTCTTAATGATTAACCCATTTCTATTATTCTAAGAATTTCCACGTGGCTCATCTTACTGGAGAATGGCAGTGGCATCTTGCTTTCTCTAAACTCTACATCTGAATCCTCCTTTCCTACTTCCTCTTTCTTCCTTGTCTCCTAGCCTTGCCTATCTTGCTTTCCCATTGGCCCAACAGTGCTTTATTCATTATCCAGTATGATAAACATATTTACAGAATAACATCTCCCATCAAGATAGGGAGGAGACTAGAGTGGGAGGAATAGACAGGAAGGGACTGGAGGAAAGGGGTAGGGGAGGGAACATGAAGAGAGACAAGTAACACTAAAGATCATTGGGGGATCATATGGAAACCTCTTAGTGTTGAAGAATGTATATATACATATATGAAGGAATCTAAATAGGGACATCATGGCATATTATGCATCCAAGTGAAACCTCCACTGCAGGAATGGGTTACATCTTGTTTTAGTCATTGGCCAAAGGGGCCCCATGGAATCTCCAAACATTACAGGCTATAGATTGTTCCTCACGGACTGATAGCAAGGCCATGTTGCTGAAGACAACACATACATATCTCATGGAACTCAAAGAAATTAAGCTAGTCCCTAAATAGAGGCATCACCCTTATTTACTAGTATTCATGTCACGGGAAATAACTCTGAACACTCCCAGACATGAAAAGAGTCAGGAAAAGAATAGAGGAGAGCAAGAAAAAAGATGCTATAATAGAGGGAGCCATTATAGGCTTAAGGAGAAATCTGGCAATAGGGAAATGTCTCATGATCTACAAGGATGACCCCAACAAACAATCTAAGCAATAGTGGATGCCTTTCCCTGATAATGAGATTGACTACTACCTTATATGCCATCCTAGAGTCTTCACCTAGTAGCTGATGGAAGCAGAAGCAAATATCCACAGCTAAACACTGAGCTGAACTCCTGAAATCCTGTTACAGAAAGGGAGGAGTGATGAGTAAAGGGGTCAAGACCAGGCTGGAGAAACCCACAGAATTAGCTGACCTGAACAGTGTGCAGAGTGAAAGACTTGGGATATTTCAATCCTAAATGGGATGTCTTCATCAAAGCCTACCCCCACCAGAGCTCAGGTAACTATATGAAAGAAGAGGCAGAAAAGATTCAGAGTCAAAGGTGATGGATGGGACCAAGGAACCTTGTCTTCCAGACACAATAAGACTGATACATTTATGAATTCACAGCAACTCTGGTAGCATATGCATGGCCTCCACAGGTTCGAGCAGGGTCCCAATGCTAAAAGGGGGAAATAGACATAACCTCTGACCTTTAGCCGACAAACTAACTGCAATTGGTACCTTCTAGCTTAGGAAAAGTTACTTTTGTTCATTTGAATTTCAATGTGTATCTTTATTATATTTATTAACCATGCTTCAGGGTATGTCCTATGCACAAGCCTTGTTAGGGCAGTAATATTTTTTTCTCACTGATCTTTTGCTGATATTTTTTATTTCAGTTTCTGTAGTTTGTGAATGTGTGTTTCCTAATTTTTGTTTGTTTCTTTTTTGAATGGAGAGAAAAAGGTGTGTGTGTGTGTGTGTGTGTGTGTGAGAGAGAGAGAGAGAGACAGAGAGAGAGAGACAGAGAGACAGAGAGAGACAGAGAAAGAGAGAGAAAGAGAGAGAGAATAATTAGGTAGGTGGGGTGGGGAAGATCTGAGAGGAGTTGGGAGAGGGGAAATCATGATCAGAGAATGGTCTATGAATTTTTTTCAAGGGAAACAAGTTAAAAAAATGAAATATTCCTGCATTTGAAATGGTATTCATTCTCACTCACATTCTCACCCTTCCTTTTTATTTCTTCAGACAGAGCATGCATGTATCAGATCTCACTAAACTAAAAGCTTAGTGAGGATGACATATGCTGTGTACAGGAAAACTGGTTCTCCTGAATTCCATTCCAGATACTCTGTTTTTGTATATACATATACAAGCCTACGTATAGCATACACACATACATCATACATACATACACACACATACACACACACAGATACACAGACACACTTCCTTTTTTCTTGGAATATTTTCTGGAAGAACTCTTGGAGGCCTGCATTGAATTAGTGTTCCTCAAGAAGTAATTTGTTTGCTTCTGCCAGTTTCCTGGGGCACCACTGACCTGGGGCCACTTTAAATTAAATTGTCCACTTGAGAGTTTTCAGACCTCACAGGTGGCATAGATTTAGATGGCAAACTTGTGAAGGACCTGTGCTGTCCCTGCAATGTCAGTATTATTATTATTATTACTATTATTATTATTATTATTTTCATTATTATTGCCTTCTACTAATATTAAGATGGTGTCTGTAAAAGGTTTTTCTTTGTTTTTGTTGTTGTTCTATTTTTGATGATTGATTTTCCCCCCCTCAGTCTTCTACAAACTCCATATTCCCCATGGATTCTAGTCGAACACAGTGGTCTCTAGCACATTTTTACCTGGGGAAGCCCCTACTATGTAACTTACCTACTGATTCCTGTGCAGGTTTTATAATGTAATTTGGTTATCTAAGTTTGGAGAGGTATTTAGTCAGAACTTAGAGATATTCTTCTTTCTTTGTCTCTCCCTTCAGGCAGTTGACTACAATGGTCATAATAGTTGTGTCCCTCCACACATCATAGTTTGAAATCCTAACCCACAGTGTAGTGGCATAATGAGGTAGAACTTTCAAGACTCGCTTGTCATATGGGATGAGTGCCTCTTAGAGTGATCTCAGAAAGCTCTTTCATTCCTTCTTTATTGTAAGGCTGTGATAGATAAATAACAATAGCAGAGATAGGTCCACATCAGAACCTGAATCTACTTGTCTCGATATCAAACTTCTAGCCTCCAGACTGAGAAGTAAAACACATCTATTGTTTGCATATCTATGATGTCTCATTGATGCTGAGATGAACAAAGATCATGGTGTAAGCCAGGGACCATGTGTAGGGCGTGAATTGCACTGAGAGAGAATGCATGTCTTTTCTTCCTTGTTCCACATTGCCCACGTTGCTTTGTGCTTCTGGTCCAAGACCATCATGTAAATAACATGTGGTGGTAAGATTCATTTTGCTGCTTGGAGTCAGATTGCAATTTCACATGAAACAGAAACAGTGTTTTAATTTGTTCCACCCTCCCTGCATAGTTTATAATTTTTTACACATAGAACCACTTCTTTCCTGCCCAATAAGAAATCCTTAATATGGACACTAGTATCATGAGTGATCTCTGTGTTGAAAAAATAAGTAGGTAGGTTCAAGTCTTAGATTAAGCTGATAATTAGTTATATTAGCTTGGTCATTTCTTCACTTGAACACTTCCAAATTAATTCTGAGGAAGTCAAGTTCATGACTATGCACTTTAGAATGTTATATTCCACAGAATCAAACCTCTCCCTGATTTTGTGCTCTCAGCCATTTACCTGGACAGCAAGCAGATGGAATGAAAACTGGATAATCACGTGGAAGGGTTTGAAGATGTGTATTTGAGAACATTCCCAGAGAAGTCCTTGTGGACAAGACCCATAGATATTCTTCTACCCTATCACAGTAGAATGGAAGGGGCCCTCCCAAGACAGGCAATAGAGCCCAGGGCTGTGGTCAGTTCCAGTGTGATTCTGAGGTCGGACCTGTCAGCCATTCTTTAAGTCATGGGTTAGTCATGCACTGTAGACCTCGGCAGCCCTCCAGCCCTCTCTTCTCAGAAACCCCTCTGGCTTGGACCTTCTGTAAGTTTTTTCCAGCACACAATCAACAGGGCTCCCCCATCCATACTAATTCTTCTTCAGCTGATGTTGGGCCCCAATGGATAGGTTGAACTCTGTGTTAACCCACCATATTTCTTGAATGTTCCCCCTCCCTTGCTCTATCCTGGTGTCTTTTACAACCTCCAAATTTCTCAAGGTGAGCCCCTAAAATACAATTCTAGACTTAAAGAAGAGTTTGGAGTTACTGTAGATGTGTCTATGGAGCTAATAGAAATTCGTGTTCTTTAAGAAGAGAGGAAATGGATACTCCGGGGGCTACTTCTGCGATGTTTCTTTTTATTGGCTACTATCTCAAAGCTCTGATTTATTGAGAGTCACTCCACTCATCTACTCAGGGTCCTTAGGGACAGCCCTCCTCTCTCATTTCCAGAGTTCTTGAGAGAGGACTCTCCCCCTTGCTCCACCACTCTATTGCTCGCTAAAGCTGGGGAACTTCCTTTTTACTCATTCCAAACCAATATACACCACTCATTTTCTATGCAAAATAGTAAAGTGAGGAAAATATTTCTCCAGCCCAGCAAAGTGTTTCAGAAGGCAGACTCGAATGCAGAAATCTGTTGCTGGGCCTTTCAAGGCCTTTAGTCTCTTTCACTTAGCCTTATTCCTTCCATTTTTTAATCTATCTCTGAATGATTAAATGGAGTTAGCTAGCCTGAATGTGGGAAATCATCATATTGGTTTAGCCCCCTGCCCTGTCATTAAATCAATGGTGTGTGTAGCCTTTTCCTGATTACATATTTTTAGTTTTTAAAAAATTTATACAATGTGCAAATCATCATTTGCCTTAAGTGGTGTTTTTTTGAGAAGAAATATATTATTTAATGTAGATAATGTCTCATAGGTGAGAAGGATCCAACAAACAGAACTCATTATTGCTGGTTTTTTTTATTGATTGATATCCTAAACTTAGTGTGATTGCAATTGTAGTGATGATGATAACTCATCATTACAGTAACTCAGAGCTGCTCAGGACCTTTGTAGAAGGCTGGTTTCCTATGTGTGTAGGCAAATGCCTTGAAGTTTGTAGGCAAATGGCCATGAAGCCTCTCTTGTTTAAAACACCATGACCTTCCAACCCTCAGACCCAGAAGGAATTTCTGTGTAGCAAGGCCATATAATGTGTTACTTCTTAGGCTCTTAGGCCAGTGTGTCTGGGAAAGCTTCAGCTGGAGGCATCGAGGAGTATTAATGTGCAGACATAGGATCTGTCAGGAATACGAGCTGTGGTGCAACACAAACCACCTGCAAGGCTTGTGATGTTTTTTAAAACAGAGTGCCGGAAAGAAGGGGCCCAGGGCCAAGAAAGGAAAACGGAGCTGCAGATCTGTGTGCAGCTCAGAACACAGGCAGGGTAAGTTGTACTGCCATGCCCTCCCCACCTCCAGCTGCTGCTTTGGGTATCGTGTGTGTGTGTGTGTGTGTGTGTGTGTGTGTGTGTGTGTGTGTGTGTGTAATGGACCATGTCAGGTTAAGGGGATTTCTATGCACACAAGAAAGGGAGTAGAAAGGGTCAGCATCTCCAGTAAAACCTAGAGGATGAGTTTGCACCAGCAGTGACTCTCCCATAACTTTTTAATCAGGGTATAATGAGTGGTTTCCAAATAGTAACACAAATCCATGCAATGAGTTGCCAGGACATAAGCCGGGTGCCCCTTAGACCTTGGGAACTGTAAATCTGGAAGGCAGGCAGATAGTCTCCCAATTAGGATGCTAAGATTAGCAATCTCTCTTCTGAGCTTGCCAAAAACCACAGAGATGCTGATACAGAATTGGTAGCAGATCCACTAAAAACAGGCAGCCATGTGCCCATCAGTGTCTGTGCTTCTGTGGTTAGGGAGCATGCAACTGAGTGATGAGCTGCACCATTTGTATCTCTGAGGTAATCAGTGTCTCTGAGGGAATCCTTGCTGTAGCAGGTCTCCTAGTCCAGTGGTTGCTTTCAAGAGCCACAATATAGAACTAGTTGCTTTTACCCCAGTCCTAATGTTTGCTCTGTAACCTTGCCTGCAACCTAAATCCAGGTGTGTATAAAAGTGACTGTTTATGTAGGCACTATTGGCAAAATCCTGGAGTCAGTGAAAGCACTTTGAAAAAGTTCAGAGGAAAAACAAATTATTTGATGAGTAAGTAGTGATCCTAACAAAAGTCTCATTCCAATGGCACAGAAGTAAGTCCAGCAGTGTCTGGAGTGTTGGGACAACATGGACATTAACCAGACCAGCTTTCCCACCTACTGTGCCTTCACCATACTTTCTCCCAACACTCCTGCATTTCCTCCCATCTCTCTTCACCTCCACCAGGCCCCATGGCCCCTTGTACTCTGTTCCTCACAAAGGATGGCCCACCTGGCTTCCTGTCCTGGCTGATGAAAACTAACAGAGACAGGAGAAAAGGAGCTAGATGAGGGGTCCAGGTGACACCTAGATGAAAAGCACAGTCTCCAGACCCCGTGACTGGTGAAAAGAGTTGACAAGAGCAGTAATTACAGAGTAATTAGCCCAGAACTATGTGTGCTGCTGGATGGGTGCACTCAAATGCTTCCTACCTTTTTTATAGTTTTACTTTATTATTTTTAGACAGGGTCCAACGTAGCCTAAATTGTCCTTAAAACTCTCTAGATAGTCAAGGATGACCTCTCAGAACTGCCAAGCCTCCCACTTCCAATCTCTAGCCCTAGAATTATATATATTAACACAGATACCTGGTTTATGTGCTGTATGAATTAGAATATTCAACAAACACATACATAAGATATGCATTTTAACCCACTATTTTCTGACTTCAAATACTATGTTCCTTCTATTTGACCCCACCTTTGTTTACATAAACCCCACCTTTGTTTACATAGTTGACTGAGACCCAAAACTCGTAAAATAAAATGTTTATTTTAGACTCAGAAATACTGTGCTGTTTATTGTTTTCAGCATCTACTCACAACGACTTGGTTTTCAGACAACCCATATGTGGCACAGATGGCCTCTTGCATCTCCTTTGATTAAATAGGTGCTAGATAAGTTTGAAAATATCTCATCTCCTTGAAAAGCCATGAGAGTATAGAGGGCATGTGATTTTTAACAATGGCATTTTCAGATAGCCTTATATTACTTCATGTAATTGGAGAATGAAAAGCTAAAGAGTGACATGAAATCATTGAAATCTGTCACTTTTGAGGATTCTGTACGGAGTAGCTGGACAAATTAAGAGTTATGGCTTTTCCTGGTACTAACTACCCATGTGATAGCCATACTGGCAGATATTTGTCTACTTTCCATAATTTAAAAATGAGAGAATAAGACTACAGTAGTTCTAAATGTCTTATTACAAGCCTTATTGGGTGTTCTTTTATTATAAAAAATACCTTCTTCTCTCATAAAATACATTCTGACCACAGTTTCTTCTCTCTCTACTCTTCCCAGTTCACTCCTACCTCCCCTATCCCCTAATTCCACCCCTCTCTGTTTTCTCTTCAGAAAAGAGAAGCCTTCAACTTGAGATCAACCAAACATGACAAAACAAGATACAGTAAGACAATACAAAAGTCTAATATGAAGGCTGGACAAGGCATCCCAATAGGGGGAAAGAGTACCAACAGCAGACAAAAGATTCGGAGACATATATGCTTCCACTGTTAGGAATCCCATAATCATATCAAGCTAAGAGCTATAAGGAAGATGCAGAGGACCCGGTATAGATGCAATGCAGGCTCTGTGTTAACATTTTCATTCTCTGTGAACACATATGAACCCTGCTTAGTTGATTGTGTCCTTCATCTCCTGGCTCCTACAACTTATCTTCCACAGGGTTACACAATCTCTGAAAAAAGGGACACATATAGAAACCTCCAGTTTGGACTCTCTTCACATAGTATCTAGCTGTGGGTCTCTGCCCACTCCCATCTGCTGCAGGAAATAACCTCTGTGATGTCAAGTGGAAAACCTAGAGACTGGCCCCCAAAATGGAAAGAAAACAATGAAATGATTAATGAATCATTCTTTAGAGAATATTTTTAAACTATTTGTTTGTAACCTAATCCAATAGACAAGTTTTGAGACCCTTATCAGTGTATGTCATGTAGTACATTGAACTCTGAAATTATGAGAGTATTTATTCTATTGTCCAGTTGCTTTTGTGGGTTTGGATTATAAATTGCATTATATTTTTCTATGACATTGTTGGATTCATCAACAATGCCTAGGTTATACCATGTCTCAGCAACTTACAGAAGGAAGTCTGTTTTGTCTCCTCTCAAATGCTGAAGATGTCTCTATAGGATCCTGTTCTATATGATTCCTCTGTGATGCAGAAAAGACTCCAATTTGTCCATCTCTGCATAACATATCTGCTCTGAGAGGTACTAGAAGAGTGGGTCTGTTGACATTTCAATTTTTCTCTTCTTGGATTTGCTCTGGAAGCATGACAATGTTTAAAGTCCCTTGACCACCACCACATATCTCTACACAACAAGATATCAAGGAAATAAAGTTTACTTCCAATCCAGGAGTAAGAAGAACCCTTGATATTGGTCATCTATACTAAGGTTCATCATAGTTCATCTTCTTTGTAAGCCAGAGCATTAAGTTGTGTGATGTCACAAACTATGCATATACAAAGGAGCAAGAAGAGGAGAGCGTTTGAAGGGATCATCTCAGCTTAAGTGTCTGAAACAGAAAACAGGGAATAGAAATTAGCTAAGCCTTGAACTATGAAGAACTAGAGAGAGCAATGGATCCTCTGATAAGAGAAGGCACAGAAAAGGGGTCTTAGAAGAAGAAAAAAAATTCAAGTGGCTATCCTCAAACTCTCAAGGTGAATGACTTAGCATTTGTGAGAGTATAAATGCCAAAGAAAATCAAGTGAAAATCTAAAGAAGACAATTAGATAAAAACCTCATGAAAATATGTATCAATACAAGTTGTAGGGACACATGGTGTTCTAAGAAGAACCTTGAGATCTTATTGTTTGGATATTGATGACTTCTTGAAAGCATGGGAGTGTGCCTATCAGCATGGACATAGTATTAGAGAACTTCTTGTTTCTGAAAAAGTAAGAATTATTGGGTTCAATTGATATTCAATGGTAACCCATCATTTTCTGAGTCATTTCTGTAATTTTAATTTATGACTTCAAACTCGTAACCACCATAGTCTTGGAGATGTTAACATTTACATCCCCTAGCAAGTCTCCCCCAGGCTTCTCTGTCATCAGTATACTTCCTCTGTTTCCAGGCCCAGTTCTGTTTAATGTCCTGATACTCTGTGCTTATTAAAATATCATCTACTTGAAATCATTCATTGCATTACTCTCTGAATATGGCTCTTTTCATTTCAAATGAGGCATTTTTTTAATGCATCCATGCTGTTATGTGCCTCAGTTTTTCATTTTTTAATTTCTGAATACTATTCTATTAAGTAGATGTTCCTGTTTGTTTACCCTGTTACTAGACAAGAACCTTTGGGGGTATTTCTAGTTCAGGGTAATAATAAATACAGCTGCAATAAATGTTTCCACCAAGGATTTTATGTGGATGTGTATTTTTATTTCTTTAGGTAAATACTTAGGAATGGAGTTGCAAGTTAAATGCTAAGGGGGTCTTTAGATTCTTAAGAAGTTGATGAATTCAATGCCAAAGTGGCACAGTCTCTTTTCCATTCTAGCTGTTCTTTGATTTCATGGTGTGCTAAGGGATTTTTAAAGGTCATAATGTCTAATCCGCATTTCACAATTTGTCCAATACTTACTCTCTATTTTTTCTTGTCATTCTGAAAGTATCAGGGTAAGTAAGATGCCAAATTTAAAATCAAGGAATATGAATAAGGCTATATAAATGTAAGCTATACAAATCCTTTAGCTCAATTACTTTATCTGAATAATGATACACCTGTGGCCATAAATGGGAATCGTGTGATTGAGAGTTTAAATTTTAATGTCAGTCTTGTGTTAGAATCCTAAATTGCCACTTAATTTTTGTGGCATAAGGCAAGTTCCCTATTTTACCTGAACTTCATATAAAGAAGGATAATAGGTACTATTTCATGGAGCAAATATAATGGTTAACTGGGGTATATGTAGAGCACTTAACAGAGTGGTCACTGCAGGGTGAGTGCACCACAAAAACCTGCATTTGTTGTCATTGACAGTGTTATTGCTTATAGAGGAAATATGCCTGAAAGTACCTTGCAAATTGCCAAGTATTGTGTGAGGAAAAGTATCTAGCAGCTATTAAAATTAGAAATCAAAATAAAAAGAGGGATATTATCAGCAATGTGATCTCCCATGCATCTTAATTATCAGCCTAGGGACTTTATCTGGCTCATGGTATGGCTCCTTGAAAGTTTTCCAGGGGGTCCTAAAATATCTGGGTGAACTGGAGAGATGGCTCAGTGTTAAGAACTCTTGCTGCTCTTCCAGAGGACCAGAGTTCAGCTTTTGAAATTCAAATCTAGCCAGTCACAACCATCTTTAACTCCAGTTGTAGGGAATCCATGCCTTTGGCCTCCTTGGGCACTCTCTCTCTCTCTCTCTCTCTCTCTCTCTCTCTCTCTCTCTCTCTCTCTCTCTCTCTCTCTCTCTCTCTCTCCACACACACACACATACAAAATTCAAAATAAAAGAAAGAAATTTTTAAAATATTTTCTCATGTAAATAGGGCTTGCAAAGCCTCAGTACCACCCCCTTCTTTTCCTCTGTTCTCTGTGGGGTCGAGTGCCTTCCATAGGTGATGTCTGATGCCCATCAAGTCTGGGAGTCATGTGACCTGGATTATATGCAGTATGTGATGATTTCCTTTAAGGTGTCTCTTGATATTATCAATGTACTCTTAGGCCAGCTCTTTAGAAACCCAGATGGTTGTTATGAAACTGGCTTCCCACTCACACAAACACACACACACACACACTTTGTTTTTACTGAGGTGTCTTTAATGTGCACACCTGTTCTGTGATCATGACTTGTCTGCCTTTTTGTCACATGACTAATTAAAAGAATTGTGACTTATAAGTCTGTATTGTCTGTGGCTCTTTTTGTATTTCAGTCTTCCTTTTTCCAATCTATTTACTCACTTCTATAATACATAAAGTGTTTTATTATTGGTAGACCCCAATCTCATTCTATTTATACATTGATTTAGTTTTTGAAGAGTACAAAGATTACTTTCTATTCTGTTCTTCCAGACTGAAGTCAAATGTCCATAACACTGTGCTCTATATCCATCTGTGTTAATTACAACTCCTATACCTAAGAAACAGGGAGCAGTATGAAGAGTGGATGGAAAGATAATGAAAGCCAGAGGCCCAGAAGTCTGCTGTGAGCTGTGAAACTGTGTAACTTAAACTACTTACTAACAAGACCAGGACAATGAAGATATCGATAGACATGCTAAGGCAGATGGAGAAAAATCACTTGCAGCCCATGCCCCAAAATGAACTATGGGTAATTAATGACTACAAGAGAGGGAGAATTAGCTTTTCCTAGGGAAGACTTCCCTAACTGTTTGTGCTTCCCAAAATGGTCACCCTCAGTCATTTGTAATTATGTTTGTGGATGTATGCACACACACACACACACACACACACACACACACACACACACACACACACTGCACATGCACACACATGTAGCAATAATAATAAAAGAAAAAGAGGCTACTGATTTGAAAATGAGATGGAACAGGGTATGAAAGGGATTGGGGGGAAGAAAGCAGAATGTGATATAATTCTGTTTAACTTGAAAATATATTAAAATTATAGAAATTACATGTTTATACCAGCATTGTTTTATTTTAATAAAGTTAGATTGGCTTCTTTTGCATTTATTTTAAGGTTTTCCTCATCATCTTTGTAAATTTTATCTTCACTTTTATAGACAATTAGGACTCATAAAATCCCAACCACAACATCATATGCTCAAAAATATATTAACTTTTCATATAGTTTATTTTTAATTCTTTACATCTTTCATTGTGTCCAACAAACCATGTTTTCATGTATCTTATTATTTCCTTCGTTTCTTACTTAACAGCATAGTACAGTGTTGTGTTTTGTTTTTCACTATTGTTTCACAAAGACCCAGAATATTATTAATACCCTTTACTTTGTTCTTTGCTGCAGGTTTTAATCTTTGGATACTGTGGATTTGCAGAGAAAGAAGCCTTTTCCTGTGGGGCTCAGTGCAGAATTGTGTCCTATAAGTACTGTTAGATGTTTCATTGAATAGAGAAAAGGGACAACACTGATATTTTTTTCTTTTTTATTAATAATATAATTTAAAATTTTTACATGTGGGTCCCAGTTTCCTCTCCCTTCCTCCCTCCAACCCTCCCTCCCTCCCTCTTACCCTCTTTCCCCTATGACATGCACCCTGGCCACCCTCCCCTCCCATCCCCCACCCCCATTCCACTTGTAGGGCTATGCTATCCAGGTTGGGTCATGTAAATCTGTCAAGTCATTGTAAGTAGGGACTAGGACTTCTCTCGTCTCTGGGTTAAGGGGGCATCCCTCTATGGGGGAATGTGTCCCCAAGGTCCTTTTTTGCACCAGGAATAGATCCTGTTTCTACTGTCTGAGGTCCCCCCAGACTGCTCAGTCCTTCTAGCTGAGACCCATATTTAGGGGGTCTGATGCAGTCCCATGCTGGATTCCCAGCTATCAGTCTGGATGGGGGTGGGTGGGGGCATTAGCTCCTCCTTGTTCAGGTCAGCTGTCTTTGTGTGTTTCTGCAACCTGGTCTTGTTCCCTCTCTCTGCATCTGGATTCTAGTTCAACTCAGTGTTTGGTTATGGGTGTTTGCTTCTGTTTCCAACAGGTACTAGATGAGGGCTCCATGATGGTGGATAATTTAGTTGATGATCTCACTATCAGGGAAGGGCATTTATGGTAGCCTTTCCATGGTTTCTCGAATTGTTAGTTGGAGTCAGTTTTGTAGTTCTCTAGACCTTTCTTTAGGTTCAGTTTTCTCTTCAAACCAATAATGGCTCCCTCTTTTATATTCCCCCCCCCTCACCCTGACTCAATCTATCTAGTCACATGAACAACACTGATATTTAACTGAATATATATTAGTGAGTTCTACACTAATTTTGTGTCTGCTTTACAACCTTCAGACTGAAGTGTGCAAGCCCCTTGTCTTGCATACACGCTCAGTTGCTTCGTTTACCCACACAGCTCTTTTGTAGCCACCACTCTTAACAAATTGATCCCTATTTTAACATACGTCTGCTAACCTTTGAGAATTTTAAATTTCATTTTAGTTGTCCAGAAATTCCTTTTGGCACTTTATGTCTTGTCAATGTTTGAACAATGTTGAACATAGTTACTTGCCCGTGATTTAATGATATTCCTGTCATTAACCCCTGTCACACTACTCTGTAAAGATTATTTCTGTGATAACACTTGTTGAGCTTTTAGACTACGTTGTAACCATGGGTATACTTTTAGTCAGTCTTCGAGATTTTGAGTTCCCAAATCCTAGGATTCTTACTTCCTTCCAGCTCCAGTTTAAAGATGGTTTTGAATGATGTTCTCCCACACTCTGAATCTCAGACCATTTTACGTGTGTGACAAAAGGTGTATGTAAGCTAACAACTCAATTTCAAAGTGTAAGAAGCAAAGCAGCTTTTATTCTGCATCAGATTCACCACTGACAGGAAGGGGGCACCATTGAACAGCTTGTGGAGTTTTTCTAACTGGGTGTAGAAAGAGCTTGGATTGTTCCAGCTGAAACTGAAATAATCAAACTATTTGAAACTCCACACTGAGAGATCCATTTACTTAGCATTTGACATTTGAACTGAGAATAAAGCTTAGAATGCTTCCTGGCACCTCTTTGCAAGTCTGTGCACACTGCTAATTATTATTCTTATAACTGACAAGTGAGTTTATGAAAGCTAAGAAAATTGATAGTTGATAACTTCATGTGTTCTTGAAGTTCATCAATGTGTAAATACAATGAGTGTTCATGTGTATGTGCATTGTGTGTGTGTGTGTGTGTGTGTGTGTGTGTGTGTGTGTTTACCCTGCAAAGTCTGGGAGAAGAAGGGCTTTCTTTGAATGAGCAGCAATAACAATAAAAACAATAGTCTTTTCAGTGCTGACATAAGTAATTCTTTTATATCAAGGTTGTGCTTGAATATTAGGGGAACTAATTGCTGAGAGCACTCATAACTCAGGGATCTTCAGAATCCATATAGCTTTGAGAACAGAGTAATGTTAATGCGCACATGGATTTAGTGGAAACTTCCAAAGCTGTCTGCTTTTGAGGTATTCAGTTGTTCTGATTTTCTTGAACTACCTGAGCCTAGCCTCACAAGACAGAAATGAAGCTTGTTACTGTCAGGGGTAAGCACAAGCTACTCTCTAAGTCCAGGCACAGACATAAGACTTCGGCTGCCTCGGACTGTGTGTAAATCTCTAGCCAAAATGAGAGAAGGGGAGCTGTTTGCTTTTAACCACAGTTCACAGGAGAATGGAATTTCCAAACAAACTTTTATCTCTTAAAGTCATTGCTGGGGATAGTTATAAAAATGAGTGTGGGAAGGTGGCTGGGGAATCTATCCCTTTAGATTTAGCACAGTATTTCCTCATATTTGCTTTAAGGGACATTTTTCAAGGAGCCAGGAGGAGGCAGCTGTGTGTCATCTGTCCAGAGTGCCATTTAGCTTCCTCTAGGGGTTTCCCATCAGTTTTTCCAACCCCTCCTCTTTTCTCCCTGTGACAGTACACAAAGGGGACCATGAAGGAGGCCTCAGAGGACAGATTGGGTGTATCTGTGGAAGTAAATCATCCCAGCCTTTTCTTTTTTGTCCTGAAAAGAAAGACTTCCAAAAGCCAAAGAAAAATGCCAACTTAAAAGTGACAGAGGTGGCATTACTTTGAAAGTTTTTCTTCATCTAGCTCTCTTCCTATTCTGTCTCTTGATCTGGAATATTTTTTTCTAAACAATATTGTTTATGTTGCCAATTAATGCAATGAGAAGTAGCATAAAAATGTTTTTTGTTTGTTTGTTTGGATGTTAGTTTTTGCCTCCCCATGAACAAGTGTTTTTCTGTGTGAGGTAAGAGCTTTTGTAGTAAAATGCATTTGCTTATGATGGTCTGTTTAATTCCCATGTGCCTGAATCTGCTTATCTTGAAATAGTTTTCAGCAATTTGGAGGAATTTGACCAGGTTTATTTTAGCATAACTGGTAAGATTTTTCACACTGAGAAAAGGATTGTTTATGTTCATTTATCTCTTCCCATTAAAAAAAATCATATTAGTAATCACGGAAAGCATTCTTTTAAAAAAATGAAAGAAATTTTTTAAATTTATTATTGGCATCCACATATGATTTTTTTTAAATATTTATAAATATCAGATACAATTTTTTTAGATACCTTGAACTCCTGGTCATTTTACATACTAGGAAGACTTAAATGAACTGCATGCTGACAAGTAACTAAATAAGTAAATAACTGGAGTGAAGGCCAACTGCTGTTTAACAGCTTCCCCTGTTACATATACACTTTCAAACAAGCATGAAATGTAGGTCTCCGGACATCACTTAAAAGAACCACAAATAAACAGTGTGTGATCCCATGCTTTTTTTCCTCCTGGACAGCAAGGGAACATGGCTGGGAGTTAGGGTGGTGGCTGTTCTTCTGTCCAGGGTGCTCTAAACACAAACACATCTGTCCACAGGCTCAGGGTCATGCTGTTGTTGACAGATACAGGGAGCTTAAGAAAGTGAGGAGGCCAAAAGTCTCTGACCCACAGACCATTGACTCACCTCACTGTCTGTTTTGCAAGGAATCACACTCCAGTCTCTTACACTTTAACTTCAACATTGGGGCCAGTTATCCTAGGAGGCTGTCGGATTTCTCTCTCTCTCTCTCTCTCTCTCTCTCTCTCTCTCTCTCTCCTATAAGATGTATGCTAAGCTCTGATCTCACCATTTTGAATCAAACTATTGCCAAAATAGTTTGGGCATAGTCCTACAGAGATGAGACTATAAACAGCCACACCAAATCAGACCAGACATGTATCCCTACATACACTGTTTTGTATTAGAAAGCCAATTACTGGCTGTGTCAGATACTACAGCAAACATGATATGACATTCAGCTTGTCTCTTCTGGGTTTAAGTTTTCAATATATGTCTCCTATGTTAGTATACATGTGCCATCACTACTCCATTCAGTGAGTAAATCCCAAAGAATTCTTTGATTGAATAATAAAATGCAAATTAGAGCTAATAAGGGATGATTTCCCTAAGAAGCATTTTTTTGTGAAGACTGGAGTGGAAGGGAAAAAGTTTATATGAATTTGTGTGAACTGAGACAAAGATATTTAAAGAAATATTTTTGTTCACTTAAAAATGCAGGAGTTATGCATGAAACACACACGCACGCACGCACGCACGCACGCACGCACGCACGCACGCACGCACACACACACACACACACACACACTCAATTGCTTCTATAGTCAAAGAAGGGCAGTTCTTTTAGCCTATGACTCCTGTCGCAGAGGAGAGTAGTCTTTTTCTGTGGAGATAAATTATTTGTGTGGAGCAATGGTACATGGTATAAAGAAGCCAGGAAAGAGAAGGCAAGTAAGAATATATTCATCTGTGAACTATTCCAGATCTAACCTCAGTCTACTGCTAGCACAGCCTATTTCTTACATTGAAATTGGAAGTTGCTCTGAGTGGGATCTAGTTTTAGACAATGATGAATACTCCATTGTCAGGCTAGTGTTTAAGAAAGGGTTGGTAAATTTCCATGTAGAACTACTTGTGTGTGGTGAGTATTGTAGGTTACCTGCATGACGTGTTTCCAGAAAAGGGGAGATGAAGAAATTGTAGGAAGAAATGTCCTTAATCAGTCAATTCACTGTCATTGATATGTTAGTATAAATGATATAAGTGGTCTCTATGATTTAAAATGGTGTTATTAGAAATCAGTGTTGTGGTTTTCCTTGAATTATCTATCTAAGACTTTGTGTCATTCTCCACTCCCAAGTATTTGGAGTAATAATTTTCAATATTCTGAAGGTAAATATTTTAGAACTTTTAGAATTTTAAAATACTAGAAAAACTTCTTAATTGCAATGCTTGCTAAATATGTATCTTCTAAAGCTTACCCCCTTTTTCCCCTTGAGTTTTAAATCATAAAATTCTGCATTGAATACACCTGAAAGAAGTTTTATGAAACAGAGTCCATATTGGAAATCATGGTAACCAATAGTGAGTGACACAGTCTAGTTTGACAGCTGTAATGAAATACCTTGGGCTTAATAATTAATAAATAGAAATTGTCTCACAGCTCTGGAGTCTGAGAAATTCAAGATCAAAGAACTATTAAGTGTAGTGTCTTGTGAAAGTTGGCCTTCTCTTTCATTGATGGTGCCTTTTGCTACATCTTGATGTAGGGAATGGGGGACCCTGCACCTTCACATGGTAGAAGGAGAAAAAGTTGAGAGATTTTCTCAAGCCCCTTGTAAGGGGACTAGACCCATTCTTAAAGATCTCTTTTCCTAATACTATATTTTGAGGGTTAAGTTCTAACTTGAAATTGGAGGGATATACAGATTCAAACTATAGCAGTGATCTTATTAAAATGATTAAGTGGTGATGTGAGGAATGATGGTAATATCCTCTGAGACTGGCTTCCCTGACCTTCATGCTAAATCATGAGAGTGTAGCAGGGCCACAGAACAGGGTTGATTACCTCTAAAATAATAGGACACTTGATTGAATAAAGATTGCAAGAGGAAGCCAGGACTTGCCATGGGAGTCTATTAACTTGGATGACTAGCAAGGCCATGGAAACTGGTGTGGAATTCTCCTCAGTTTTCTGACCTGTATAGGCAACTATGGATCATTTTCCAACCTGGAATTTAAGTTTCTTCATCAGGACACTCCACGCCTGGTCTCATTCAAAGACAATACAGCGAGAGTGTTTTGGGGTTTGGCTCTGCTACATGGACAAAGGTCTTTCTGGATCAATATTGCCTTTATTGGTTATTTAATGTGAGCAGTGAGCTTCCTTCCTCCTGCCCAGTGCTTCTCACAGATGTGCATGTAGCAATAAGCACTGATCAGTTTCTAATTGTTCCAGAAATCAAACAGGAGATGATATATGTATACTTAGCACTTAAAAATACCCAATGTTAACTGCCATTCTCAGTTCAGTCTTTACTCCCAAAAAATAATTTGTTTTTATTTACTTTTTCCTTCCCATAGCTAAAGTGATATATGCATGAAGTTTGAAGATCTAGTGGCTCTTCAAGATATCCTGTGAAACACAGCAGAATTCTCTCCCTTGTGTATTGTTCCCACTCTTTCTCTCGAGGAAGTCACTTTTTCTCCCTTGTTCTTTTGGTACCTACCTCTCATCTCTAAATCCGAGCTTCTCAATCAGTAAGCAGAAAATAGATTGCAGGTGTGGGGAGATATTGATCCTTTCTGCCCTCAGGGTGGTCAGGTGGGACCTGGGGTGGCATGAGCCCCTGTCTAGTTGCCTCCAATCTCAATCAGACTTTTCCATTTATTCCAGTGTGCCTTATAAATATTTATGCATGTGTGCCATGTCTTGAACAAAGTTGGAAGAATTGCTAAATATAGTGCTACTTACAGATGTTTCAGTTTAGGCATTGTGTTCTGACTTCATACACGTGCATGAACACACACACACACACACACACACACACACACACACACACAGAGTGTTCTTGTTTCTGCCCTGCCTATATAGTTATCATAATTCTACCTGTATATAAGCATTCAATATGTCCTATATTAAGAATAGGTAATTTGGATACAGTATATTAAACTGTACTCATTTTTTCTGAAGATATTTTCTAAACATTTTTGCCTCCCCCCTTTTGGTGCTAATCACTAATTCAGCTCAATTTCTTCACCAGTTATCTTATTCTTCCAACATTTTTCAAATATCCTAGCCTAGAAGTGATGATTTCCAAATTGTCAACAGTTTCTCTTAATGGATTCTATTGTCTCCTGGACGGATGCGTAGTCTTCCTACTTATGGCTACTTATGCCAAGCACTTTCCTTCATTTCCATGTTACTTATTCTGCCATAACTTTATCTCTTTTGATGACTTTTTGTTTTGGTGGGATCCATCCAATGGGATAAACATCATAGGGAATGTATTTTCCTTTATACTATGGTATACATAAATATGTCCTTATTTTAGTGTCATCCTTTTCTGGAAATCTTAGTTGACTGTAGAATTATAGGGACTAACTCAGTTTCTCCAAGAATGTGGAGGTTGTATTATCTTCTAGCTCTTAGTTTGTTTGGATTCTAATATTGTAAGTTTCCCTTTGTAAGTGAAATGTATATGATACTATGAGGATCCTCAAGATTATCTTTGCAAGAATTTGTTTCATCAAGTATGCCAGATGTCTGATAACATATTATTTATTTCTGAATATTATATTTTAATTACTTAATTTTTGGGTGATTTGTTTGTATCTGTGTATTTGTACCACATTCACGGCTTGTGTTTGTGGAGTCCAGAAGAAGGCATTGGATCACCTGGAACTTGCAAGCTGCCAAGTGGGTGCTGTGAATACAATCTGGGTCCCTAGAAGAGCATCCAGTGCTCTTAACCACTGAGGCATCTCTCAGCTTTGTTATCTTGTGAGTTCCTTCATTTTCATTAATGCTTTCCTTCTGAAATTTCTTTATGGACATCAAACATTCTTGACTGTTTTCTTACTGTTCTGTCCTCCTTTCTGCTGTCTAGACATTATGTCTTTTGGGAAATTTCCCTTATTTTATCTTTCCTGGTGCTGTTTTCATTTCTGCTTGCATGCTTATTTCTAAGACATTTTCCAAAAAACCAGAGTGTTGTTTTGGGCAGAGAGTACCCAGTAGTTATTTTACAAATATCTTCCATTAATAATATGTTAGTTGACTTTTAGATTACATCTTTTCTATTTTCGGGTACCTTTCTATCTTCTGTTGTGTTCAGATCCCTGCTTTTACTGGTAAAGTCAGATTTTAATGGTTAACCTCTGTTCATTTTTGGTAGTGATGTTCTAATAACTGCAGTAAATTACTAAGCAGTGTGGTGGAAATAATCACAGTCAGCATTTAGATGAATGGTTTCAATGGAGAAAACCTCGGGACTGTAACTCTGTGTCTGCCCACAAGGGCTCGGCAGCTTTTGTTTTTAACTATTCAAAATATATTTGACTTTGAGTACTTTCTTCCTTTCTTTTTAAAAATTGCAGCATATTATTTTGAATCTTTTCTTTTCTCCCCCTTTATTAGAAGTATTTTTTTTTTCTCCCTACCTTCTATCCCGTCTGGATCCATCTACTTTATATATGTGAAAACAAACAGGCTTGTAAGAGATAGAATACAATTTACATTATAATATAATAAGATAAATCAAAAAATAGATAAAGCACATCTGAATTGAACAAAACAAACAGAAGGAAAAGAGCCCAAGAGCAGGCACAAGAAGCAGAGACCAACTCATTCACAAACTCAGGAACTCCACAAAAACTCTAAACTGGAAGCTATATAATATACTCAAAGAACTTGTAGGATAAAAATAAAGAAAAAATAGAAATAAAATAAAATAAAAATTTTAAAATAATAAGAAAAAATAAAATGGGAAAAGCCCTGACATGACATGATGAAACAAGGACCCTTTTTAAAAAGGTGTCTTTGAGGGTTTTCTGGGTTTTGTTTTATTTTTCTTCCACCAATCTACTATTGAATTTCATTGAGAGTGGTTATGAATTGGAGATTGCTTCTGAATTAGGAATGAGGACTATGTGTTCCCTTCCTTTTCAATTTCAGGACCCCATCAAGAGCAGAGCCATGGAGGCCTGTGAATTCTGCCTTAGTCTCCATGAGTTCATATGTGCATCAATCATGTTCACTTAAAGAACCTTGTTTTCTTGATATACTCCATCCTCCTTGGCCTTACATTCTTTCTTCTTCCTCGTTCATGTGTTCTTTGAGCCTTGAGGGGAGGGATTTAGTGGAGACATCCCATTTAGGGCTGAATGTTCCAAGGTTGCTCATTCTCTGCATGATGGCTGGCTGTTGAGCTGTTGAGTCTCTACATTTGTTCTCATCTGCTGTAGGTGGAGGCTTCTCTGATGATAGCTGATTAAGTATAACACAGAAAAATGTCAGTAGGAGTCATTTTAATGGTACCTTTTTTTTTTTTTTGTTTTGTTTTGTTTTTTTGGCTTTTAGAGCAGTAGTATTTGGTTTTACCCTAGTTCCCTGGGCTATCAGTCTTGAGTTCTTGGTTACCCAAGCAGTGTTGGGCTTAAATCAAATCAGATATTAGTTGGTTACTTCCACAACCTTTGCCACCATTGTCATAACTTATCTTGCAAGAATGATACCACTGTAGAACAGAGAGTTTGTGGAGAACAACTTAAAGTGTTTACAAAGGTCTGGTTATTTAGGGATTCCCATGGAGCTCCTTTGGCCAATAACTCTAATTAGATGTGACCCAATACTAATACTAGCAGTTTTTTTTTTTTTTTTTTGGTAACAAGAGATGGCCAATTGAAATTTTTAGGACTCCGTAGACAGTAAACAGATGGCACCACAATTTATCTCTGAGTAGAGTTACTGGGGACAAAAGTATTTCTGAAGCATATTCTCCTTTAATCAACCCAACTTTCATTTTCACTCTTCAAAATATTGAATATTTCCCAAATGTCTTGGGTTTTTCCTGCCATAGATGTCATCACAGGTTAAATCTTACTGAAAACTTGCGATTTATATTTTTCAGTCTCTTATGTCATTCTACACATGGCACACTACTTTCCCAATCCCAAAGTTTTGTTTTCTTCCCTGGTCATTTTTTTTAATTGTATTATTTTAGGACTTAAATAATTTTCTTTTGTGTTACTATTTTGTCAAATTCCTGTGAAAATCTCATTTGTGGTTCTCTTGCATCTTATAGTTTTATTATTCTGTCTTCTAATTTGTTATACCTTACCCTTTGTTACCACGGCAATCTCACCACACCATGGTTTCATCCCTCAGTCTTCCTTAACAATATGATCCACGGGACTCTGTTTCCATGGCTTTCAAAGCATGATTTTTCCCTGTTTCATGCCTGGATTTTCACATGACATGGTCACAGCTGCTACTTTTTCCAGTCGAACATGGCAAATAAACACTAATATTTTCTGATGCTGCAGTACATTTTTTTTTTTACTTTATCATGATAAGCAACTCTTTATACAGTCATTTTACATCGAAAATACCGAGGCCTTTAGAAGTTAAACACAGTATCTCCAAGTCTCAGACTCTGTCGCTGGCAGAATTAGATTTTTAAGTGTGAAATATTCCATGTTCTGAGTTCCACAATACTTCAATTGCTATGAAAATATTCTTATTACCTATGTCACAAATGAGGCCAAAATAGTTGATACGTTCTTTCCCTAATGGTTCACTTGGAAGGACAGCCAGAATTTTGTTACAACTTGAAGGCCTCATCTACTGTATTACTGAGGTAAATCATGGTCTTTCCTGGTTAGCAAAATGCTGATGCCGCTTCACTGCTTCAGATTTCTTTTTGTTTTGTTTTATTTTAAATTAAATTGTTGAAATGTTCAAGCACTTAGCATGGAAGCATGCAAATGGAATATGTAGCATTAAAATATTCTCCCAGCATTTCAGCATTGAATTACAATTTGAGAACATTTAATCCAACCACCATCTTTGGCAGTGGAAGGTGACATTCAAAGAAGTTGCGGCACCTCTCCAAGTTTACTTTTCTGATTTCCAAAGGAACAGTGTCAGAACCAAGTCATCAAGCACAGTTCATGGTTGTAGCTATAGCAATGCTTTTCAAATGACTCACATTGTTAGCAACTTCAGTGTTTGTTTAGCTTCACTGACAATCACTTTGTAAGGTACACTTTTCTCACAAAGAGCATTTCTTGAGTGTCAGACATTATTTTCCATAAAAAAAATAGAATTGCTTCCCAAGTGATGTGTTTTTGGCCCCACAAACACAAAACAATCATATAACATAGCAAATTATTCGAAAGTGAGTACAATTTCTTTTTCTTTACTAGAATTGGATCCTTGAGCCCAACATACCACAGATCATGGGTAGCGTTCTTGCCTTCTTCATTTACAGAAGGCAGGCTGCATTCTGTGTTCCATTTGTCTCTTTAAACTCTGTCTTGGGTTTTATCTCAGTTCCAAGGTAAATATCCTTTAAAAGTCCAATCTCTTAGCCATTCCATTAAAAGGTTTATCTTGTGTGTGTACTGCTTGTTTATTTAGCAACCTTATGAGTCTATTGAAGTGTTTATTTAGTAGGCTTTCTAAATTATTTATGGTGAGAGAAAACTAATCTTTGGTCACAGTGGATCTTTGGTGTTGGGAATCCCTAGGTTGATTGATTGTATTGCCAACTGGTAATCTGTAAAATGTGATCAGACTTCCATCAAAGTTAGATGCTCAAGTACCTTCCTACAAAGAAAAACAAGTGTATCTTATTTTCTAACAAACACTAGGAAATTAGAAACCAAGGTTCCTGAGGCAGTTGAGTGGTAGTTAATAACTTCTATTTTTACTAATTATTTTTAAAAGCACAGTGATAAATTAGAAAAGAGAAAAGACTTTATCCAGGAACTTAGAAAAATCCAGAAAAGTATTGAAGATGGGAACAAAATAAGAGAAACCACAGCAAATATGTCTTGGAAGAAATGTCAACAACACAGAGAAACACAATCTTTGGCTCCTCATCCTATCTTTAGGCTTGGCAGGTTTACAATGCGGGGCAAATGACCAGCATGCCCTGAGTTATACTTCTCTTGTTCACAGGAACCCCAGGACTTTTAAGTAAAGGGAGGAAGTGTTCAACTTCATCTTCGAGGGCAAAGATTAGAATCATAGCATGTTAGCACTCAAAAGGCATTCATAGATCATCTACTTTCTACCATAATCTCTTTGTTTCATAGTTGAGGTCGCTCCGAGGCCAAAAGAAAGGATATAAGTTTTCCTGAGTCATATAGTAAGTTAATGTTAGACATTGATTAAAATCCACCAAAATCTCAGTTCTCAGACTACAGTGTCAGCAATAATGTATTAAAATGCAGCTAAAACCCAAGCTGCTTAACTTGGCTGACCTCATCTCCTTCATTCTCCTTATTCCCCCTGCCTCTGCTACACTGCCCTTCTTCTTTGTCCTGGGATATATGCTGCAAGGCTCTGATGTACTTCTGTCTGCACATATTTTGCAGTACTGTTTCTCAGCCTGAAAGAATGCCTCTCTGGGTTTTTTTCCCATCACTCAGACCCTCAGTCCTGATCTAATTGCTACCTCTTCAGAGAGTCCTTCTTGAGTAGGCAGTGCTATGTGGATGCCTATTAAGTCATGCCATCATGGTTTATTTCTCAGTATAACACATACTGTGACCTCCTTTTTCTACTTACTATTTCTTCAGTGGAATGCAAGCTTTATGAATATGTGGAGCTTGCTTATTTGCCAAGCCTATAGATGACTAATACATGGCAAGCACACATAAATAGATATAAAATAAACATTACACAATTGCAAATACATGGGATCCAAAAAGTCTTACCTTGGGCAATTATACTTTCATGTCATCATACTTCTGCATTATTCTTTATATTAACACTTTCTAAATGGATGTATGAAAATAATATGTATGTACAAATTTATTAGACAATGAAATGATAATATAAAAAACAAGTGCTTTGAATATTATGACTGTTATTGACATAAAATATGGTTACCCTGGGGCTTTTTGAGTTGTATAAGAATGCTGGTTT
Organism: Cricetiscus sungorus; assembly: GCA_030556225.1. Lineage (NCBI taxonomy): Eukaryota > Metazoa > Chordata > Mammalia > Rodentia > Cricetidae > Cricetiscus > Cricetiscus sungorus. The sequence goes on along the minus strand of JANBXA010000651.1, from coordinate 78,784,219 downwards.
CATCTAAATATGAACCCCCTACAGTTTTCATAAGAGTGTCTTATTGACTTAAGCATTCATGAAGGGTATATAGTTATTTTTATTCATCAACAGCATCACACAAGAGTCAGAATGAAGACGTAGGAGAGTCCAGTGGGGATGGTTCTCACCACCTCCAGAATGCAACAGTCTAGATTGCTTATTGTCTTTCTGCCTGGAGCTGACATGATGCTAGAGTGATGTTTACATTTCTAACCTCATTCCTGCTGACTTGGTAGGTTGAAGATAGTGTGTGAGAGAGTAGAGCCATGGTAAGATGAGTGGCAGAAGCCATTGCCACTGCTTTGCCTCACACTACTAGAACAAACTTGAGAATTAAAAGGACAGTATTGATTGCTAAGTAGTTTCTTGTCAAGTACTGAGTTAAATGTTTTATATAGCCAATATTGTTTAGCCTGGATGTTTTATGCTTGGTCTTTTTTTAAATTTGTTTTACATATCAATCACAGTTCTTCCTTCTCCCTCCCCTGCTATCCCTCCCCTCCCCTCCCCCCAACCCACTCCCATCCACTCCTCAGAAAGGGTAGTAAGGCCTCACATGGGAGTCAACAAAGCTTGGCACATTCAGATAAGGTAGGACCAAGCCACCTCTTCCATGAAGGCTGAGCAAGCCATCGTACCATACGGAATGAGCTTCACAAAACTAGTTATGTACTAAGAATAGAGAAGCTCAGTATAGAAAGGACTGACACATGAGACTGAACACAGGAGGACATAGCTGTTTTAGAACCTCTCTCTCTCTCTCTCTCTCTCTCTCTCTCTCTCTCTTTCTCTCTCTCTGCCCCCTCCCTCTCCCTCTTTCTGTTTCTGCCTCTCTTTCTCTCTGTCCATGTGAAGATACAGAAAGAGAGACTGAGACACAGAGCTAATTTGCTTCTGTCAGACCATGAAAGGATTAGAATAATAAATCTCCAAGAGACACTTATGTCTCTTAGCAGCTACTGGAATAAAACTGTCTTGTACCATGTTACTGCTCTTATATAAATGTGTTTAGTAAGTCACAGTGTGATAATATGGTTGATAATCCAGTTTGAGCTATTTTGTGTGGTTTCAGGTAGGAGTCTAAACTGCTTATATGGATGATTTAAATATGCCAACAGATTTCCTTTCTCTATCAGAGTGCCTTTTTTGTTCTACTCTCACTCTCTTTTTTTGTAACTAGTCACTTTAGTGTAATTTTGATTCCTATAATTTTAATTATTCTCATCCCTCCCTCTCTCCACCCCTCCCTCCCTCCTTTCCTCTTGCCCTCCCTCCCTCTTTTTCTTCTTCCTTTTTGAGGCAGTGTCTTTCTAAATAGCCCTGGGTGTCCTGGAACTTGCTATGTAGACCAGGCTGGCTTTGAACTCAGAGAGCCACCTGCTTCTGTCTCCAGATAGTGCAATTAAAGGCCTGTGTGCCCTTTGCCTGACTTCTTGAGTTATTTTCTTAGTGGTCATTCTCAGACTAGTAAGATGTATATTATCATGTTCTCTTTCATGTGTCCATTCTTGCGTATCTCATGTAGTATATATTACAGGCTCAATGTTGAATTCTTATAATGATCATTGTATAAAATGTTGATCTTTTAAATAAGCTGACTAAAGAAAGAGCATAAGTATATTTATATTTATAGTGTTTGTTATATTGACTGTCTTATTAACCTTTCTAAGGTCATTTCCCTTATTCCAGTAGTTTTTATTATGAACAATGAGGTTGCTATATAATATGGCCATAACAGTATAATTATTAACAGATTGCTTTGTGAAATTGCCTTTTCAATAAGTTAAGAGAAGAAAGAAAAACAAACATTCAGTTATAATGTCTTATATAATTTTAGACACAGGCAGCATATCCATGTTTATATGTTTTTCTTATGTGAGTATTATTTATATCATTTGCTTTGGGCCAGAAGGCCTTCCTTATAGTTCATGTATGAATGTCCTGTGAGTAATAAACAAATTCAACTTTCTTTTACCTTGGGTGTTTTTAGATTGCCATAATTTTTCAGTTAGTTTTTCTGGTTGTACTATTCTTAGTTGATACTGAAATTTTCATATGCCATTCTATTGTCTTCTGGCTAGAATGTTTCTAAGAAAATGCCAATTGCTAATTTTTACCATGGTTCCCTTATGTACTATAAGTCATTTTTCTCTTGCTGTTTTCAATTGTTTTGTTCCCACCCATTTTTATTATGTTGTGTCTGGATGTGCCTTTAAACACAGCTGGAAGCAGATCATGAGTGGAAGAAGACATATATCTTACCATGGTTTGTCAGTGATGAGGAGCCCCTAAAGAAATCCAGGTCTACAGATGGGATTGTTGGAAGAGGAGTGGGCAGTAGAAAGGCCTTTTGGGATAGATCTTCTTGAGGTAGACTCTAGCCAATGAACACACAGAGACAAGGACTGGACTGACATGGAATTTCTATTACCCTGAGCTAACAGAATAGAATTCCAACATGTCATTTCCTGGAGTGAAATCAATAGCTCTAGCAGAAGCAGAGGACATCTAGAACCCCAGGATGTTGGGGTGACAGTGAATGGTGAAAATTATGTTTAAAGCTATATAGTTTCTTTACTTTTAAACAAGCCTATAATATTTAACTAAGGAATATGCCAGTAATATACATGCCATAATTATGCTAGAAATATGATGATTTCTGTATTAACACAGAGATCATTCAGGCTTCTTTGTGAAATTTAGTGTATTCATGAGTAAATATTTTCTACTTCCTACATGTTGTTAGGGCAATTTCCAGAGATTAAAATGTGTATTTAATTTTCCTTTTTGCTAGTAAAATTATTGTATTTTTCTGGAGTAAAAAGTCTAGGGAACATTTTACTCTAAATTGAGAAATCACCACAGTGCTACTTTTACAAGCTCAGTCAACTTGTTAAGAGTGACCTCTATATACAGAGGGGGAAAGGCCATTTGGAATTTTGCCCAAGTATTATTTTTCTAATCTATAAAGTTACATAATTTATAGCATCTTTAATCCATATAGGTTGATTCTTTTATCTTCATTACACATGCATTGTTATTTTTGTTTATATTCTGTCTTTTTAGGCCAGAGTAGCTAAATTCGCCATTTATTTTTGTTTTGGAAATGCTTACACCATCAAAACTAACAAGGTATTCCACTTATTGGAACACCAGTGATATATATCCCTGAAGCTGGGCTGGGTAGCTCTTGACATTCTTGGGTGCTCACCAGTTATATCAAAGCTAATTTTGATCACTGGAAGTGGAAGTTGTCTGTTAACTTTTATTGAATCTGTTTCAGCACTTGACCCAGAAATGACCATGTGGTGATTTAATGATTATCAAGGAATGATTGTCTATATATGTTCATTTCAATTTTATAGCCAGATAACTGTTCTTTGCAGAGAGCCTTGCATTGTCTAAATTAAGTTTTAGTAAACTCTTAAGTATGGAGGTACTGCAAACTTTATTCACTTATAGATTCTTTTCTTTTCTTTTCTTTTTGGAGCTCAAACTCCAGGACCTTGTACAGGCTTGATAAATACTGTACAACTGAACTATATCCATATCTACCCATTATGAAAATTATCTCAACTGTCATAGTGTATTGAGGCTTTGGCTTTTATTTGCCTGAAAAATTTATATTGGGATCTTTGATTCAGGAAGCTATATAGAAGTGATGGAGTGGGTAGGTGCTATAGAAATGAGTCAATAGTAGTTGGAAACATATTCATGAAAACCAGATCATCAGGGTTAGTAAGAATTTGATTCCATAGATAGTAATTAATGGATTAATAACTAAAAATAGAATTAATCAATTAATAATTAACAATGGAGGGTGTTAGCAAGAATGCCTGGGATGATATCTGTATCTTTAGCTTTGAAGCCAAGATATACACGTGTACAAGAATTGAATCATAGAGTTCTGAAAGAAGCAGCAAGTATTTGGGCAGGCTCAGTTGACTGGCATTGAGGTTTCAGTTCCTTGAAGATTGTCTGAGTGAGGATATGAACTTGGGTGTGAGCTGAAGACATCACTGAGATAAGTGTGGTACTACCATTGTTAATGCTACCTCTCACAGCATTCATTTGACATCTACTTCTTCTTGTTTATGAAGAATGACATGGCTTCAGAGTTAACACAGGCAGGAGACAGTGTAATGCCATGTCTAGAGCTCCATGGAGTAGGGACGAGTACGGAGCACAGTTCAGGTCTCTACATGAACTTTTTTCTTAGATGCCTTTTATATTTTCATCTGGAAATTCCCTGGGATATAGTCCTCTGATATTTCCTTCCCCTAACACATACTCTCTGAGTTCTTTATTTTCTTCCCTCCCCATTTTCTTCATCTCCCAATCTGCATATCTGTACTTGTTTGTGTGATTTTTTTTCCTTCTTTATGTTTCTACCTGCTTGATAACTAAATTTCTTGGGTATATTCCTACATCTTTTACTCCTATATCCATATCTATTGAACTACAGACTTTAGAAAACTTGCAATAAAATTAAATAAAAGCTTGGGAAATATTGTGCGTAGTGCCACAATTTTGCTGGATGGGAAATACAAGTTTAAAAAAAAAAATAAAGAGAAAACACAGAATATTTGTTAGTAAATTATAAAAATTGTTTTCAGAAGTTACAAATGTCCTGATAACCTTTAAGTGGTGGAATGTGTAAAGTCATCTCTAATGAATTAAAACATTTTTTGCCATTTTGTATTTTCTGTGTCTATTACTGTTTATAGAATTGCTAGGGAATATACATATACATATACATATACATATACATATACATATACATATACATATACATATACATAAAACATATATATAATGTACATAATATATATATTATACACACACACACACACACACACACACACACACACACACATATATATATATATACATATATATATATATATATATATATATATATATATAGTTTTTCAAGACAGAGTTTCTCGAGTTTCTCTGTGGCTTTGAACCTGGAACTATCTCTTGTAGACCAGGCTGGTCTCAAACTCCCAGAGATCCGACTGCCTCTGTCCCCCAAGTGCTGGGATTAAAGGCGAGCACCACCACCACCCAGCTGCTAGGGATATTTTAAGATTAAAAAATATAGATGGTAGTTTTATTTAAGTATAGAAATTATCCCTTCCACAGTTTGGCTTCACTAAACCCATGTTTAGCAGCAACAAGAGGCTGTTGTAACTAACATTTCTCATCATTCAGAACATATATCTGAAATTCTGGTGCTCTGATTTCTATTCAGTGTAAATAACCTACCTGTCTTCCAATGAAATGAGCTGTAGACCAAAAGGCGTGAAGACAAAAAAAAAAAAGTCATTTCATCATGCATGTTCATGCATGTGTGATTATCTGAGTCTCTTGTATTTGATTCCTTGTGAGTGCTTTTTATTTTGAAAAGTGTTCCTCTAGGCCATTTGAGCTTTCATGTTTCTTTATTAGTTCATTGAAATTGTACTTATATATTATGTTAGGAAAATTTCATTTGAACTAGCCTTTATCAGATCTTGGCGGTTATTTCCCAACTATTCCAAAGAAAAAATGCCAAGTTAAAGGGTATGATTTCTTATGTGTGAGGATACCCTGAGATTGTCACCACATGTAAGAGACATCCTTATGATTTCCATGAATGTGGTCTGAGCAGTCACAATTGGGCTCCCCTATGGTCTGTGAAAAATACCTTGAAGCAAATTGAGTTAAGGGTATGGGTTGTGTCTTGAAAAGATGATGTTAGCCTTGGCCACTTTTATGTTCCCATAAGAAGCATTCTTTTTATTTGTTTGTTTATTATTAGTACTAAGATTAGATTACGAAGATTGAGATATTGAGGTTAATTGTCTATACTTCCAGGTTGTAGAATTTATCTGTGCATGGTATATCTGTTCAGGGTAACTGGATATTTTATAGGTTCATAAATTATTGTACAAAACTTTGTTATCTGCCTTCAACACTCTAAAGATGACACCATGTAAAGGGGTTTGAAAAGACCATACCATGTGCCATTTTCAGGCTATAGTTAGTTGAATTATATACACTTCTGATTTCTGAGTAAAACATTTTTATATGGTACAAGACAAGACTGATGAATGATTTCATTGGAGTTAGACTGAACCCAAATTATTTTCTTCATTTACTCTACCACAGAATTTTCAGCCCTCCATCTACATTGGCTTTTATACATACACTAACAAGAGTAAACATAGACTTTGACTATAGTTTGTTTGGGAAGCAAAAATACAAACAAAATAAAGGGACAAAAATCTCTGTTTTTATCTCTTCACCCTTCATCCATTCCTCCTTATGTTTAATATGTTCCCCTGTGAGAATAGAGGGAAGGGGATTTCACAAGTGCTAAGGGGAGGACTTGGACAAAAGTGATTCCAGAGTATCAGTTGATCTTGAAGAAAAGGAGTTATTTGTCTTGTAAATAAGGACATAAGGGTATCCAGATAGAGAAAACAAATCCATACAGGTTAATATTTCTAACATTCATAGGGTTGTATATACCTGTGCTGGTTAAGTAGGGCTGAGAGAATAGCAGTGATAAAGAAAAAGACATATAGAAAGATGGTCAGGACCACCATCTCCAAAGTGTGTTTGAACTTGACTTATTAAGCGATACTTGTCATGAATTAATTCCACCTTGTGGAATGAGCTTTGATTCCAGTCAGAAAGTGGTTGACTATTTCAATAACATTTGTACCACTGTTGCCCCAGTGGGCATGTATTGCTAGGTCAGGCATTTCTGTAGCTCATTGACTTCAAAGTTGTGTAAGATTGGTGATTATTTCCTTCCCAAATAGAATGCATTAAACCTTCCAGCACTATGTGCTAGTCACTGGGAGCTGAAGCTTCCAGTTTGGTACCAGCTTGATTTCTTCAGTTACTATGACTCAAGTATGTGGTGTCTTCCGTAACAGGGTCCTACCATCGAGTTCTGGAGGGTAACCACAAGCAATGGCAATTTTCTATAACATTTGAGGAAGAAGGTCCTTTAGACCTCACTGGCCAGCAACTAAGTGAAGTAACCCATATATGGTATTGTTTTTTTTTCTTTGTTGTTTTGTTTTGTTTTCTTTTGCTTTCCCATGGATAACCAGTGGTGTCTGGGGGGGCAGCATTGTTCCTCAGTTATAGCTCTACTTAAACTTTTGTTTATATAGTTGTATGCATTTCAGGAAGTTTCTGCAGTAGTAGATTTCCATATGGCATTCCCAAAGGTATTCAGTGCTATTTATCATCTCCTATATACTTACTCTCCTATTCTCTATCCACTTAACCCTTCCTGTTTCACTATTCTCCATTACTTCTCTGTACTAAATGAATTGTCTCTCCATTTGCTTGAAATTTCCTCTACATCGATGGTTTTTATTTTCCTACCTTCTATGAGTACTCCAATTTCAACATATATATTTAAAGATTCAATCTAGCATTTTCATTCATTTGAAGGAAAACATGAAGCATTTGTCTTTGTTAGCCTGAATGAATTCACACAGAATGATTATTTCTGGGTCCATCCATTTAACAGCTAGATAATATGTTCATTATCTGTTTAGTTGCTAGACATCTAGGCTGTTTCCATTTTCTGGCCATTGTTAATAAAGCAGCAATAAACATGGACAACGTAGAATCTCTGCAGCAGGAGATAGATTTCTTTAGTTATATGCTCAGGGGAATCTATAAGCTTCTATACAGGCTTCACAAATATGAACTCCTACAAGTAGTGAAGAATTGTTCTCACTCTACTCCCACATGAATTTGTTGTTGATTTTTTTTATTTTAGAATTATGCATAGGTATACATGTCTGCAGATACCAGTAGATGCCAGAGACATCAGATCTCCTAGAGCAGGAAGTATAGGTGGCTATGAGCTTCCCCATGTCAGTGCTAGGAACTGACATTGAGTCTTCTGGGAGAGCAACTAGTTCTTTTAATTGCTAATCCATCTTTCTGGCCCTTTTAATTCCTTTCTTCTTCTTCTTCTTCTTCTTCTTCTTCTTCTTCTTCTTCTTCTTCTTCTTCTTCTTCTCCTCCTCCTCCTCCTCCTCCTCCTCCTCCTCCTCCTCCTCCTCTTCCTCCTCCTCCTTCTCCTTCTTCTTCTTCTACTCCTCCTCCTCCTTCTCCTCCTCTTCCTCCTTCTTTTTCTTCTTCTCTTTTAAATTCTGCCATTCTGACTAGGATAAAGTGAAATTTCAAAGTGGTTTTAATTTATATTTATCTGATGGATCAATATTTATCTCCAGTATACAAATGGACTTTGGGAGCCCATTTCACATAAAGGCATATTCTCTCAGCCTAGACACATGGGGGAGGGCCTAAACCCTGCTCCAAATGATATGACAGACTATAAAGACTCCCCATGGAAGGTCTTCCCCTCCTTGGGGAGCAAAAAGGGGATGGGATGGTGGTTGGTGGGGGAACAGAGGAGAAGGGGAGGGTGAGGGAACTGTGACATGTAAAACAAGCCTGTTACAAATTTAAATTTAAAAAAAACAAACTTAAAAGAAGAAAATGTTGAACATTTTAATAATATTTCTCAGTTATGTGTATTTCTTCTTTCTGAAAAATTCTGTGTTGTTATATATGTATTGAGGCAAAATGACTGAGTTGCTTGTTTCTTGATCTTTAGTGTGTTTAGTGTTTAGTTTTAAAGGTGGGGGCTTGTTTGACCACTTAGCCTCTGATGTATGTGTAGTTACGATATTTCTTCTTCTCTGTGAAGGCTCCCTCTTCACTTGAATGGATTCCTGTGCTGTGCTGAAGCCTTTAAGTTTCCTGAACTCCCTTTTGTCAACTGGTGGTCTTACTGCCTACCCACCTAAAGTCGTGTTCAGGAAGCTCTTTTCTGTGCTTATAAGTGAAGTGTATTTCCTACTTCCTTCTCCAACAGGCCCAGGGTATCTGGTCACATGTTGAAGTCCTTGATCTACTTGCAGTTGGGTTCTGTGCAGGATGAATGAGAAGTTTCTAATTTCATTTTTTCTGTGCATTGCTATCTAGTTTGACGTGCACTATTTGTTGAAGATGCTGACTTTTCTTCAGTGTTTAATTTTGGCCTTCTTTTTAAAAACTCAATGGCTTATATATGTCCTTGATTTTGTTCTAATGATCAATGTGTCTGCTTTTATGCTAGTATGATAATGCTGTTTTTGTTACTATAGCTTTTTAATACAATTTGAAATCTGGGTCACTGCCTAGGTCATAGATCCTAAGAGAAAAATGAATACTATTATTCTGCTAAGTCAACATGGTATTAAACCATCCTCCAAGTTCTTTATTCTCATAAATAAGTGCCCCTTTCAACCATTATTGAAGAACCTTCTTTTTGCAGTAGATGGTAGCCAATACAGAAACTGATAACTCTGCATTCTATAGAAAGTAAGAAAATCTGGGATTCTCAGCTCTCATTGGGATAGCTTTAGCACAACCCTCTTCTCAAGGCTTAGGGATAATCTCAAAATAGGATACAGAATGAGTATAAGAAATAGGGGTAAAGGATACCCACAGCAAATCAGCATTTAGTGGACAAGGCTATTGCACATTATAAGCTCACAGTAGCTGTGACTGTGTGTACAAGAACTGTACAGTATCAAAGCAATCAAAGTTTCATTGTGGATTGGGGAGATGCTTATGAAGTTCTAACTCTAGCAAAGGTGCTATTGTCAGTCAATAGCTTCTCAGGGAGAGGGAGCCAGTTTTCTTCAGAGATGTGGTCTCTGAGAGGCTAACCCTGTTCCAGCACATGCTCCTATACACAGGCAGCATGGGGAGAGGAGACTCAGGAAGGTTTTAAAATGAGCTCATGAAGTAGGAAGAGAAAGCTGTGGAGGATGGGGAAGGAATATGAGCATACAAAATGGGCAATAGATTTGAACAAAATATACTAGATATGCATGAAATTTTCAAATACTAATGAGAGAGGGGGATTGAACTTTATTTGATAAAAAGTAAATACTTGTATCCAAAGCAAGAACCTTATTCTTTACATTGAATGATAAAAATACAGTTAAGTTTGTTGAAGTTAATGCCATGAAATGAACTGTGTGTTTTATATCCCAATGCAATGTGGAGCTGTCATATGCTGTGACTTCATTAATTGATAGGGGCATTTGCTGGGGTCACCCTCAGTGGCATGTTGCCCAATCCATTTTCCTTGACTATGAGGAGAAATATTTTTAGAAATCGTGCCCAATTATTTCAAGGGTGAAGTAGCCACGAGAACTGTTAAAAAGTAATGCTTTGGTAAAAGTTCTTCTATAGGTGATTTTATGTCTAACTTTCTGTACTTTATCTTCCAAGGCTTAGCTTGCAGTGTTAATTATGGGAGTAAGTAAGCAGTTACTTCCTAAAGCAAATCAGCCAAAGTCCAGGTTTGCTCTGGAGGTCCCTGGGATCTGAGCTCTGTGTTTCTTCAGGTTTCAATTTACCAGCCTCAAACCACTTAAAAGCAAGAGGAGGAGAAGCAGGGGAGTGATCAGTTTACAAGTGACCTGGGAGTTCACAGCTTTCATCCCCTCCAAATCACAGTCCATATAATAAGGCTTGTGCAGACACAATTGGGACAAATTGACCTAGGCATTTTGTTTTCAGAAATGAAAATCCTTCCCGCTTATCTGGTGTCCTCATGCCTTAGTTGTAGGAATTAAACGTTTGACTAAAGATGGCAATTGTCCTAATGTCAAACAGGAGATGTAGGCTCTGAGTGAGAGGCTAGGCTATTAAGTGGCACCCAACTGTGCTAATCAGTGAATAGGACTCTTAACTAGTTTAGGGACTTAGGAGTCAAGCCAGAGGAGTCTATTTAACAAGCTTCCCCCCCCTTAGAAAGGGACACATGGACCTGGGATAGTTTATAGAGAGTACATTTGCAAACTAGGTTGCTGCTGCACCCAATAATTGTAGATGTACCTCCTAAGAGATGCTTTTAGAAGTTTCTAATGTGTTTGCAATAGACAGCAAATCCAATATGGCACATGAAATATGACTCTTTTTTTGTATATGAAAGCATTTTTACGTAGGACAACAAATTCTATGAAAGAAAACCTGGCTTATTTCACTTAATATTCATTTTCCTAAAAGCACATATTTTCACTCTTTGTATGAACACAATTCAGCTTGATACACATCCTACAATTTCTTTACCCTTTCATCTATTGAATCATACCTAGGATGATTCTAAAAATAAAGAAAAACAAATAAAGCCACAAAAGAAACAAACAATAAAAAAATCGATGTGTAGGTGTGTATAGTATGCTTAGATTCCTTCCAGTAAGGCATATGATGGTATATCTGAATCACATGTTAATTATATTTTTGCTTCTCTCAGGAATACCACATTGATTTTTATAATAGCTGATTAATTTACATTTGTACAGTGTATAAGGATTTACTCTCCCCAAAATTCTTATCACCATTTGTTGGTATTTGCTTTCCTTTTAAAATTTGTTCTTTGAGAACCTTACCTAATATACTTTGATCAGATTGACTGCCCTTCAACTCTAACTCCTCTCAGATCAATTTATTCTTCTCCATCCAACTAAGTGTAGTCCTGTTTTGTTTTGTTGTTTCAAAATACATGTAGTCCAATTTATATTACTCATATATTCTTGGACTCATAGCCTTTCACCAGAGTGTGATTTATCTACCAGGGCATAAATACTTAAGGAAAATGGAATGTTCCAGCAGCTAGCAGTCATCAGTATCTCCTCAGTTAGAGATGGCACTTCATGCTCATCCCCCCCTTCCAAATCATGGGATTTTGTCCTGCTTGGGCTAGCACAGGTCTTATGTGTGCTGTCTCTTATCTACTGTGAGTTCCTGCATGAAAAAAATGCTTTTCTGTATTCAGAAAGCACTGTCTTTTAGTGACCTACTACTTCTGGGTCTTAAAATCTTTCTCCCCACTACTCTGCAATGATCCCTGAGACTTGGGAGGATAGGATGTGACATAGATGTCCCATTTAGATTGAACTGACCATTCTGCAGTCTTCTCTTCTCTATAATTTGACCAGTTAGATTTTAAAGGTGCTTTATCTCCTCAGCAACCTAAGATCCTGCTTCATACTCATACTTTGCAAAAGTCAGTGGTGAAGAGAGGTTGAGGGAGAAAATAAGTTTGGTTTATCTCTGGGCACTTTCCAGAGCTGGATAAGTGTGTAGCATTGGAAGAGAGTGCTTGTGGTACTACTTTAGACATACAAACCCTGCTTATTTTCTAGAAATTCAATACTATTTAAAGGCCACATGTCATGCAAAGAGTTGAATTAAAACACACTTGACATTTCTTTACAATAAATATGTGAGTTAAGGGGGTTTATAGATACTGTGAAGCATCATTAAATTATGACACTTTAGGTGACTTGACCAGAGTTTGGGTTATAGAGAGTATAATGACATACTGTGTTCATTTCATGCTGAGAAATACTGTTTTAGTTAGCTCTTAGCCTTTATTGGTAAATGGTAATTGGTAACTAATTTATTATCCACTCAGTTGCTAAAGAGTTTTTCAAAATTAATTTCTATGCTTGACACTGAGCCATTAAAAGTCCTCCACAAAACCCTAAATATACCACACAATCATATATAAAAAGCCCTCTCAGTGCTCCTTACCTGAGGTCTAGGATGACTTTTCTGAAGTTTCTCTGTATTCTTTCCAGGACTACCATTTTCCACCCACTCCCATCAAGTTTCTACAACTTTCTCGCCACTAGAAATAAAAATAATTTAAAAATTTTTTCCTCTAATCAGTAGTATTTATTTCTCCCTTCCACCTTGTGGGCCTGGGAGACTACTCAGATCATCAGGTTTGGTAGCAGACACTTTACTAACTCAGCCATTTTGCCAACCCTGTTATCATTTTCATAATAAAATCACTAACTGAATTCAGAGATCCTACTTTGTTCCTGGGACCTGCTATCAATATGTCTACATGCCAGTAACTGCTCCCTTCCAATCACCTGAACCGATAAAGTAATGAAATGACTATCTGAGGCAGTTGGTTTGGAAATTACTGATATTATAATATGTTCTTCAAAGATGTGATGTTGTATATATGTAGCATACATGGAACCTGGCTTAATATAGTAGCTGGGTCTCAAACTGTGAGTAAGAAGAAATCACATTATTTATACACCTGTACATGGATTTCTCCTTAAGCATAAAAACATACTCCAGGGAAAACATTTGTATTATTTGATGTAAAACACTCCTTCAAGGTCAGACTTTTCTGTTGATATTTATGATGATAGATGTCCTTATTAACACCTGAAAATTGACAAGTTCTTTAAAATCTTTTGTAATTTCATGTGAGTAAATATGACTTAAAATGAAACCATTGTTTGTGACTTACCCTTTGAGTGATCTATTTACATTCTCTTACTATATCCACAGTGAGAGGTAAATGGTTTTGAATCATTTCCAATGCTAGGGGCCTAACCCTGTGCTTTTCTGCATTCAGTCTTAAATACATAACTATGTCATGAACGCAGGAAAGAAATTGGTAGGGAAGAATTAATACCAACAGAAGTAGGCAAGATACAGGAGAGGGTATGGCAATAAGAACATTTGTAATACATTATATACATGCATGGAACTGCTAATGAGCAAATGTCATTAATAATAGAAAGCTTCTCTGTAGACTGTGTATAAGATAATCTTAGGGATCCCGTGACACCTGCAAGCAAGCTAGTGTTTTTGGGACCTTCCCTTCATGCTCCCTTCTTTTTTTCTAGTGCAATTAGTAAGATTACTTGACCTGATTACTTCTATTAGACTCTAGTTTATTTCATCTTACTTATCACACTTTATCTTTGTTTCACAAAGTGTGTTACATGTGTCTCTCTGGCCATTGGGATCTGGCAGTTCCAAAGAAATGTGACATCCTGGCCCCTGTGCAGCCCTCAGACAGGTGGTAATTAGATCATTCTGTACTAAACTAAAGGATCTGATGTTTTCATTCCCACAGCAGTCTGCAAAGCCCCACCTGCCAGCTGGGGACAGACAATCTCATAAACCTGCCAATACCACAATTTAGCTGAATCCATGTTTGTTAATAAATCTTTCATCATATTACAATCAAAGAGCTCTTTCAGCTTATGACCCGTCAAACGAAGGATGTGGTGTGTTTGGTCATCAATTTGATGTCTTTAGAAACAAAACTAAAGGGTGTCATTAATGTGTGTTTACCGTGTTGGCCCAGGTGAAAGGTGGAACTAGAGATCTGGTTTAAAAAAAAAAACATGAGAAAATGTGCATTAAAAATAAACTCCTGGTGGGACTGACATGCCTGGTAGCTTTGAGAAATTATTTCTTGTGAGAAAATGCATATGTTTTAGTAGATTTTTTTTAAAGTCTAATAAGCAACCAGGGCCTACAGTGCGGTTTCAGCAATTGCCTTTTTTATTTTCCTATCATCAGTATCTTTCAGAGAATTCCATGTGATACAGGAGTGTAGCTAATGATGCGGTGTGTGTATGAATTTTAGAAGTTGATGGTACCGCACATCACAGATAGAAATTCAAGAAGCTTTCTGCATTAATACTAAGGGTTCAGAGTGTAATTCCATGTTTGCATTTAAAATTACTGTTAATTACACCATCATCCTAATTCTCTTTCTTAATACTCTGTGTGGTGATACAATGATTCCTTTAGAAAGAATGGTATATAATCTCTAAGAACGTTAAGGAATTGAAAAGGATACAAAATAACCTATGTTTATTATATATATATATATATATATATATATATATATATATATATATATATATGTAGAGAGAGAGAGAGGCTATGTAAATACACACACATATATATAGAGAGAGATAGACAGATAACTACAAATATAACCTTCTAAAGCTACAAAGTAGGTTATACCTTCTGTTAAAACACCCACCTTTAACATTTTTAGTTTTCTTCTGTGTTCCAAAGCTCAGCTGATATTGACAAAGAGCCAAGTGAGAATAGCAAAAGAGACAGTGCACTGACCTTGGTTTCCTATGTGTTTCCTTCCAACTCAAGTTCTAAATCTTCTCCATGATCAACAAATATTACTGAAAACCAAACAGGCCACACTGTTGGATGTCAGAGAGTAAGGTCAAATGAAAAACCCAGATGAAAGGGCAGTCTTCTCAGCTCTATGAAAAGGGCTAGGTACATACACCATTATCCTCTGTGTCAGTTCTCTCTCCTGGAAATCTTCTGATGGCTGCTGTCTACAGCTGAGGATGACATAGCTATATCAAGGCTGGATGACCTTTTCCATGTTGTCTGTGCACTCAGCCTCTTCTACTTCCTCTCCTTTGTGGTATTTTCAGCATCAGGAATTTTCACTCACCTTGACCATTGTTTTCACACGTTTGGCTTTTAGACATTGGGCTGTTGTTTCATTTGGAGCCAAAGGATGAACAGGAAGGAAAGCAGACTAATGGGACATTATCCACTTCCTAACTGAAACATAACAGTATTTTTATGACTTTGTCACACTACAGAAATATCCGTGACTTTCATTGGAAGAAACATAAAGAGTGAGACTGCCATATTCTCTTACTTCAAGTGTTCACAATGAAGACAAAAGGCTAAGCTCATCATTGGAGGGAAATGTGCCTTCTGGAGGACATAGTTCCCTAATGAAGTTCACATCTGGCTTAAAATACATGTACACTTCCTTACTGCTAAACTTTATTATGAGATGCTTAAGTAAACGCTATTTTCGTGTTTTGTAATAAAGCTGCAAATGACTTTCCTCAGCCTTGGGGTCCTCATGATGAAGTTGAGAATATTAGTATTTACATAACTTTGGTGACTACATGAGAAAAAACACATGAAAGAGAATGTAATATAACGCATGAAATAGTCATTCAATCACTCTAAACACCTCTACTGGGTTGGCTTCATGAACTTCATAATGCTTTAGATTTCTGCAGTATGTCTACAATACAATCTGCATCCAGAAACCCACAGCTGTTTTGTGTATATGCATGCATGAATATATACATACATGCATATACTCTAATAAGCATGAAACAAAATACCATTTTACTTTAGGTCAAAGCATTTATTGTAAGGTTTTTAATCTTAGTATTTTTAAGTTTTGGTGCCATTATGAAAACAAACTTGTATATATTGACAGTTTTCATGAGCATTCCCAAATCTAGACTTTGAACATTTTTAAATTAAGCAATTAAATGAAAGTATCATTTCCTTGATAGATAACAATATTATACAGACCACATGGACAATTTGTGTCTATGTATAATTAATTAGCACATTTAAATTTTTGTGCATTCTGATGTGTGCCAGGTATATACTATTCAATTAACTTATATGCTATATAAGAGCTATTCTCTCAGAACTAATAAGTAATATTCGCTTATACACACACTCACACACACACACACACTCACACACACACTCACACACACAAATCTTATTATATGTTATGATGTTTCAGTCTCTTAAAGAATAAAACCAAACCAAAGAACCATCCTATCTGGAAATATTCTGACCAATATAATAGTCAGAAGCCTAACATGAGGTGTGCCTTTGATATGTAATCTATATCATACAGAACAATAACCCCTTTATCTGGCTCATACTTACCAGGGACAGTCTTCTTCTTCCTTAACTGTGCTAGGACCAGGTACAAGACAAAGATCCAGTCATAGAAATCACTCATATATTCAGTCCTAATGTTTTCACCTTGGCCTGTCTATAGGCTATGTTCCTACCTCTCCTTTTATGCTTATATTTTGCTCTTGGCGATGCTAATGCTTCGTCTGTAAACCCAAGTGGCAGTGGCACAGTGTGACTCATTTTTTAACCTTTATTTTTTTATTTAAATTTTTTTCATTTATTATACCAACCCCAGCCCCAGTTCCCCCTCCTTTTCCTTCTACCCCTCCCCCACATAGCCTCCTCCCCCACCCCACCACTACCCTTTCCACTCCTCTGAGCTGGTAAGGCCTTCCTTGGGGAATCAACAAAGTCTGGCATATCAAGTTGAGGCAGGCCAAATCCCCCAACCCCAGTATCATGGCTGACCTTCCCCTTTTAAAGGGATTAGTGACTACCCTAATTGTCATCATAGAACCCACATCGAGTAACTGATGGAAGCAGATGCAGTGACCCACAGCCAAGCACTGTGACTCTTGAGAACCAAGAGTATAATTAATTTCTTTTCTATACCTCACACCCATTTCCTTTTGTATGGACTTTGTCTCTGATCTCTATCTTTAGGCCCATCTCCTCTGCTTGAATCCATTTGCCTCTTTCGAGTTCAGCTGCCTATTGAGTTCAACCAAAACAGAGAAATGAAGGATTATAGTATTCTAACTACCCTAAGATGGCAGTAAAACATGATTAGTAAAGAAAGCCCCATTATAGTAATTAAGAATTGGCTAATACAAGTTTTACTATGAAAGAGGATGCTTATCATTTATGTACAAGTAGATGAAAGTTATGTGTCTTTTAGAGAAATTAAAGAGACAATGTTATAATCTTTTCACTGCATCTTCTGAGGTGACATATAGTTTGAAGATGTAGCATTTCTGATGATACTAGCTGTGAGAATAGAGTATACCTGCTTGAGCTCTAACTTTATTGCAAATGACCCTATGCTCCCAACTGAAAGGTCAAAACAACATGAAAGCTTAAGATTTCTATCATCCTGCTTATGAAAACTGTTTAATAATATACTTTAAGGTAGACTGTCAATATTCTACATCCATGTTTAAAACTTCACTGTAAAAAAAAATCAGATCTAGGTCTAGACATTGGGAACGTTATGTCTGCTCATGAAATAAAAATATTGTCTATGATCTGGATGCTCTTAATTGGCTTGTTATTAGCTCTTGATATGTTTGGGTTTGTTTGGGTGTGGGAAAACAACCAGAACAACATAATGATTCTAACCCATGGGCAGGCTCCCTTAGTGAGCTCACTATTATTTCTCTCTAGGAGTGTCTCTCCTGTGGGTTGCTTCAAATTTCTTAGCCCAGTGGGGAGTGACTTCTTAAAGCATGTCTTTGTTTTGGTGTCATATGCCTGGACTTGAGCACTAGGACTTGCTTTCTCTGTCCTCTGTCCCACCCCAGCACATTTGTGAGATTCACATATACTTCTGTTCCTTCCTAGGAACAGTACTCCACACCAACTTTTCCCTTTTCCCACAGTCACTAAGGGCTTCCTGGTACTTCTGCCTCTGACACGGGCTTCCATCTCATGTGGGGGTATAAGTATAGGATGAAGCAGACATTTTCATTCTTCCTGCTTTGCTCTGTGGTCGACTCCTCTAAGGTTCTTTCTGATGTTTTACCTGAAGATGAATAAGCTTAAATAATATTGTGAACTTATGTACCTTCTATGATGCCCATAGACTTTAAGTCTCTCTTGCCTTCATGTGGCCTTTACTGATTTGTCAAATATTCTTGTTCAAACTTTTATTGGTTTTAATGTACATACACATACACACATGCACACACACATATGTATATATATATATATATATAATCAATAAAGTGAGTACATGATCATATATTCTTTCTCCAAATAGTAGTTCTCCTTAGATCTTTGAGTCAATTTTCAATTTCTGCTCTCTAATTGCTTTAGCGAATACTATAAATTTGTAGTTAGCCAGGCTTTTTTATTTACAGAATTCTGTTGCAATTTTCCAAATCTGTGTATGTCCTCAAACCTGGAGCTAAGGATCATCCACTGATACTAATTTTTAAGAATGTTAATCACTGGTCATTGTTCTCTTTGTCCATTCAATTACATAAATGCTTATGAAGCAATTACCATCTGGTAGGGAGGATATATGGTTAAATCAGCTAACACCAATATTTCATAAACCCTTTTTGTTTGGTAGAGAAAACAACATGACACAAATAATAACAATTTAGTCTAGAATAGGACTTAAAAACTGAGAGTGTAATGTGCTAGGGATTGATAGCTGGGTAAAGTTTCAGAGATGTGTTGCTGAGGATGAGAATCAAGTGTGGAGATTTACACCTACTCCTAAGTATAGGAGGCATACCTGTACTTGGCAGGTGAAGACTGAAGGATTCGTTCTATTCCAGCTTCAATACATAGCAAGATTGAGAGGTAGCCTAAACAGCTGGATGCTTAGGTTCAAAATAACAAGAAGGTGGGGAAAGAGTAAATAAAAGCATGTTTGGTAGGCAGAGGAGAAGCGCTGCTTTGTAGACAAGAGAACAGAATCTGCATAGTCAAAACATGTGCTTCTGGTCTATAAGTCAAATGACATTCTAAAGGATAGAGTATACACTGGTATACCAGATAGCTGTGGTCAATGCAAATGAAATCTTTTTAACATCCCAGACTATGAAGCTCTTGAAACTCCCCCCTCCTCTTGTATCATGCTTTCAACAGGTCTAAATATTCCCAAAATTATAGCCTTGTTCTCTCTGTTTATTATACTTTTCTCAAATGCACAAGATCTGTACCCAAGTTTGCCCTTTTTATGTAACTTTTGTCTGTTTTATTTCCTCCAGAGTGTTGCCATATGCCAGTTGAGGTAAAGGTCACTTCCCTGGCTCACCATCAGGGTTGGAGTGAATACATTTGTGAGACACAGGCAAGAACACACTGTGACCAACAAGAAGCACCCTTGAAATTCACCATGAGCAGATTTTTATCACAACCAAGAAATATTTTTCCTGTGTTTCTAGATTAGCTAAATGGCCCTCTTCTATGCTCTCAAAGTAGTTATTCTTCTAATAGACAACTTGCTTCTTAAATCTAGGACATGTGAAAGACTTATGTTTGTGCACCTCTGACTGTTATTTCATAGCACATACTAGTTCTACAAACCAAAGTAGTTGAGTTGTGTCTATAGAAACAGGCTCCATTTCCTCGGGCTTTCTCCTGGACCACTTTCTGTCATAATAACAAGAAATGGCTAGGCTCTCTTTAGACTCTCTAGGTTCTACCTCTGTTCTCCAATTATGTCACACCAAGGTTCCAAGTGTTCTGTAAACACAAAAGGTTACTTCATGAAGAAAAATAACAATTATGGTGACTGTTTGAAAGTGGGTCTTCCTCTTTATCCTCAAGCACTGATGTACCAGGATCCAGTGGCAGGAATTATGGACACAGAGCAGGAGAGTCCAGTTCATATCTAAATCCTCAATATTTAATTCCAGCAAAGCCATTGCAAGTTTTTCTTCACCCCCACAGAGTTGTCACAGAAAAAGCGGCACACCCCAAAGGTCATAGCTCAATGTTAGTGGGCCTCCAAGTGCTTGGCACAGAGCCCAGATTTCATTTATTTCAACGAGAGAGAGAAGACAGATCTTTGCAGGAGCAAGATTCAGAAACTTGGGGGAATATTTTGGGACTGAGCCTAATGTTGTGAATCTTGAAAGAAAGAGAAACTCCAGCCATGGGCTGATATTTCTGGTTAGAGCAATTGCACCATATGTACACATGTAAGCAAGGCTCCATATACATGTGTTTATGTATGTGTGTTTATATTTATTTAGTGTTTCATAATTTGTAATATTCTGACAGTTACCAGTTACACTCAAGGAGATAAATTTAAATAAGGTCTTCAGGAATCTGAAGATTTTTTTCCCAGTGAAATTACAACTCTGCTCTTATAAATCAAAACTGGAAGAGATGTCAGAAATTGATATTAGTCTTCTACTATTATATTGATGAGGATGATTAGGCATGGGAAAGCAATGTGACTTATTGATTGCTATGTTGAGAGACTTTTTTTTCTAAATTCAATACACAGAAAGGCTCACCATTACCTTCCTTCTATTTTTTTTTCTTGGGCTGAAAACCTATGATCCTCATCCATTTACTTGTGGAGGTTCATTGCCACATCATCTCTGCTTAACCTCCCTTCCCAATTCTGTGTTGGGAGCTAGTGTTTTCCACATATTCACAGGAGGTAACAGGTTAAGTGACTCATGCAAGGTCACATATCTAAGAAACAGAGAAGACTGAATTGAACTGGAAAGAAACCAATAAAGAGGATAAGAGGCCACTCAAATGATTACCCTGTGTCCTGCTGACAGGCTCTTGCCAGTCCCCATGAACAAGCACACAGCACTTCAGCACCATGAACAGATTTTTCTCACAACCAAGAAATATTTTTTTTCTGAATTTCCAGATTGGTTCAATGATCCCTTCCTGTGCTCTCAATGTATTCTTTCTTACATCTGTTTTACCACTTAGAATGTTTTATTGTAATTATACACCCATGTTCACATTTCTCCCAGTAGACAACTTGTTTCTTAAATCCAGGAACATGGCAAGAAAATTGTTTTCAAGATCTTATCCCAGGAGCCTAGCAGCTGGAACAGATGAGTGGTGAGACAGGAGATTCCATGAGGAAGGAAGCTCAAGAGCAAATGCTTCCATTGTTGGATGGAATAAGGAAAGGTCTTAAGAAAAAGAAATCGGGATAGAGCTGGGATGCATCTCATAGCTTGACAACATAGACAAAAGTCCCTTCAAGCTAAAACCATAGATATGAACTTCATGCAAATGGTTCAGTTCAGAGATAAGTATTGTGAAGTTAAGATATTTGAGGTGGTGTGACCATGGGACTATGAATCCCAAAATACTCTGAGTCCTGTAGTCAAAGTGGAAGCCAAAGGCTGGAGATGGAGAGAATTTTTCCAGCTCTAAATATAATTTAAGACTTCACTTCCCTTTGACTTTGGAGTGTTAATATGGCTCTGGGAGAGAGAGAGAGAGAGAGAGAGAGAGAGAGAGAGAGAGAGAGAGAGAGAGAGAGAGAGAGAGAGAGAGAGAGAGAGAGAGAGAGAGAGAGAGAGAGAGAGAGAGAGAGAGAGAGAGAGAGAGAGAGAGAGAGAGAGAGAGAGAGAGAGAGAAGTTTCAAATTGCAAGATGTAAACAGAACACTACTTTCAACCCTTTGTCAGGCCTTCTAAAAACCAAGTGACAGCATGGTTGGCTCCCACACTGATCATTTATTAAATAGCAGGCCAACACATGATGGACTATTTACACCCTTACCAATAGGGCCCTATGACAGGGCCAGGGCACTGGGACCAGAATGCCTTTAAAGGGGTCATTGTTTTCACCTTCAATATAACCAATTTTATTTTTTTTTTCACCCATGAGGCTTTGATAACTAAAGAAACATGGGTGACTTCTTCCCTGGCTTCTTGAGATGCTGGTATAGGATGATTATGAAGAAAACTACGGTTGATACCAGTTTTTTGTTATTGGTGGTTGTTTGTTTTTAAGAAAGAAAGAGGAATAAGGCATAGAATAGATTTAGACCATTTTGATGTCTTCCTCCATGTTATTCCTTTGTAGGAACATAAGCTAATATGGTTTATGAGTATTCTCTTGCCCCAGGCAGGCTCTGGTGCTTTCTGGGAACTTTTAGGGCCAACCATTAGGTGTAATAGAAGCAGGTATATCCTATTTAGATATGTAGGTCACTATTCATATGGGATTGAGCCTTGGCCAAACTTTAGAGCACTGGTTCTCAACCTTCCTTATGCTGTGACCCTTTAATGCAGTTTCTCATGCTGTGGTGATCCCCAACCATAAAATTATTTTTGCTACTTCATAACTGTAATTTTGCTACTATTGTAAGTCATAATATCTGTGTTTTCCAGTCGTCTTAGTGACCACTCTGAAATGACCATTTGATCCATCCAAAAAGAGTTGTGACCCACAGGTTGAGAACCACTGTTTTGGCGACTCTTGTTTTCCTCTATGTACCTTGGGAGAGAGCCGTTCTCTAACTTGGGTACTGACTTATTCCTGGCCTCACCCTGCCTTTTTTTTTTTTTTTTTTTTTAAATGAATTCCTTCAGAACATGAAACAGCATTTGTGTATTTTGAAAAGTCAGGGGCGGTGTTAAATGTTCCTACTCTGAGACAAAGCACATTGCCTTCCTCATTGTGGTGCTGGGAAGAAACCCCAGCCGCTCCAAGCAAGCGAGAAAGCAGAGCAAGCACAGGTCTGTAACCAGGTCCGTCCAGTGCCAGGTACCCCTCCAAAAGTGGGGGCCCTTGAGAATCAGCAGTGGTGCTCAGCTGCAGTTAATTTTCATTTGCTGTTTGTATATAAATGCTTTTAGTACTTAAACTAAATTCAGATCAATTAAACTAATGTTGTTTGACATAATATTCCTTGCTCCAAAATCAATATCCCTTCATTTGACAGACTTATTCTTGAATTCAGGATGTTTATTGTGGTTAGAGCTTACCTATAGACCTGGTTTTTGTCTTTAATGATATAAAACAGCTCTTCCTCAAATACTGTACGCCAGCATGTAATGGGGTTCAAATTTCTCTGGTAAATATCTTTAATTGTACCATCATGCCTTTTAATCTCAACAGCACATGATGGTTCCTTCCCTGTCTCCATTTGTCTCCTTGGTTTAAATATGTTCCTTTCACTGTGTCTCTTTAGAAGGAAATGGGATGGATGACAAAACCAGGCTGGGATTCGAAGGTCGGCTCTCATTCTTTCCATATGACATGATCCACAGAGGTCCTCTTAACCAGCCTATCTGACTGGGGTCACTCATTCATTCATAGACCCTCCCTCTACCCCCTCCTGTCCCTACCCTGTTGCCATACAGTGACAAGGAACTGCTAAGCATCACCCCATTTCCTCCTGTGGTCCTTTCCCCCATACCCCTAGTCTCTTCCTTCACCCTGCCTCTGGCTCTTATAAATCTTGTTCTGTTTTCCCTGGCCTTTGTCCAGAGACAGGGCCTGCTTGGCTCTAGGGAGTACAGTCCTGGGCTCATTTATCACTTCAACAGTGGGAATGGGGACTGAACAGTAGTTTTCTACCATCGTCATGGCAAAGGTCTGTGCACAGTTGCCTAATTAGAAGAATGTGGTGTAGGTTTGCCAAAATGCCCCTCCATGGTACTTTAGGCCAGAGTGGATGCATCTACTTTAGTGCAAAGGAAATGATCAGATGAGAAGAAGGGTATGCACAGTGAGAACACAGGACAGACAGGCTGTTTTCCTTTTCCTGGCAAATATTTCCCCTAAATTAATAGTCACTGGAGTGATAAAGTGTGGCATTTGTGAGAACTGTAATCAGCTGCTGAAATACACCCAGCATTACTCTGGGAGCAGCTTTCAGACAGGGTGAAGCTTGTGAAATCTGAGATGAGCTTGCTTTTCTCAGTCTCCCTACTGGAAGGCCTTCTGAAGTGAAATGTTCTCAGACTCTGGAGAAAGGCTGTCCTACCTACCTGATACATACACACATCCACGCACGCACACACACTCACATACCACATGCACCACACCCCCCCATACACAAAGAGACATGCATGTACACACACATACTCACATACTTGTTTTTCCTTTTTATTTTCTATATATATTTTTAAGGGCAAAGATTGCAACTATAAAACTTTGGCTCAGCTTGCTGTCCATTAGGCTTTGGAGAAAGTGAGAGAATAAATAGTACATGCTACTGCAGGTTGTTTTCTATGAACAAAGGCCATAACTTTTATTGTAGAGGAGCATAGCTTGGTAGTCATTCTACAAGATACAGGTGACTTTTTGCTAGAGATTTGCCACCCTGTCTTCTATTGATTCTCTTTAGTCTTAGACTTGTTTTCCCTCCTTACCTTTTCTTGCTTCTTACCCTGTCCTTCTCCTCTGCAGCATAGTATCTGCAATAGTGCCCTAACTGCTCTAAACATGATTACAGTAAATCCTTCCTAATTGTGAGCATGAGTGAGTGAAAACTTCAGGGCCAAGCTTCCCCACAGACAGTTTGTGGTCAGCCATGTTTCTGCTCAGGGGAGTCCTTTGATCTTTTCTGTGGTGATCTAGCTGTATTTCATATCCATCCATTTAGATTCACTTGAATTGATGACTATTGCCTTCATCTCCCCAATCTAAGTGCTGTGAGGATAGAACCAGGCTGCAAGATGAGAGTACCTGAAGCACTCTGGAAGATGGTTCTCAGACTCACTGGTTTTCAGGGCATTTCCCATGAAGAAGCTTTTGGCAGAAGCTAGCAGTAGCCTGAGGAGGATTCAAGAAGGTAGTTAGGGCCCAGCTCTCAATTAATGACTTAGGAAGGATTTGGGAGAAAAGATGCCCAGAGGTTTCTTTAGCAATATCCCTCACCTGTGACATTAGGATAACCAAGGGTCTGCTACATTTCTAGAACTGCTCATGTGGCTAATAATTGTCTCTGTATATTTATCAACATGACAAGGAATCATTTTATTTCTTAGTTGATTGCTTAAAATGCCATGTGAGGTGGAATGGTCTAAGATTACCCATTACAATAATGAGAAAAACTAGGTCTGTTATTATGGCTGCATAGGTAGGCAGGGGTGTTGAAGATTAGACTATGGCTTTCAATGATGTTGTGCCTGCTTTATTCCACTGGGCAATGTTGCATCAGCCTTTTATAGGACCAGTCCCCATCCAGGCCTCTGCAGTTTTCTTTGTTTCTTTTGGCCAAAAGCAATGGAAATAGACTTCTTGCTCATGGGCTTTCCCAAAGTTCTGGCTGCTCTTTGTCATTCAAGAGATCTTGAGAGAAGGAACACTGGGGAGGATCAGCCTTCAATATGGCAGGGGACAGGTCTGTCATATAGGTCTGATCTCCTGGTGGTGGGTTTTCAACCATTCAAGCTTTTGGGGTTTCCTTCATAATCTTGATGAAGTCTAGTTTGATTCAGTTTCTGATTATCTAGTTTAGGTATACAGAAGAGAAAATGAGATGAACTGGCACAGTTAAGAGGGCATCTTCAGCTTAGACATCCTCAAGGCTGGGCTAGGAAAATGTCAGCCTGAATCCATTTTCCAAGGAGATTTGAAGGTAAAGATTGAACCCGGAGGACAGAAACACCTCTTTATTGCTTATGTAAGAGCTTTTATTGAGCTCAGGTTACTTGACTATTGAAAACCCATCTACTTGGTTTGGAGTTGGACAATGATAGAAGACCTCTGGCATTTCTTCTGGGAATTTTGGTTAAAGAAATCCCTATAGACACTTGCTTCATCCAGTTTCTCTCTGTGATAGAGCAAAGAGATTTCAGAATGGCAGAGAAGCCTGGTGGGGCATGCTGATGTGACAATACCTGGCTCCTCTAAGGGAGGTGATTCAAATGAACACATATTGAAATTAGCTTAAGCACAGTTGACAAAAACATTTTAACCCACTGCTTTGTTTCTTCAATGCCATGGTTCTCTGGTAGCATTTAGTATAGGTCCCATCTTGTAGTTTTGATTATTCAAAACTACAGTTTAAGAAAATGAAGCAACAAGAGGCAAATTGTCAGAGAGAACTTAGAAATCAGGCATTCCTATTTTGTCTCTTCATCTTTCCACATTAGCACACAACGGTATGAATGTTGACTGGAACATGGGGAGATCCCTTATAAATTATCCTAAGTTCCCATTAGATTCTCACTGGGATTCCTTAGAAGTGATAATAATGAAAGGTAATCTTGGTCCAGTATTTAGTCAGATTCAATATTTGAGCCTGGATTTCTATTTCATGAAGGTGTTAGGCCAGGTTGTCTTCAGAACAAGTCTTGGCTGGAGAAATCAGAAGTACCAGGTAAAGGCAAGGGTGTTGGAAATGAATTAGGCAAGGGGAAGTAAATGTGGAGAAAGCCTGCACATGGAAACTTCTAGTGATTCCCACGAGGACTTGGTGTTCTCCCTCATAACTCTGAATTACAAAATCAAGGCAGCTTGTCTTGTGCATTTATGGAGCATCCTCAATCCCAGGCCATTGGCCTTCCAACAGCTTCCCAAAGTGCACTTTGCTTCCTAAGTGTACTGTTCTTGAATTATAAAAAGTCAGTGCAGTGTTAGGAGAAATGTGTGCCATATGTTTCTGATTCGTCTGGACATAAACTCTCAGTCTGTTGTTAGCTAAGGAAAGGCAATATTCAAAAACTCATCTGAACAAGAAGTGTCTGTAAGAAACAAGTTGATTTTTGCTGGGACTGAAAGAGTATGACCCCCTAAGCAGTTTGGGTATGATTTGGAACTCAGCCCCTATGCACTGTAAAGTAGGTGAGATGGGAGGGACATTGTGAAAAGTACAACTTCTTCAGGCTGGACTGAGGATCAATCTTTGTCAAACTGGAGTTAGCTATATCTCTGGAGAGTCAGGGGAAGTAGTAATTTAGGAGAAAAGGAGCTGTTACCTATGACTGCTATTTACTTTAAAGTAAATATGAGGCAATAGTGGATAATAAAATAGTTTTATATTTTTCTTCTAAGAAAATATCCACGATGCATAAAATATACTAACATTCAGGATTTAAACAAAATAATGGACCTGGTGATTAGAATGTTTTAAAAGAAAGGTAAAAGAAAAATTCTTGTACCCTTTTCATTGTTTGCAAACTTTATGTCTTCTAATTATTAACTGTGTTGGATTTTTAAAAATAGGTCTATCTGTCTTTGACAGGAGCCCTTACGACCCCTCCCAACACTTTGAGCTCATTATGCTGAACACTGAATTTAACCTATACTTTAGTGGTAGGGAAGTAATATTTCTGTTGATTTAAACTGTCAGATTGACCCAGAAAATGGAAAATGGACTAACTTGAAGAGGTAGAAGATATTTAAGTAAAGTAAAATAAGAATTTTCATGAAATATTTATCCTAGATTTTTTTTTTCAGCAGTAAACTTAGGCTATTCTTGACTTGATTACCTTCCCCATGGTATGAGCCTGTGCAGACAGGGTATTGGAAAACAGATGGACATGTTCCTCAAACCCACTATGAACATTGTATTGGCCAGTTTTGTTTATTTGTTTGTTTGCTTTGGTCAATATAACAAAGGTGGTATCATCTGAGAAGACAGATTTGTAATTGAAAAAAAACACCTTCATTGGATTGGGCTGTAGTCAAGTCTGTTGGGCATTTTCTTAATTGATGATTGATGTGGGCGATTCCAGCTCATGGTTGGTGGTCTCAAACCTGGGCTAGTGGTCCTAGGTGCTGAGAAGGCAGGCTGAGCATTCCATGAGTAGCAAGTGAGTAACGACTATTTCTTCATAGCTTTTGATTCAGTTTCTGTCTCCAGGTTCCTGCTTTGAGTTCCTGCCCTGATTTCTTTCCAAGATGGGCTATAATGTGTATCTGCACTACTCAAATAAATCCTTTCCTTCCCAAGTTGAATTTGGTCATAGTGTTTTATTACAGCAATATAAACTCTAACTCAGACTTTCTGTCTATTACCCTAGTGTTTTCTCTGTGGAGATTTGGGAAAATAGCAATAGAGAATGTGAATGGTTCCCTACTCATAGCTATTTTCTTGTGTCATTTGCTTAATACATACATATTTTCCTCTATTCTTTAATTATCATTAATACCATGATTATTTTAGCATTCTGTTATTTTTCTCCTTTTTTTCTTCTCAAGTACAATATCAATCTAAATGTGTAGAATCTAAGGCTGGCATCAAGCTTTATTTCTTCTTACAGGACTATTAAGAATATAGATTTCATCAGTGCCTGATGTATGATCAGAGATCAGTAATTGCTCAATATATTAAATGAAACTCCTCAGGGGTTAGAATAAAAATGGGTAGAAGTCATCAGATAGTGCTGAAATTGTGTGATTCAAGAATTAGATATCTGTGCTCCGGTCCTGATTGACACTGACTGCTCATGGGGTGAATATCATGCATGAAGAACACAAGAATGTCTACTAGAAATAGTTATGTACTTAGGCATATGCAAAACTAGACAAACTTCGGCATTCAACAAACAATGGCTACTTCTGTGTTTGTTTGTCTGCTTGGTATAATTCATGTCAAGTTGGTATAATTATGTTAAGTTGAGACTGCCTAAGTTTAAATCCTGACCCATTAATGATTGATTTAGATAGGTCACTTAATCCTTAAACCCTAATTTTTATTTCTGTCTTACAATGTAATGATGTAATCTAGGGCATTACACTTGCTGAGTAGGATCTCTATATTCTTTAAAATGTTTTTCCTTTGTTTTGACATGGGTTTTACTAAATTGAATAATCTTACCTAGAACTTCCTTTGTAGCCCTCCCTACAGCCTAGGTAGGCACTTAACTCAATCATCCTGCCTCAGATTCCCAAGTACTTGGGAACAGAAGCTTATGACACTAAACCAGATTAAACTTTAATGTATTTATGGTAGAGGAGAGGCAATAGCTTTCTTTACCAGAATTTTGTTATTTGTTTTGTAAAAATGCATGAGGGTTTGCATGCTGTGTGTGTGTGTGTGTGTGTGTGTGTGTGTGTGTGTGTGTGTGTGTGTGTGTAGCCTGTGATGTTTTTGATAGAAAAGTGTGGTCAATAGTGGCAACAACATTTTGAAAGAAGTGCATTCCATGTAGGTTAAGTGCAGTTAATGATAAAGTGTAAGACCTACGAGAGTGTGGTCCCTCACACTCCCACTCAGGAAAGCCACCCCCCCCAAATCACTCATGAGAAGCAGTCTTGATGCAAACACATAAGGTTCTTTATACTCCAGTATACTGAGGCCATCAGCCATATGCCATGCAGGGTAGAGGGCTGAGTGACCCCTAGCACAGAATTGAGACAGCTTTTATAGGGTTACAACAAAGCCCATGCATCATGAACCAATCACCTCGTAGCATCCAGTGTGGACCAACTAATTTAAAGTATCCAACCCCGCCCTTAGCCCAGGAAATCTGCTTTCACACTGGCTTTTCTGGACGTTCATTCACTTACAGGCTGCCGTAACCATTAAAGTAGGTGACCGTCAGCTTGGGATTTAAGACTCCCAGCTTCCTGGGTTCACTGGAGAATTAGGCTATATTTTTCCATCCTAACAAAAGAAATAAATTTGGGTGTTCCCAACACTAAGAACTAATACATTTTCAAAGCAATGGATGTGCTTATTGCCCTGATTTGATCACTAAGTAATATATACATATGTTGAACATCATAGTATACTCCATGACTGTGTAAAATTGGCATGTGCCAGTTAAAACTTTTACAAAGAAATTCAGCTAGATAGAGCCCTTTTTTCCTTGTTAAGAGCATGTATTAATTATAAATTGTAAAATTGATGGATTTCATTATGAAAATTGTATACATCTAGATAATGCTGATCATAGCCACACCTTCATTATCACAGTATTCCTCCTCTCTCTTTCCTCCCTCTTCCATTTCCTTCACAGTCACACTTCAATTTTAAAAAAAACTTTTTGCAAAAATAGCATATATGAAAGAAAACATGAGCAACTGGTCCTGGGCTGACATTCAATTTAAATTATGATTTCCTTTTTCTCTTTTCTTTAAATAACATGACTTTATTAGTATTTATCACTTAATAACTTTATTTTTGGGAAAGTTTATATGTGAACATATACATCATTCCTGTCCTTCCCTATTCCCTCTTTTGATTTTTTTTTACTTTTCCCTTCCAAATTAGTATTCTCTTTTAAAATTATGTTACACATATAATATATATATATATACATACACACACACACACACACACACACACACACACACACACACACATATACTTGCACATATGTACATGTAACTTACTCAACCCATTTACTTTGCTATATGTGTGTGTTCAGGGCTGACCACTTGGGATTAGACAATCTGTGGGAACTTGTCCCTAAAGGATACTAATTCTCCCTCTTTATATAGAGACAAACCACCTGTTGCTCTTTATATAGGGGTGAGACCAAATGGAGTCTCACTCCTAGTCATTCTGGCATGCTAACTTGTGTTGTCATTATACTGGTCTTGTTGAGCAAACATGTTGTTGAGAGATCATGGATATACTTTTCCTATTGTACATAGAAGATATCTTGGAGCACATACCCATCTAGCTCTTCATGTCTTTCCAACCTTTCTTCGAACAATACTCAACTGTGTGTGTGTACATCATATTTTTCTGTTTCTATTATTTTTTAAAATATTTTTATTATTGATCCCAGTTCCCTCTCCCTCCCATTCTCTCATGCCCCCCCATCCCATCCCCCATCCACTCCCCAGGGAAGGTGAGGGATCATCAAAATCTACCAAGTCATTTGGGGTAGGACCTAGGCCTTTTCTCATGTCTCTAGGCTAAGGGAGTATCCCTCCATGGGGAATGTGCTCCCAAAGTCTTTCCTGCACCAGGGATACATCATGGTTCCACTGTCAGAGGTCCCATAGACTGCCAAGGCCTCCTCACTGAGACCCAACTTCAGGGGGTTTGGGTCAGTTCTTTGTTGTGTTTTAAAAAATACATTGGCTTAGGAGAGAAAAAGAAACAGGATACAATGGTATAAAAAAAAAAAAAGGAAGTAGAGTAACTGGGTGTGGTGGCACACACCTTTAATTCCAGCACTCAGGACACATAGGCAAACAGATCTCTGTAATTTCAAAGTAAACCTGGTATACAGAGGGAATTCCAGGACAGATAAAAGTTACACAGAGAAACCCTGTCTCAAAATATGTACAAATAAAAGTAAAAAAAAAAAAAAATAAAGTAATAAAAAAGCCACGTAAAGATGGAAAGCATAAAAAAATTTGGATACTATACGTGACTCTGTTGCCTTTAAATTGTTTAACTGCTAAAAAAATAACAACTAATAAAAAATGCTGCTAAATTAATTCAATTTATATATTTTAAAAATGCTTTAACTCCAAAATTTAAGCCTAAGGACAAGTTACTGGAAAAAATATAGATATGAATGCTTTGTTTTGGAATGGATTTTCATTTATTGATACAATTTAAGGTCAATTTTGTGATATGTTTATTTCTCCTCTTGTTAGGTATTGTGTTTATATAGCTCATTTAGAAATTCAATGTATAATTTAATACAGATTAGAGAGTTACCTATGATAGTCAAAACTTGGAGTTAAGTTAGTTAGGATTTCTAGATATACAGAGATGTATTTGAGATGAATAGGCATTCTTCAAACCTTTCAAAGACCTTGGAGTTAAGTTAGTTAGGATTTCTAGATATACAGAGATGTATTTGAGATGAATAGGCATTCTTCAAACCTTTTAAAGACCCACAGAATATGGCATTTAAAATGGTTTAGGGATTTTCTTGACAGTGAGACACAACTGCTCCTGGTAACACCACCTGCATCAGAAAGGAAGATGGACATTGAAGAAACACATTATGGAGTTTGCTTCTAATATGGCAAGACTAGCCATTTGGGCAAGGTACTGCTCTTCTGGACTGTTTGACTTTATGCTGTAGAAACTGGACTTGCAGGACCCACAAAAAGGTGACTGCTGAGACAAGATGGACAGTACTATAAAGTTCCTGCTTCATGAAAGAGTCTGCCAGACACACTATGGCCTATGGGCTGAAGATGGAACATTAAAGAAGAACTTCAGGTGACTGACCAGGCAGTGAGTTGTCTCTGTCATTTCTAGAGTTTATATATTATCCTTCTATGGTCTTTGAAGGAGTTGAAGATAGTTATGGTTATAGTTTTCCTTAGTTAGGATTAAAAATATAGGACTTTGAACTCATAAAGATAGGATAGATGATATTTTCTTTAAGTCTTACAAAATGTTAGTGGACTAAATATTGTTAACTGTTATTCTTAATTGATAACTGTTGTGTGATGTATTTTGTTATGTTAAGGTTAAAACCCTTCCTTTTATTTTAGACAGAAAAGAGGAGATGATGGGAGATGTTATTCTGTAAATATGTTTATCATACTGGTTAATTAATAAAGCACTGTTTGGCCAATGGGAAAGCAAGATAGGTGGGGCTAGGAGACAAGGAGGAAAAAGGAAGTAGTAAGGAGGAGTCAGCATGTAGAGCATGGAGAAAGAAGATGCCGGCCTGCCACGCTCAGATAAGATGACCACATGGAAATACTTAGATAAGTAGAAATGGGTTAATAATTAAGACAGAGATAGCCCAGAAACAATAATACTAACTGGCCAACAGGATTGTATCAAATTCAGAGTCTCTGCATGTTATTGGGGCACGCATGGCAGCGGGACCCGGTGGCAGGCAGGTAGGAACAAAGAGTGGGTTAGGCGGCTGGCAGAAAAAACCTACTATTAACATAACCGGATGCTGGTGTGTAGAAGACTGCAAATAGATCCATGTCTATCGCCATGGACAAAACTCAAGTCCAAATGGATCAAAGACCTCAACATAAATCCAGCCACACCAAATCTCTTATAAGAGAAAGTGGGAGGTACCCTTGAACAAATTGGTACAGGATACTGCTTCCTGAACATAACACCAGTAGCACTGAGATTGACAATTAATAAATGGGACCTCCTGAATCTGAGATGCTTCTGTAAGGCAAAGGACACAGACAGCAAGACAAAATGACAGTCAACAGAGTAGGAAAAGATCTTCACCAACCCCACATCTGACAGAGGGCTGATTTCCAAAATATACAAAGAACTCAAGAAGCTTGTCACCAAAACACCAATTAATCCAATTAAAAAGTAGAGTACAGAACTGAATAGAAAATTCTCAATAGAGGAATCTAAAGTGGCTGAAAGACACTTAAGAAAGTGCTCAACATCCTTAGCCATCAGAGAAATGCAAATCAAGGTAACTCTGTGTGTGATACTATCTTACTCCTCCAGAATGGCTAAAATTAGAAACACCAGTGACATTTTATCTTTTCAGTTCTTTTGTTCACTTATTAATCTGATTACTTGTTCTTCTGGTACTTAGTACTAGAGGTTATTTATATATCTGAATGCTTACTTGCTATTAGATGGAATTCTGCCTAAGATTTTCCTCTATTGTACAGGCTGTCTCTTTACTCTATTAATTACTTCTTTAACTATGCAGACGATTTTTATTGGGATGTCATCCTATTTGTCAGTCATTATTATTTTCTGAGCTTCTCTGTTTTTTAAATAGACCCTCTCCATAACTTGTATGTTTTTCTTTTTCTTTTTCCCTTTTTTTAATTTAAATTTGAAACAAGGTTGTTTTACATGTCAATCCCAGTTCCCTCACCCTCCCATCCTTCCCTATCACCCCTACCAAACCCCAGCCAAATCCCTTTCTGCTCCCCAGGGTGGATGAGGCCTTTCATGAGGAGTCTTCAAAGCCTGTCATATCATTTGGGGCAGGGCCTAGGATCTCCCCCATGTGTCTAGGCTAAGGAAATATCCCTCTATGTGGGATGGGCTTTCAAAGTCATTTGTATACTAGGAATAAATACTGATCCATTACTAGAAGCCCCATAGACTTCCCAGTCTTTCTAACACCCATATTCAGGGGGTCTGGTCAGGCCTATACTGGGTTCCCAGATATCAGACTGGGGTGAATGAGCTCCCCTTTGTTCAGGTCAACTGATTCTGTAGGTTTTTCCAGCCTGATCTTGACCCCTTTGCTCATCAATTTTCCCTTTCTGCATCTGGATTCCAGGAGTTTGGCTCAGTGTTTAGCTGTGGTTGTCTGCTTCTGCTTCAATGAACTACTAGATGAAGGCTCTAGGATGGCATATAAGGTAGTCATCAATCTCATTATAGTGGAAGGGTATTAAAGGTAGCCTCTCTACAATTGCTCAGATTGTTAGTTGGGGTCATCCTTGTAGACCTATGGACATTTCCTTAATGCCAGATTTCTCTTCAAACCTATAATGGCTCTCTCTTTTATAGTATCTCTTTTTCTGTTCTCCTCCATTCTTTCCCTGTTTCAATCTTCCTGTTCTTCATGCTCACCTCTCCCCTCCTCTTCTGCCCTTCTTTTTCTCCTAACTCCCTCTCCCCTCCCTCCATGTTCCCAATTTACTCTAGAGATCTTATCCTTTTCCCCTTCTCCAGGGGACCTCTTAGGGTCCTCCTTGCTTCCTAGTGTTGTGGATTGTAGGCTGGTGATCCTTTGCTCTATGTCTAAAATCCATATATGAGTAAGTATTTTATACACTCCAGGTTTAACATTCAGCTCTGATTTTTTATTTCTGTTTATTTTAGAATAGGATAAGGGATAGTGATCTAGTTTTAATTTTCTATAAGCAAGTATCTAGTTTTCTGTATCATAGAAAATGATTAATTGATTTCGATATTCCAAGACTTTATATTCCATTGATTCTTACTCACAGTACTATGGGTATGTATGAAGCTGCCTACTCATGAGGAAAGGGCCAAAGACTGAGAAGATGAAGCAGGTGCTCAGGCCCCTCAATGCTGGAGCATCACAGAGCACAAGGGCTAAGTATTCCATCATACCAGCCTTGATGGAAAATAGTGTAAGTGTGGATTCTGGATATACTGATTTATCCTGAGGTCTCCATACTTTTCTCATTTGTAAAACAGATGATAATGGTCACATATATTTTTTTCCAGGATTTATCTTTTTCCCACTTGAATATTCTTTGGAAAAGTAAACCAAAATATTCTGAATAGATGTATATTTGGAGCTTGGGTTTGGAGCATGATGCCTTTCAGAAGTGGAAATCAAGTACCACAGAATTCAGCTACTTTACAGCTCTGCCTCACAAATCCTTGAATAGAAGGGTATATAATCTGATGTAAAGCATTATTTAAGGAGATCTGTCACAGATCACTTATAAGGCCAATAAACATGGTCTCAGGTTTCACTGGTGTCCCAGCATCACTTAAGTGAAGGGGACTTTCTCTGCTCAGCACCAGCATTCTTATCATCACATGGAGAGGACACCTTTCTAGGGGCTGTTTCCCAGCAGCAGCTCCCTGACTGCTAGCTTTGCAGCTAGGGGCTTCTTCAGGCTGAACTAGATTTAGAACAAAAAGGTCTTCAAAGAGCAATCTGTCAAGAGCCAGAGAGGAAAGGAGAAGAAAGGGGTGACACAAGGAGTAGGTTTGTGTGCCCTTCCCCCACCAGTAGTTCTTCCGAGACAGGTAGAATTGCAGCCAGAAGAATGAATAATCATTGAACTTTGTACAAGTATACTCGAGATTAAGGTTGAGCTGAATGCAGCCAATATCTTTTGTTTCAATATTGACTTAGTTCTTTTGTCACAAATCAGCCATCGATTGGGGGAGGGGCAGTACTCTCCATGGCAGAGAGATAATCCTCCTTTTATGTCTGTTTATATCCCATATTTGGCTAGAGTGCAGGCTGCACTTTTCACCTTGGTGTACAAGTATGAAGGCAAACACAAGACCGCACCCAGTTCCTCTCCGCTGCTTGTTTGGTTTTGCTCTAACTCCTGCCTGCCTTCTAATCCCAGGTATTCTGACATGTTATAAAAAACAAGAGACCATGATCAAAGTGCTAGTCATGGTTTTACTAGGGGGCACCCCTGAAAGTGTCTGTCAGATTGTGTGCATGTCTGTTGTGATCTTGAGAAAATGCTTGCTTTCCAAATTGGGGCCAATGGATTTATCACTCACTGGATCTGACCCTCTAGGTCAATTTGGGGCTATTTCTGTGTGCCATGTGAAAAAACATGGAACTTCTATTAAAGAAATTTTGAACAGTAAATATTTAGGATACACTTTAGGGATAAAAGAGACTCCTAAAAGTAAAGATTTTTATTTTAAAATTCCCTATAAAAATAAGTGAACTTTATTGTTGCCTCCTTAGGGTCCTAGACCCTAGAGAGATTTCTCTCTTAGCCACCCACATCGTAGCAGTTAAAGATGATGGACACTTTAGTCTTTTGCTCTGTGGAATTTCAGTTTCTGCCCAATTATATCACAAAGGAACTCTGAGAATGAGTTTGGTTGTTTTTGTTTTAATGGTTGTCCAAAGTATTTTTTCAGTAAAGGAGGTGCATCAACATATGTTATAAAATAACTTTATTTTGCTCTGATTTTCTTGATGAAATGAGATTCTTTGGATGGTTGGGTTTGTTTTAATTTGCAAAAATAATTTATAGGCAACCTAGTGCAACCATTTGGAGCACAGAGTTTGAGTGACTTAATATTGGATTATACATATGGTATTATCTAAAAGACTCAGTAACCAATATTATCCAATTTTCAAGATGTCTATTTTATTCCTAGTAAAAGATGTTTATGCTTTAATTATGCAAAGGAGATTATATAGCAACAGTATCTTTTTTTAAAAAACAGATATGGATATTTATTATGCATATATGGTTTTATATCAGGAGAAGGAACCAGATCTCATTATATATGGCTGTGGGCCACCAATTAGTTACTTTGAATTGAACTCAGAACCTCTAGAAGTGCAGACACTGCTCTTAACATCTGAGCCATCTCTCCAGCCCTGACAGCACTATAATTAAAGCCTTATACCAATGAATTGTTTGTCCATGTCAAAATTGGAGGCATAGATTGCATCTGACAACTGTTTCTGGGTATATATCAGAAGGATAGGAATGCAACATACTGCAAAGACATCTGCATATCTGTGTTTATGGCAGTGCAATATACAATTGCTAAGTCCACCCATCAACAAATGAATTGACAAAGAAAATATGGTGTGTGTGTGTGTGTGTGTGTGTGTGTGTGTGTGTGTGTGTGTGTACATAATGGAATGCTGTAGACATAGATAATGAAAATTATTTTCCTTTGCTGGAAAAATTGATATAAGTAGAAATGATCACATTAGGTAAAATATAATCATATGATTTCTCTCAGAGTAAGTCTAAGAATTCTTTATGTATATGTAAGATCACACACATATTCACATGAGAATGCATACACACACACACACACACACACTCAATTACAGAAGAAAAACTAAAAGAAGAGAAGAAACTTACGGGAAGGGAGAAAATGCAGAGGCTAGAACACAGTTGTGGGGAGAGTGAATACAGTTGAAGTTCATTATATACTTGAAATAAATTCTCTGTGCAAAACCCAACACTAAGCACACTGTGTATGTGTCAGTAAAAATGAAAAGAAAAAGGAAGAAAACACTGAGGGATTTCTTCATGCAGGTCTTATTTGAACCTTCATATGTATGCACCTTGTTCACTAAATTACAAGAACTATATGCCATATCTTTTTAATTTGTTAGAAAACCATTTTAGTTGTTTGCCCCATACCATGTTGTTGGTTATATGTGTTAAAATCATCTAACCCTGAAACCATCTTTGCATCTTCTACATTACCTTTCTCAGTGCCACTGAACTGTACATCTGGTAATTCTCTTGCTTATTCAGTTTCTCCTTCTTATGAATACTTGCAAATCTTCCCAAGTTAATATCTGGGTTCTGTATAGCAAATGAATGCATTTTAATAAAAGCCTTCATTGCCCCACAAACTCTCCACTGAAGAGTCACAACTGGGTAGAAAACTTACTGGAATAGACCTACCTAGGCTACTGCTGTAATGATTCTAGTGAAGGGTATAGACAGCTAAAACTAGAGTTTTCACTATGAAGGTTATAATATTATACACATCTTACCTTAATCTAAAGTCTTTTTTATATGTGTATTTTTTTTAATTTAATTTTTTTATTTTACATTTCGACCCCAATTTCCTCTCCCTCCCTCTTTCCCTCTCTCCCTCCTCTCACATGCACCCAGACCACCCTCCTCTCCCATCCTCCTCCACTCCATATGTAGAGAGATGCCTTCCAGGAGGGGTCATCTAAATCTGTCAAGTCATTTGAAGTAGGGACTAGGACTTCTCTCCTGTCTCTAGGTTAAGGGAGTATCCCTCCATGGCGGATGTGCACACAAAGTCCTTTTGTGCACCAGGAATACATCCTGGTTCCACTGTCTGAGGTCCCTTAGACTGCTCATGTCTTCTAGATGAGACCCATAATCAGGGGGTCTGAGTCAGTCCCATGCTGGATTCCCAATTATCAGTCTGGGGGCCCATTAGCTCCTCCTTGTTCAGGTCAGCTGTCTCTATGCATTTTTGCAACGTGGTCTTGTCCTCCCTCTCTGCATCTGGATTCTAGTTTGGCTCAGTGTTTACTTGTGGGTGTTTGCTTCTGTTTCCATCAGGTACTAGATGAGGGCTCCATGATGGTGGATAAGTTAGTCATTTATCTCATTATTAGGGAAGGGCATTTATGGTAGCCTTTCCACTGTTGCTCAAATTGTTAGTTGGAGTCAGTTTTGTAGATCTCTGGACATTTCTTTAGGTTCAGTTTTCCCT
Source organism: Cricetiscus sungorus (assembly GCA_030556225.1). NCBI lineage: Eukaryota > Metazoa > Chordata > Mammalia > Rodentia > Cricetidae > Cricetiscus > Cricetiscus sungorus. The sequence goes on along the minus strand of JANBXA010000651.1, from coordinate 78,745,203 downwards.
TCAATCCTATAACGTCTCCCTCTTTTATGTTCTCTCTCCTCTCTCTCTCTCTCTCTCTCTCTCTCTCTCTCTCTCTCTCTCTCTCTTCTGTCTTCTATTCCTCCCCTGACTCAATCTTCTAGTTGCATGTACTTTCCTCTCCTCCCTTTCTCTTTCGCCTAGTTTTCTTTCTATTCACTGTCCCCACCATTTCCCATGTGCTCTGGGGGACTTGTCCCTTCCCCCTTTCATGAAGGACCATATATGAATCTCTTAGAATAAACCTTGTATCCTAGTTCCTCTGGCCGTGTGAATTATATGCTGGTGATCCTTTGCTCTAAAATCCATATATGAGTGAGTACATACCATGTTCCTCTTTTTGTGACTGGGTTACCTCATTCAGGATGGTTTCTTCAAGTTCCATCCACTTGCCTGCGAATTTCAAGATTCCATTGTTTTATTTTTCTGCAGAGTAATATTCCATTGTGTAGATGTGCCACATCATCTTTATCCATTCTTCAGATGAGGGGCATCTAGGTTGTTTCCAGGATCTTGCTATTACAAATAATCCTGGTATGAACATAGTTGAGCACATGTCTTTGTTTCATGGATGTGGATCATTTGAGTATATGCCTAAGAGGGTAACCTTAATCTAAATCTTAAGTGTATACTACTTTATCTGATATAGGAGATAAAGGAAAGATAAAATAATCTATGATTTTCATTATTTTTTCTGTTTGAGTACTCAGTGGATGGTGTTGTCCTGTATATGGAAGACTGGATTTGAAGTATGTTTGGGAAAATGTGTGAGGATGATTAATTATTTTTTCTGGGTGTTTTTCTGGAAGATGATTATGTGATGGAGATATCCAAGTACAATAATTATCTAAAACTCATTACATAGTTGTATGCATGGACATAATATATAAAGACACACATATCATACAATCACTTAGGGAGAGGATATAAAAGGAGGAAAGTAAGCCTCTAGGAAAGTGCTCAGCCAGTAGGATTTGAGCAAGGAGTAAGGTGACAAGGGGTCATAAGAGGGAATGGTCACCATGATTAAAGTCCAAAAAGATAAATTGTTGTCAGAAATTATGTCTATGTTACTTTTTGTTCCTCTCTTCTATTACACTGGCAAAAGTTGATTATGTCTCCCTAGATGGCAAGACCACTCCCCATATCCTTACACTTTCTTTACAGATTTAGCTCAATTCCTCTGAGATCTACATTTATTCCTTTCTTCTCATTTCATTGGTGGACATTTCACCCCTCACTGTGTACCTGACACGATTCTAGTCAAATCATTTGAAACCTAAGGGACTATAATCTACCTGTCTTATTACATTTCTAGTTCTAAGGTGAGTTCCTTGAAGGGAGTGGCAGAATATTTTCCTTTTAAACTTCGCCATCTAGCCAAGTGATTGTGGAATGTGTTTGGCCAATGTTGGTTGAATATGTGTATAAAGACTGACTGCCTTGGCTTTTGAACAATTGTATGACACTGAAAAATTTTCATTTTAACCAGGGTGTTCTAACTTGAAGCCCCATGTTGAGATTCACCAGTATCAAAAATTCTATATCTTATATGTAATCTTTTCCAATTAAGATAATTTTCTAAGGGACCTCAGACAGTAGAACCAGGATGTATTCCTGGTGCACAAAAGGACCTAGCTGGCACATCCCCCATGGAGGGATACTCCCTTAACCTAGAGACAGGAGAGAAGTCCTAGTCCCTACTTCAAATGACTTGACAGACTTTCATGACCCCACCTGGATAGCATAGCCCTACATGTGGAATGGGGGTGGGGGTATGGGAAGGGAGGGTTGTCAGGGTACATGTGAGGGGGAAAAGAGGGTAAGAGAAAGGGAGGGAGAGGAAACTGGGATCGACATGTAAAATGTTTAAATTATATTATTAATAAAAAATAATGCCATAATGAAAAAAAGGCATGTCACAACACCCAGCAAAAAAAGAAGGTAATTTTCTATTTCTGGTACCAGTATTGTTAAGTTTGTTAAGTGTTAGGATCTTGTGAGGAAGAAACTGCCTTGATACTCTGTAGTCAGCTAGCCACTCTTCCTGTCTATTTTTCTCTCCACTCTCCACTCATTTTCCACAGTTAGTGATTTACCAAAGTCTGTGAGATATCCACACACAGAGGCAACACTTGGAATCTATTCGGTCTAACTCACTAAGTCACATCACCTTTCTATTTTATGCTGGAGTGTCTAGCCCATTTCATAACCTGGAAAGTTATTCCAAAGAATATGATCTGTAACTTTCAGAAACACTATGGAAGTGACTCTGTATTGCCAGGCCCTTTGTGCCTCCCCAGTACCACTTAGAAACATACCCCCTCCAGGAGAACAATGCCTATGTTTATTCATCAAAAGGAATAATAACCCTCTTTGTATATTCTTCAACTGAAAAGGCAAGGTTTTACTTCAAGTTATGTCTATGCACAAAAAGTACATTTACCTCCCTGTTTCCAAATGCTGTTTAAATATTGATTTTACTTAGAAAGCACTAACATCTTAGCTTACACAAGCTTGTAGAAGTAGTCTCCTTATGAAAATAGCCACATACTCCAAAGTGTTAGGACAGTGGTTCTCAACCTATGGGTCAAATGTGGGTCATCTAAGACCATTAGAAAACACAAATATTTACAATTTATAACAGTAGCAATATTAGTTATGAAGTAGCAACAAAAATAATTGTATGCCTTGGGGTTACCACAACATGAAGAGCTGTTTTAAAGGGTTGAAGCATCAGGAAGGCTGAGAACCACTGTGTTAGGGTATTTTATATCTTTAAAAAGTCAATGGTTGTTTTCATCTCTTTTACAAAGCTTAAATGTCTAGTCATTTTTGCAAGGGATTTTAAAAGAAAAATATTATCTACTTTATTGTGAATTGATACTCTGGAAGATTTATGTAGAAAGTATGTTCTATCATGGGTCCCTATATCTTACAGAGTATTAAGGTTGTATAAATCTAGATATTTACAAGGACCCCCAAACTCTATGTTTCTTATACCCAATGTTTTGAAAATGATCTTGCACATAATATACATACTACAGAGGAGGTACATTTCTATGCTATCCATCATGCAGATTTCTGAGTACTAACTTAATTCTACTTTGTTCTCTCTTGTTAAGAAAAAATATTAAGTGATCAAAGTACATCATATGCATGTATGAAGATGTCATAACAAACCCTCTTATTTGTACAACTGACACTGAAAGTCTTTAAACAAAGAAAGGGGGAAAAAGAAAACATATTGCAAATGGGGCAGGTCAGCAATTAAACCATCCATAAACTTCAGATTTTACCTACCAGTGACACTGAAAGACTTATAAAGTGAGTTGTGTGTGGTTAATTCTGTGACCCTGGTTGTGGAGGAATTGCTGGGAGTTTGTTTAATATAGAAAAGTTAAGCATATTTCCCAGTTCTTGTAGATGTCTTTTCTGCATACCATCAAAATTATATGAAAACTGGTATTTGCATTTTTTTTCTACGGAATTTTTTTCATGATGGAAGTCCTTAATATCACAAAATTTGTCAAGGTGCAGTCTGTGCTATTTATGTTTACAGATCACACATCTGAAATCTGAACTATTCCCAGCATGGGAGTTGTCCCCCATGGGAGTTGGATCATTGGGAAGTTGGTGTTTTCTTATGGTATTTCTTGTCTGTTCTTAGTTTTTCTGTGTCTGACTTCTGTTGTTTCCCATGTTTAATCTTTTTAGTTACTTCAGTTTCCATAGTTCAACCACACCATCCCCATTTTCGAACATTATAGGAATTCTAGAAAAAGTTGGTATTCTAGCTGAGGCAAGTATCAAAGTAGTGAGAAGGTAAGCAGGCAGAGAAAGGCTGTGGAATATGGAGAAAATATGAATGCTGATGGCATCATGACATGACAGCCAGGATGGCAGTTGGAGTTTGGCATGCTAAGACAGTAGATAATTTCCCTTCGTGTTGTTCAGGGCTTAAATAAACAGAGTCATCATATGGTAAGACTCATGGTTTAGAAAAAGGTGTCCTTTCACTTCTAATGTTTCTCCGTTTGTAAATTAGTGAAGGTAAGGGAAAGTAAGTCTGAAGAGTTGTCCAATGGATGAGACATAGGCAGAAATAGACTGAAGAAACAATTAAAACTATTCTATTAATTACTTGGCAATTTCATGAAAAGTATTTTAAACACATTAATCCCCCTAAAATCTTTCCCTTACTACTCCCTCAACCCTTCTATCATTTGCCACCCAATGTTAAGATTACTGTTTCTCTTCTTGCCCCATCTATTCTAGATTTTATTTCTTGGCTAGTTTTAGAATTGGAGCCTGCTCTGTCATGTGGCCAGTCTATCACATCACTTAAAATATGCAAACAAACAAACAAACAGCATTCAATCCTTCTTCCCCCATCAGCTCTTAAGTCCAAACAGTACTTCCCCTGGTGGGCATTATGTAATCATCTCCCACATCTGTGTTGCAAATATCAGCAAGACTAAATGTTGAAAATATGTTTTCAAATATATGTCTTTATTAATATGTTTTCAGAATAGTTCCCTCTGGATCTCAGAGAAGCACTGCTGTGCTCTCTGGAATTGCTGATATATTCTTGTTTTGCCTTATGCGACTACTTCAGATTTGCACACAGCAAAATCTTTGTCTGCATCTTTCTCCTGTATTTTCACTTTATAGTTCTCTTTGCATTCTTCCTCTTGGCCATAAAATAAGATAACAATCTTCCAAGCATCTTGGAAAAAAAGACTTCATTATACATGTAGACAATCTTAATACCAACTAGTTATGTCACTCTGGATATAGCTTAATCAGTCATGATTCGGTCAAATTGCTGTGTGGTTTTTGGAAATGTGGGGTAAATGGGGCATATACCAAGATCTAAAACTAAGATTCCACTTTAGTATCCCCTTACGTCTTGCCTGGCACCAATGCCAATATTAGCTACATACTCATGATCTGATATGCAATTGACTACCATTCCACTCAGGCCAGAAATACCTTAAAGCCAAAATGATCTATAGATTCCTCTTTGCTTTTCTTGGTGCTGTTCATCTCTTTCCATTTAGTACATTTGTTGTCAGCTGCTCTTTTGTATTTCTGTTAGGTCATCATGCCCAAGCATGTATTTCTGCATCTTCTGATGCATTCTATCAACAATAGGGGACATGCTTAAAGACTTTGCAGCTCATGTGGATTAGAAAAGATTGTCCCACCATAATCAAATCCTGATATTAATGTGCTTTGGATCACCTTGAAGATGATCCACAAAGAGAAAGGAAGAGTCTTGGGCTACCAAGAGACATGTGATCCAATGCAAGAGAAAAAACAAAACATAAGAGACACCAAGAATCTGATACTATAATAGAACAGAAGAGATACTGAAATAATGAAAATATGAGTAGATGATAGAGATTTTGGTATACTTTGATTAACATCAAATACTAGGTGGTACATTCACTGCCAAGTTGAACCCATTCTTGAGAAAGTAAAACTTGTAATATATAAATATATACATCAGTACTCAGTTTTTCTTGTTTGTTTTTTTTTACCTGAAATACACTTTCATTTGATCTCAATGTGTGTTGGACCTATTAATCAACTGTTACCACTATGCCCCAGTCACTATGATTATATTCATTTAACCAGTGGTTTCTTTGCTATTAGTATTCATGCTTCTATTTGTTTCTGAAGAGAATACCAAGAAATATATAATCACATATTCATCTCTGTGTTTCTCCTTGAATGCCAATGGCTTGAAGTCATAAAACTTCTTCTAACTTCTTTCTGAATCTTTAATTAATTCCATCTTTTCTACCATGTAATAAATTTATTTTTGAAATGTGAAGAAATGAATAATGGGAGAAAGCTATTTTAAGCAGATATTGCTCAGTTGGCTTCTCGAGGAACAGATCAAGCAGTTTCTTAGACAGTCTACATGTTTGGGGTGGCAGAAGATCTTGGTTGTACAGAATACATTTTTTTCATAATTATCAATGAAGAGCTTGAAGGATAAAGATGTCTTGTACATCAGGAGTTGGTGACACAATTTCAATATATATATATTGGATATGTTCCTACAACTAAGATAATGGTACAATTGTTTTGGGGGTAGCCAACACTTTCTGATTAGATTTGCAGCCCTTTCCACTAAAAGAAAAAAACAAAACAACAACAAAAAGAAGAAGAAGAGGAAGAGGAAAAGGAAGAAGGAGGAGGAGGAGAAGGAAAAGAAAAGAAGAAGAAGAAGAAGAAGAAGAAGAAGAAGAAGAAGAAGAAGAAGAAGAAGAAGAAAGAAGAAGTGCATACTTAGTATTGTAAAACTGAACCAAAATCTACAGCTGATGATGTCACAGATTCTGAAGTAGAGCATATTACTGACATTAAGCTAGATGGATATGTAGCCAAACTTGGATATTTATATTCACAGACCAGAACTACTATCCACTTTACCTAGAGAAGTGCCTCTTTGAAGTGGTTAACAGTTAACACAGTGACTCATAGATGGTTAAAATGTTAACAATGTATGATTGTTGAGTTCTCATCTCTAAACAGGACTATGAGACACAATGAAAATCATGATAAAGAAGATGGAAAAACTGTAAGAACTAGAACATGGGGAAGAACCCTATAAAAATGCAGTCTTCTGGACACCACATGCATAAGACTAGTAGAAAATAAAAAAGACATAAAAATAGGAGGGCCATAGATAGGAACAAGGAGGAGTTTGGTAAGAGTTGGAGGTATAAAAAATGGGTAGCAAGGTGAATATGTTCATAGTGTGCTCTATATGTATATAATAGTATTAAATATTAAGTAATCAAAACGAAATCAAGGAAGACCAGTTAAAATAATCTTTAATTTAAAAAATGACAAAAAATTTTGTTTGTCTGAACATCATAAAACTAAATATTATATAACTATGTAAATATAAATGTAAAATTATTCAATATCCTATATTTAGCTATCTCTGGTACTTTTACATCCCCACAATAATACTATGATATTTTATGAGTAGTTAGAAAAAATAACACAAGGTTGTGAAAATAATACTTCAGTGTGAAAATTATGACAATAATGCAACAACATGCTTTGCTGTATTGTCATTTTTAACTAAATGGTTACTTCCTGGCAGGAGAATGAGCCAAAATATTACTGAGTCCATTGAGTACACTTATCGTATAACAAATTATATTCCTAGTAAGTGAAATATTCAATAACATCCCAAACTTGTTGATATTTCAGCTACTGAAGGTAGACTCAAACATTTTCAAAATTATTTGACAATAAAATCTTTTTAAACTTTACAACACAGTAGACATTACAAAGAGAACTTTTTCAAAGTAAGGCATTAAAAACCAGTAACTGGATGACTCATGGTGTGCTCTCCATTGAGAAAGACTATTTGTCTTGCTTCCAACATTCCTTAATTGCATGTAGTTCTTTGTGTCAGGTTGAAGTCTCATGGGCTTTTCCTGTGCACTTTAGGGTGTCTATTGTCTTCATTCAGTTTGTGTTTAGACAGTAATGTTGGAGAGGCTTCCAATACCAAATGTTCAGCCCTGATAACATACATTCAACTAACATTATAGAAACTTAACAGGTTATGTTTAGGGATACATATGCATCTACATACATGCATGCTACAACAATTAATGAAAAAAAAAGAGGCCACAACTTTGAAGAGAACAAGGGGGTGTAGAAATGCCAGGAGAGAGAAAAGGTAAGGGAGAAATGATGTAATTATAATCTCAAAAAATTAAATAAATAATTAATGAACAATTACTAATGGGGAGGCAGACATGTAGCAATATCATCCGTGCCTACTTGGGACTGAATTTTGCAGGGGATCTCATAATGCCAGATAGAGAAGCCATTAATGGACAATACTTCTTAGCCTCATTAATATTTCTTCCAGGAGCAATTTTACAATCAGCTGTATTCTTGCTTGTTTCTTGTTCTTCCTTCTGTCTCCAAGTTCTACAGTTCAGGTGTTCTGTTCTTGAAACACAGATTGTAGACTTTATTTCTGTCTTTGCGTTTGACATTGCATTTCAGATATGTCTGTATCATCTAAACCAACAGACTAGTAATCTACTGTACATGAGGTATATAGCCAGACACTATAGCTTCTCTCCAAGTTCTGCCTCTGGGATATTAGTGGGATTATTTAATTTTATGATGCTGAACTCCATCTTAGTTTTACATGGATGTCTTATTGCCACTATAATTTGAATTTGTGTTTTTTTCTGACACTAAAATGACATGACTCCAAAGTGTGAGAACATGAAACTGGATTTTCTCAGATTCAAAGGGAGTTCCATGTCTGCACTTAACTTGAAACAACAACATACTTCAACAGCATCTGGGAGGAAGGCCAATGAACACAAGTGGTCAGTTTCTTTACGAGTAGGATGAGGGGATTTGGACTAGACTGTTTCTAAGTTTCTTTATAGTTTTAACTTTCAATGACTCCTTAACTCTAGTTTTTAGGAAAGATAGAACCATACTGATTTGAATTTCAAGATAAACACATTATCAGCCATGTAATTTTAGAATTAGAAGGAATTTATAAATTATTCATGCTTATCCTCTTATATTCCACACTCGGTCCAATGGGGATAAACTTGCTTGAAATCATTTATCAATGGAGTACAAGCTGAACTTGGACTTCTCGACTTTATTCCCTTGACCTTCATCAATTCAAAGAAGAGAGTATGGAGGACTGATTCTCAAGAACAAATGTTCATAATCATCCACAAAAGTTTCACATCTGATGTTAAATGTGAAATCTTTGTTTTCATGCTAGGCTATTACAGAACCTATCAGAGTGCAGCCTGTTGCTGCAGTTTAGTTTGATCTATTCATAGTAATGGGCCTGGCTGTGAACTTGAGCCTGAGATAGTCATTTTTTGTTCTTGGTTTCTAGTGGCTATGTGCCCTTGGAAAAAAATACCCTTATATCCTTGAGACAGCATAGCCACAGAGAGGTTAACTTTCTAAATTTACTCTTCCCCTCAGTGCCTTTTAATTGAAACATCCTACTCAATATCCAAAATCTAGGAAGCATCTTCTGTGGTCCAAATGCTTTAGAATTCCTAAGTGGTACCTACAACAATTTAAGGAAAGACTGGAAAAGATGCAGGTACTCTCTGGGCAGCATCAATGCCTTTACTCAAGAGAATGCATGATTCCTTGAAGGGGTCTCCAACCCATTTTAAAAGTTACTTCTGAATTTCCAGGTGATTCTGACTCACTTGCATTTCTTTTTTTTTAAAATGTAAAGAAAGAGCATTCCTTGATGAGAGTATTCTAGAGGTGTATGAAGAAAGGGGACTCTGACTGTTTCATGGCATGATCATTATTTTTTACTTGGAACCATAAAATTAGTAGCCACTACCATATTTGCCGTCCCATTCTTTCTACCTTAGCCACGAGTTCTCGATGTAAAAGCGACAGAGCAAGTGCAGTTTCACTAGTACCCATTGTCAGCAGCTCATATAAAACCTGGGGAAATATAGTCAGGATTAGAAGAATCTGCAAAACCGTGAAGTCAGGCCATAGCATTAAAATGCAATTCCTTTTACTGAGTACATAATTTATTAGGAATTTTCACTTGCAGAAAACCCACTTGATGCCTTATGTTTGGCAAATGCTTACATATTTAAGCAGGAAAAAATGATAAAATATTTTCTAGGATGAGAGTCCATCCCTTTCTCAATAAATAATCTCCATGTCTGTACTTTATCCACATTTCTCTATTCCCCTGCCAAATTCTCCTTCCCTACCTTCCTTCAAGTGTTATAAAATAAGTCATGTTCACAAAACTAGCCTTAGAGCCTAGAAAAATCAGTAACTCATATGCATACCTATTTCTATCTCTGCAATTTTCTATATATTTTTTTCATATACAGATATGACCACTGTTAAGTTTGCTGCTCCAAGGAATGGGTATGTCATACTTGGACCTCAGTATTATTCAGTCATCTTTCTTCCCTTGTGTCCTAGTCATGTCCACCTATTTAGTAAGGAGATTATGAAGTTTTTAGCATGACTATTGTTTTCTGAAAATTTTAAGGATTTGTAGTTTTTCATAATTATGTATAGCTTCAAATACTTCCCATGTCTCAAAGTACAGTAAAATCACTCTCACAAGTACTGCTAGGTAGCCAGAGCCACACTGTGCCCATCAATAATCACTATTTTTGAATTTCTGGACTGCCTGTTCTTCCAAAGCCACAGAACCTTTCCAAACACTCATCACTGCACATGGAGAATATCAAGCTCTTATGAACATCAGGACATGGGTGTGGTGATCAGCTCCAATTCTTCTGAGGGTTTCTTCCTTCATTAATAATCAAGGCTCCATTTCCTTTTCAGAAAGGAATACCCATGATTCATCTGAAACATCACATAGTATCGTTATTTTTTTGAGTTATTTTTACTCTGAGGAATGGGTAGGAAATTTCAGAGATTTCAATGAAAAACATTGTTAGAAGAGGCATGAGAGAGAATGGGAGGGGCAACAGGGATGACACATCTTGTGACCATTGATCAATGAAGGGCATGAAAGAGGAGACAATGAGAGGCCTACTTAACTCCCACACAGAAGACTTATAGTTATTGTCCTTGCCTTTCTTGTATTATCCAAGCCCTGGACTCCTTTTGTTGGAACTAGCAGCTACCAAGAATAAACCTATTTTGAGGATAGAGAGGACATTTGTTAATAAAGTACATAATTTCTTGTTTCAAACTCAGCATTTGTATGGATATGTCCCAGAACAAAACCTAAGCTCTCTTTCTCATCAATTTGTAGAGATTTCTTGTAGAAAAAAAACAATCATTTCTAAAAGCCGCTTCCTTTAGGATTTGTATTTCCATTATTTGCATTAGGTGCTAGCAATGGAGGAACCTCTGTTGGAGCCCAGGATAACCTATGCTGGGATATAAGAGAAAGAAAAGAAAGAAAAGCTCAAAGAGAAGATGAGAAGGAAACACTATCCATCTCATCTGGTGTGTCTTTATATTGCAATAAAACCACATTTTATTTTTGTACCACATTCCTGAAAATTAGAAAATTCATAGACCAATCATTCTCCATTTCTTTTCTGTTTCTTTTTGGTTTTCAAGAAAAGGTTTCTCTGCATTGCTTTGGAGCCTGTCTTGGAACTAGCTCCATAGATCAGGCTGACCTCGAACTCATAGAGACCTGCCTGCCTCTGCCACCCCAGTGCTGGTATTAAAGGCATGTGCCATCAATGGCCAGCTCACATTTTTCATTTTCATAATCTCCAGTAGTATATTTTACCCTTCCCCTATGGAATACTCCTTAATAGCTAAGTATATTGCTATGTGTATATGCATGGTTTAATAATTATAACAACATTAGGGAGGCATTATTTCCATAAAGGCTCAAAGTAAAGCATCTCATTCAACATTATACCTATCACTTGGTACTGAGCCACAATTGATTGTTCATTCTCACAGTTTGCATAGAATTTTATTTTCAATGAGATGGTATTGCAATATGTAGTTACTTATGACAATAGGTGGGTAAAAGAGATTAATGTTGATGTTGCCTAAATTCATGTAGAAGTTGGGGCCAGTTATACTTTTCTATACTTGCATAATTTCCATGAATCATTGCCAATTCTTATATTAAAGGCAGGGAGTGAATGAGGATGTTTTATGTACACTTGGGATTACAATGACCATAACTTAAATTTACTGGAGAAGTGTGGCCTCATGGGTAACCTTGGAAGTGGGGGTCTATAGTACAGTGTTCTTTCTAAAGATTCCTATATAGTAACATTCTCTTTTTTTCTTATAACCTGGGAAATTTTAACAAGTTGAAATAAGAAGTTAAGGATTTTGTTTATCTGAAACCTTTCTCTTTCAATTTTGTCTCACTCTAGTATGGAAAAAAATAATGTGCTCTCTCTACCTTTGAAGGGTTTTTAGAAACAATGCTTCGCTAGGCTATAGGTGGTACCAAGTGTTGGTCAATCAAAGTCCTAAAACAGACCAGTGCTTCTCATTGTTCACCACACATAGGGATGACCCGAAACTCTCAAGAAACTACAGATTTTTGTTCTGGACAAGTTGGCAGTTGCATATGTCTACTTCCCAGATGCTCCAGGTGATGGCGCCAAGCAAACCCCTGGAAGGCCACAATTTCATTACAGAGGGGGATTCATACAGAAGAACCACATCTTTGCTAATATTTAAATCTTTCTGGGCATTAATAAAAATTATTTTTTAAATATTTATTTTCCATCAAAATACACTGCATAAATATTCAAAATGCCCCATTTGGGAAAAATACAGCTTCTTCCCATTTTAAGTAGCCTTGGTCACAATAGTGTAAATGTGATTTGCTCCCTCCCTACCCTGACAAAAGAACTTACTTCCTACGTAATACAATATTATGTACTCTTTCTAGAGAATTCTAGAATGCTCTACTGGCTTAATGCCCACATAGTGGAGATCCACCTACAACATGTCTCCTGGGATAGAAAACTTGTGCAAATGAATCTTATATTATTTGAGAAGTTACCAGATTTGCACTGAGCAAGGACAATATTAGACCAGAAGTATTTCTTAGGTCCTCTCTTGGTGGCCTATGGAACATGCACTCCTGCTCACACTGGATAAGGCACACTAAGAGCTCAAGATCAGAATGGAAGACAAAGGAGCTTACACTCTCATGATGCCTTCCTCTCAAGCTGAGCTTCCCTTCCCTCAATGTATGGAAAAAGTAGGGGATTTGGATTTGACTGTGAAAAACAAATACCGAACCAGTCATTTTCTATTTGGTCAACCCACTCTGTTTATATGTGCACCATACACTTACACACTTCGTTGTTCTGATACATAGACACAAAACATTTTCAATTCTAGTGATTTTCAATGGTTAAAAATTAGGCTTGGAAGACCTGAACAAGGAGGAGCTAATGCCCCTCCAGACTGATAGGTGGGAATCCAGCACGAGACTGACTCAGACCCCTGAATATGGGTCTCAGCTAGAAGGACTGAGCAGTCTAAGGGACCTCAGACAGTAGAAACAGGATGTATTCCTGATGCACAAAAGGACCTTGTGGACACATCCCCCATGGAGGGATACTCCCTTAACCTAGAGACAGGAGAAAAGTCCTAGTCCCTACTTCAAATGACTTGACAGATTTACATGACCCCACCTGGATAGCATAGCCCTACATGTGGAATAGGGGTGAGGGTATTGGAGGGGAGGGTGGTAAGGGTGCATGTGAGGGGGGAAATAGGGTAAGTGGAAGGGAGGGAGGAGAGAGGGAGGAAGGGAGGGAAAGAGGGAAGGAGGGAGGGAGGGAGAGGAAACTGGGATAGACATGTAAAATTTTTAAATTATATTATTAATAAAAAAAATTGGGCTGGGAGAACAGAGTGCCCTCCAGGACCTTGAACACTAGTTAGTGAGGATGAAATCACTGTGTAAGGCCCCAGCTTAACTTCTCTATGTTCAATAAGTTGAGTAGGTACTATCTTTAGCAATTGGACCTTACAATCAGAGTTCAGATAGCAAATAACCTTGATAGTAGCCTGGGTTTGGGGGTTTCCATGGCATCTCTTTGGCTAAAGGCCAGATTAGGTATTAACAATTCCTGGCATTAGAAGTTTCATTTGGTGGTGAGAGATGTCTAGTTGGGGTGCCATCTGCCCCTTTTGCCCTTAGTTTTATCTGTCCCTGTAATCTCCTGGCTACTCCCTTCTTCATGCCTAATTCCCATTTGATTCTTCTGTTCAAATCTTCTCCTTGTCTGTGCCATCCATCCATAACTATTACATTGCTTCCTCCTAGGGATATCTTTCCCTCCTTCCTAGTCCTTTACTTTATACCTTACTTCTGTAGTTATATAGATTGTATTCAGCTTATTGAAGACAACATGTAGCATCCACATATAAGTGAATATATACCATATTTGTCTTTTTGCATCTGGATTACCTCATTCAGGATGATTTTTTTCTAGCTCCAACCTGCAAACTTCATGGCTTCATTTGTTTAACACATAAGTAATTTTCCATTGTGTAAATGTACCACATTTTCTGTATCCATTCATTAAGAAATATCTAGCCCATTTCCAATATGTAAATACCAACCCAGCTATAAATTCTTGATATGGTGGGGCCATATTGTCACAAAACTTGCGAGAGTAATCAATCGGTATCTGGTTGTATTTAAGGCAAACTCCATAAAATGGGATTTAGACCCAATATTGCTTGGGTAGCCAAGAACTTGACACTGATGGGCAATGGTCTTAGGGAAAAACCAAATATTATTGTTCTGCTTAAGGAACAAAGCAATAAAAAACATTCTGTTATACTCTTAGATGAGTGCCTTGTTCACCCATCATTTGAAAGGCTTAAACTTGCAGAAGATAGGAACAAATAGAAACAATGTTCAGAGAGTGAGATACCTTGGGATACTCAGTCCTAACTGAGATGTCTCTATTAAATCTCTTCCCTCAGGAATTAGAGAACCTGGTGGAAGGTAGGAAAATTGTAAGAGCCTGAGAGCATGGAGGGCACCAGGGAAGCAAGACCTTCTAAACATAGCAGGACTGACCCACATATGAACTCACAGAGATCATGGCATCACGCACAGGGCCTACAATGGTCTAAGTGCAATGGGGTTCCAGTGCTGAGAGGAGAAATGGACACAAGCCCCATTCCCAACCCAGAAGCTGTATCCACTTGATAACCACTTGCAAAGTAAACTTCATATCTTTCCAACGGTCTCACTTTATATACAAATCACTCTTAATGGCAGGTTTCCTGCTTAGCCGTAGATGACCAACACAAACTGAACTCAATAGCATTCTTGGAGGTTCTTTGTCTCAATGTATTTTCAGGACATTTTTTTAACCTTACAAGTCTTTTTCATATTTGTTATGGTTTCCCAATTTGTCTGTATCTTTGTGTCTATGTGTATTTCTTGTGCATTTTCTTTGGCATTCTTTTGCCTGTTAGTTTGTTTTGTCCCATTCCAGCTTTTGTCATTACTGTATTTTAGTCTCATTTTTTAAGATGCCTTTAAAATGATATTGGTTCACAACTTCACTAACCTATGTCTTTACATCCTTCAGACTCTGAAGTCTATCACCACATATCTGCCCCACATAGAACAAACAGTTTCTCTGTCCCATAGAGACCGAGAAGAGAATTAATGGGTCATATAGAGATGTTTTATTATCTATTAGATATTAAACTTTGAGTAAAATACTCTTATAACACAAGTTTATTTAATGGAATGTGGAATTAGAAATATTTTCTTTGTAAGGTGTTTGTGAGAATTACATAGACTCACTATGCTGAAGTAGGTGAGACAGATGTATAGTTTGCATTGCATATACACATCTTCATGTAGTTTAAATATTCTGATGTACTCTGACATGTCTTTACAATAGCATTCTGCCCAAATCACAGCAAGAATAAGCCAATATAACAGGAGATTGTAGAATATCAGCTCTCTAGCTCTGTAATATCACTTGAGAAGAAAATCTCTTCCCCACCATTTTAATCATCAAAATTAGCAATGACAGTAAGACCTGTAAGCTAACATCACAATTAATTGGCATGCACATTAAAGCAGTTAGCCATGATCCCAGCCTAGTCAACATTCCCTAACATCAAAGATTTCAGAATGTGCTGAGTGAAGTCCAGGAGGAGGAAGCACTCCTGGAAGTTGGTCCTCAGGACATTTTTCTTCCTAGTGCTCACTTTCTCTATGTGGCATCAGGCTGGGGGTCCGGGACTCTTGAGGGATGCTCTGCATTGATGTCCTGCGCACTCAGAACTAGAAGCTCAGAGGGAGCTCTTAGAGTAGCCCAGGCCACACAGGGAGCTAATGGTCAAACTGACTGGAGCCCTAGCTGTTTCATAGTTCCATAGGGTCTGACCTCTCTGCCACCTCTCCTTTCTGTGCCTTTTGACCTACAGGAGTGCACAGCAAGGACTTTGACAAATAAACAGTGGCCAAGAGATTAAACTGCACCTGAAGCTAGTTAGCATTTGAACTAGCAGCAGAAACCTCCTCTCCCCAGTCTGCAAAGGGATTAATCCCATTCTCAGTCTTAGCCTGTGAATTACTGCCCACTTACTAAGTACAGAACTGGAGAGAGAAGTACAGTGCATACAGGAGCATATAATACTGTTAAGCTTTTAAAACAAGCAAAAACTAAAGACCAAATTGTACAGTTGAACTTTTAAGAAAAGCAAAATGGAAAGATGAAATCATGGCAAAACCAACAATAAATAACAAATAAATAAATAGGAACAAACAGTTTAGGTGTTAAAGGAAAAACAATCCAGGTAATCTTTCTATTGGTTATCTCAAATGAAAAGAAAAGGAGTGATATGACATAATGAAAAAAATGCCATTTCTTCCAGATTTTCAGTCACATGAGAGTGGTTAGCTTTATAGACAGCATAACCTTAAATAAGTTTGGGGAGAAGTCCATCATTTTGATGGATGACTGGGAAGAAGAACTTGTTGCAATAAACAAGTTTAGCATTGGATGTTGTGAGTGAATGGAGTGTGTATGGATGAATGGCTGAGCAGTTGAGAGCATCAATATCAGCTGCTTTCCCCAAGGACCAGGGTTCAATTCTCAGCACCTACATGGTGGCTCAAAACCATCCCATGGTTATAGTACCTCCTCAGGTCTCTGAGAGTACTGGACATATATACACAAGCATGCAGAAGAAAACATATATGCACATTAAAAAGAAAAGTTAATATGGGTTTGAAAAGCAAAGGGTCAGTACTAAGATATTAAGCAGAGGGCTTGAGAGCTGGATCAACAGTTAAGAACACTTGATGCCCCCAGATGACTTGGACTTTATTCCCATGCTGCCGCAGCTCCACCTCCTCTTGCCTGATAACCATTTTCTTTGTTTTCCTGTCTTTTACAGCCTGGAGTTGTTTAGAGCAACTCAGGAAGTTTCTTACCAGGCTCTTAGCTTGACATTTGTAGCCTTACAAGATTGGCCCCAGACTATCTTTCTGCCTCCATCACTATAGGTTTTTGCTGTAGAACAAATTACCACAAATGTACAAGCATTGCATAGCTATTTTCCACTAGCTCTCCTGTCCAGAAGTTAGCAGTTCCCTGTAACTTAGCTATTCTCTTCAGTGTATCATAATCCAGAAGGGTTGAGTTCCCTCTGTAGCCTCCAGGGAAAAAAATTTCCAAAGTCAATTTATTGCTGGAAACATTCACTTCTTTGAGGTCAAAGGACTGAGACTCTTGAGGACCATGTCCTTGCTGTCTACCAGCCTCTGGGATACACCTACTCACTCTAGGTTGTTCATCCTTGTTTTCCATACCAATCATATAGCCTGCCTTATTTTCACATCAGTGAGGCTATATTGAAGCTTCCTTGGGCTCAGGATATCTATTCCTCTTTTGTCACCAGTTGAAGGAAACAGTTCAGTTTAAGTCTCATGTGCTTAG
Source organism: Cricetiscus sungorus (assembly GCA_030556225.1). NCBI lineage: Eukaryota > Metazoa > Chordata > Mammalia > Rodentia > Cricetidae > Cricetiscus > Cricetiscus sungorus. Next base: position 78,727,702 of record JANBXA010000651.1, on the reverse strand, counting down.
CCCAGAGCCATCCATATCATTTCCTATTGTGTCATAAGCAGGTAATAAAGGGAAAGAATCCAGCCTTTCATACTCACAGTTCCTGGAGTGATATATGCAGGCTGTGTACAAGGGCAGGAGAAGTAGAACACTTCAGGAGACATTGATGACTTCTACTTATCACAGTGATACTTTAGAAGTACTCCATCTACTACCTTTCAGTCAAATGGTGCTTTGTCTTTGCCTTGAACAAGGTAGCATTGCCACTCCCAGATAGACTTTGCATTTGTGATTACTTCCGTTTAGATAATCATTTTACTTTGAATGCCATCTCTGAAATGATGATATTGCTTTTACTCAGTCTGATTTCCAACTTGTATTCCCAGATAAATGTCACTGTTTATGTACTGACATTGACTGTAAACCACACCCAACATCCCAGTCTGTATATGCTACCTGAGAGACAGGATTTGTCTCATCCATTGTGTCCTACTGCTTCAATCAGTATTAGCACCTTATGTGCTCAGTGTCATGACAGAAGCATAGTGATGCCATTAGAGTTGGAGAAGTAAGTGTTGAGGGATTAAATTTAATAATGTAAATTCTAGGCTGTAAATGACTGGTGAAGAATTTCTCACAGATAGCAGGATTCTCTCCTGAATTCTAAGGTTTTTTTTTAGATGTGGGGATTCCTCAAGAGAATTAAGGGCATGCTGTCTCCCATTGTCCTAAGGAGCTCACATTAGGATAGGATCATCCCAGAAACCCACCAGATCTCCACTCTGCCCCTTTGAATATACCAGCATATCTGAACTTGTATAGAGGAATTAATGACAGACAGCCTTAGGTTTATTTGATGTTGAGTCCAGAGAGAACATGAATGCACCTGCAAGAACTCTCATTCAGCGTCAGTTCCTAAATAGTAAGAAGATGCCAAAATGCATACAAGGTGATCACAATTGTTTTCCTTCTCATTGACTCATGGTGTGCCACCTTCAGTAATACAGGCTGGACATAGGAGGTGCAATATTCCACATCCACAGCATGTTAAGCTCTTATTTGGTACAATACTGTTCAAAAAATAAAACAAAAGCAACAAACTCTGATGCCTATTTGTGAGGGAAAGATAATTCCCCCATGTAACCCATATTGGGTACATGTGCACAATAAATAGCACAGTTTTAGCACCCTTAAGTAATTATATTTATTGCTATACCAGCTGTTTTAACATATTTTCTCAGTTATTTTGGTTTTAATTATATCTATGGTCTACACTAATATATGGTTTAAGGGACCAAACTACACACAATACTTGTTTATACATTTTATGGGGTGTTATTTTCCATATTTTCTATTTTTTAGTAATTTGAATTTTTTATTGGCTGTCGTAAGATTCTTTAGCATTCTGAACCAAAGAGTCTTACATGGTCAATATCAAACTCTAATATTTTGTACCAATTATTTATATACACTATACATGCACACAAAATGATTTTTATAGTCATATATGGTATTTTAACTTTTTATGTATGTGTGTATGTATACATTCAAAAATCAGTGATGTCTTTTGTTTATATTCAGTGATCAATCATTGAATACATGCTTATAAGTAGTTTGCAAGTATGGTCATGCATAGAATTACAGTAATCCTTAGAATCTGCAGAGGACTGGTTCCAGGTTCTTGTTCAACTGTCCAAATCCGGAGATGTTCATGTATTTTGTAGAAAAATATTTAAAATTCTATAGCATTTCATATAACCTACACACATACTCTCATGTTTTTTAAATTGTTTCTTTATTATAAAAGCTACTACAATGTAAATAGTATGCAAATAGTTGACATTCTATACTATATAAGGAATAATTACAAGAAATATCTGTATTTGTTCAGCACAGACACAAGATTTTAGAAGTTTTTGGTCTGTGGCTGGTTTTGGAATCTGTGGGTATGAAAGGACAAGGAGACAGAAATCTGTTCCACCATAATGGGCAGATGTGTGGTCTGTGGCTGAGTTTTAGCCTATTGACTCCAAATCAAAGTAACTTCAAGAAAGTGTTACCTGTTTAAGCATTTTAATGGTCAAACCAGAAATTTCCACCCTGTTACCTCAGAGTAACGTAAGATCTCACTGATATGAAGTGACAGGAGTTGCCGAGTTTGATCTAAGGAGATTTTGTAAAGAGTTTCTATGTCCCCTGGGCTGGAGACCAAAATACATAATTAATTTTTACTCAGGCCTGTGGGAGTACACATGACTTGTCATAAAACAAGCTACTGGCATTCCTACCTTTTGAGGGTGTTCATTTCACTAGGGAGCGTGAGGTAGAAGCTATTAGTAAAACTATGTTGATCTTCTTTCAAGACAAGGAAAATTGAGCCTCAGGGTGAAAAGGAGAAGGTTGGAAAGAATAGCTGATGTGTGTGAGATAAGTGTGTTTACATGGGTAAGAGGTGTCAAAGTGGCATTACTCATGAGACTGATTGGAACAGAATGTTGCAAATCACTTTCAAGATTTTTGTTGGACTTCCCCATATTTTGGAGGTCGGAGTCAGGATTACTGGCTTTGGTAATTAATCCTTAGCCTACATTCTTTGCTACTGAGAAGGGTGATTCAGGGGCCCAACCTGCTAAATCAAGATAGTGTGTGACCTCTGAAAGCAAGAGGACTTTTCCTCTCTTGGTCAGAAAAACAGAATCCGAGAACGCTGTGATGGGTAAATCAACAGAGGTGATGTTTCTGCAGAGATGGCTGAAGAAAAATGTTTGGTGCATTTTGAGAATAAAAGAGATGCAATGACAAATTCAGGGAACAGTATTGATTGGGCAATAAGTGGTATCACAGGAGTCTTTAAAGAATGCTAGAACTTTCAAACAAAGCATGCATTTCAACACCAGTCTATCAAGGCTTATCTTTCAGGGCTGCTCTGTTTGCCTGTTTGTTTATTGGGTTTGGATTCACATTAGCCAGTATATTAATATCCCAGCTGTGTATAAAGACACTTCATCAGTTTGCACTGGCCAAAGCTATAATGCACTTGCAATCATTTTGCCAAATACTGTGTCCTTATCTTTGTTTCATTCTGCAATTAGTTCTAACACCCTCAGATTAATTCAGACTCAACTGGGATTAAAAGGTAAAATTTTTTTTCTCTTTGCTTTTTTGTCAAGGAGAAATCAGATCACTTTTATCCTATGAAACCAGTTCTGTTTTATAAGAAGATAAGAGCAGAATTGGCTCCTTTAAAAGAGTTCAGATCAAAGGGGCAGTATTCTCTAGCACCCAGGATGAAGGAGTCTGGTACAGTTTAGCACTTTGAGAGCTATTTGTAATGTTTGTAGTAAGTCAATAAAATTATATGGTGATTTTTCTGTGGGTTGAAAACTATGATCCAAAGAACATAAACTTCTGAGGCAAAAAGGAGTATTTTATTCAAGTTTATCATTATATATTTCCAACTGTGCAAACACTAAAGTCTTTCTACTTTTCAAGCATAAACATCAGCCTGAGGAGAGATGAGTCAAAGAAGAGAAAGGCTTTTCATTGTGAAAGTTAAACAACACATAAGGTTCCTTCCTGCTCAGTGCTTCCTGTATCTGGCCTTATGGCAGAATCTGGGGTTCTGTATTTTAGGGCCTGTGTCACTATTTTGTAATCTTTCTACTCTTCTGCCTGTGTTCCTGGGTATACACTCCTGAGAACTAGGCTGCTGTGAAATAAATGCCTTGATAACGTGAGTTTCTGCTTTGTGCTTGCATCATAGTAGGAGCTTGAAATGGGACATTGGATAATCACTTGGCAAAATTATGTTGATTTTTAAAAATCCTATTGTTATATGTGGGCACATAGGAAGGATGTGTGTAGATGTGCCTGTACCATGGTTTAGGCATGGGTGTCAGAGGACAACTCAATAGGGTTGATCCTTTTTCTTCTGCCTTTATTTGGTTTCCAGGGACTGAGCAGAGGACATTGGGCTTGAAAAGCAGATGCTTTTACCTGTGAAGCCATCTCCTAGCCTCTGGAAAGGATGTTAGAAACTACTAAACCCCTTAAGTTCTGCATGCGGTGTATCTGTCTCACTCAAGCATGACTGACTTCATCAAATCCCATCTTGCATAGTACGAATCCAACTTTACACTCACCACAACCTTGTACCTGGTTACATAACACATACTTCATGACAGCAGCTGCATGCTACATACATCTGCTCTCAATTTCCATCTTTAAAGGCAAAAAGGGCAGGATTGGATTGTTGTTCAGTGGTTGGCAGAGCATTTGCCTAGCATGGATAAGGTCCTGAGATAAACTGGAGTCAATTTATACAACACACATAACATACACTCTCTCTCTCTCTTTCTCTTTCTCTTTCTCTCTCTCTCTCTCTCTCTCTCTCTCTCTCTCTCTCTCTCTCTCTCTCTCTCTCTCTCTCTTAGAACAAAACAATCCATATCTCTTTCATTTTTAGAAACCAATTTTTTTCTGACAATTACTTGAAATCTCAGATAGTGATGTTCTAGTTGCCTATTCTAAGTAGATATAATTAAATAATTTGTTTTCTTGAAATCAGCGTGATACCAGGCAATTAGAAAAGTGGTTGTGGTTGTTGTTTCTTAACTGTGGAAATGGTAGTTCTTTAAACCTTCTCTGTATGGGTGTCTCTTCTGAAAGAGCCCCAGCTTTGGAGTTCAGAGGCTTAGGAGACTTATCATGACTCCAGTTTCCCTTTAGGCAAAATATTTAGCCTTTGTTCATTCTGACATCAAACATCCTAGATATGGAGAGAGAAAAAACATGTAAGGTGAGTTTACTTCCTTTCCAGGCCTTAGCACAACATGAACTTCTGTGGGCAAGTTTGCAAGCTGTTTAAAGTCTAAAATACTTGCTCCCTGCCTTTTGAGTACATGTGTTTGAGGCTGAGAATCTTATCAGCAGATAAGGGCATAGAGGCAGCCATCCTACAATCCACAAAGTCACTTCCAGATGGCAGGGAGATTTAGGGGTGAAAACCTCGAGTCCTCAATCAGGTCAAACAGCCCACACCTTTACTGACCCATTTGTTCAGTCTGTCATGTGTCCCCTCACATCTCAGGATAGGCCAGGGTGGTTGTTTAATTAGCTCCCCAGGATGACATTTTGGCCAGGGTAAGTCATATGTTACTGAAAACAAATGAAAGACTCCATTCTTTTATTCTTCATCTTCTTTCCTGGTCACTGCCATCTGGCAATTTTGGCTCAGTCCAAATAGCAACCATGATAGTTTTTCCAAGGATCCACTTGATCCTTTGTTTTGTTACTTTTCTTGTTTTTTTGTTTTTTTTTTTTTCGTTTTGTTTTGGTTTTGGTTTTTGGTTTTTTGTTTTTGTTTTTTTTTTTTTTTTTTCTGATTCAATCTGACAACTTGAACATAAGAGATTTCTTGTCTTGGTGCCAAGGAAACAATGACATTTTCAGGTGTCTGTGTGTGTGTGTGTGTGTGTGTGTGTGTGTTGCAGAATCACCACATTTTGTTATTTTTACATCTTTACAAGAGACTAAAAGTTGCATGTTGCTGAGTTACAAGTGAAAAATTGTCTATGAATCATTTGGGAAAACCTTAATTCTTCTCAGAATGACTTGAGAACTTACTATGACATACCTCTTGATACTTTTCTCTATGAAAAACACTGTTCTTATCTTTGTTGAATGTCCCACTTTCTGAGAAAAGCATATTTGCATTTTTATTATATATCTTCACTTAGGAATATCTTTTTATTGAAGGGAAAATTGCAAAGGTATTATAATAGGGTGTTTCCATATTAGTCCACCCACTTTTCTGTTAATGACTTACGTATCCATGATATATACAACAAAATAACAGCATCACAGTTCTTACGTGGCAGACATAGAAACTGCCTAGTGTTGTAATTTGAATGTATGTTTCTACCCCAAATTTCTATTTTGGAACCAGTTCCCAAGGCAGTAGTACTAGGAATTAGAAGCTTGGAGAGCTTGTGAGAATGGTCTTTATAAATAATATTGCTGTCCTTATAAAAGAGACTTCTTGGAGCTTATATGGCCTTTTTTTTCTTTTGTTATCCAAGAACAAAGAATGTTTCTATCATCTACAAGAAGAGTTGGAATCTGCTGGTGTCTTGAGTTTGGATGCCCAGCTGCCAGAACTGTAAGTAATAAATGCATCCTTTTTATAAATTACTCAGTCTTGTACTTTGTTATAGTAGCCCATTAGGGAAAGGGCACTTCATATTTTCATCAATGACTCTTATTTGGTACATAATCCAATTATGTTCCCTCTTTGCATGCTGACATCATGTCTCTGTCAATATTCTCCAATCTGTGACAGATTTTTTGGCTTGCTTTTGTTTTCTTTGACATATTTAAAAGCTAGTGTCAGGTATTGTGTAATTATCTCTATACACTAATCCATCCCATGCTTCTTCCACAATACTCCAAGGATGCAAAAGTGGAGATGCATAGTATTTTATAGATTTCCAATGAAATCTATAGAGTCACCTCACTTTTAAAAGGTAGGGCATGAGATCCATAAAAAATAAAATATTTTTATTCTTTTTATCAAATTGGGGCAGTTGTCTCAGCTAGAGTTTGAACCTCTACATTCAGACTTTGAAGCAGTGTTGGAATCCTGGGGCATCTGAATTCCTAGGTAAGTCTGATTCCCAAATGTGCCCTTGTGATATCTGGAAACAGGTCTGACATGTTTCTATGAGCTCACAACACATAGAACCCACCAAATGCACTGGGATGATTTAATCAAAGTGCACTTTAGGGAACCAATCTGGAATGGATGCGGATAATTCTCACAGATAAGACATAAATGTGAAAACAGAGGTCTGAATGAGATTTATAAACTCTAGGTAGATTATCTGAAGACCTCAGATGCTCAAATGGTAGGAGGCTAGGGAGTCCTGGCAATAGTAACAATATTGCCCAACCCTGGAAAGCACTCTAAGTCAGTGTGCTTGCTGTCCAGCTGAAGGAAGTGGTAGGCACAGAGTATAGGATTAAGAGGTTATCAATTGTGCTCCTAAGTTTAGGTTTCTGAATACCACTGACTATTTGCTAAAGTCCAGACATGTCCTGGAAAAGAATAATAATCTTCAAACATCAGGGCTTAATGAATGGTGTAAATAACAGGGTCTCATATGCACAAATCTAAGCCATCTAACATCCTTCAGGATGTTGCTTCATTGAATATTCCAGAAATCAAGATCATAATTCATACTTCACGATCAGAAAGTAGCATGTGATTCTCTGTATTTTGTGTCATATTCCTGCATATGGGAGGGCTTCTCCTGACATGCTGTGTTGACATTGCTTTGATGTACAACAGGTGTAGTGTTGAGTCATCTTTGGCTTTGAAGCAAAGATAGAACAAACAAAGGACAGGATGTAGAATTAAGAGCACTGTGCTTCTCCAAGCGAATAGAGAACCAGAAAAAAAAAATGCACATAGTCTCTATTTCTTATTTACCTAAGCTGTACCTTTACTAACAGCTATACTAGCTAGTGGAAGCCTTGGGATTTTCCTTATGGTGATAAGACAGCAACAAGGCTTGAGGTCCACCCAAATATTTTTCGACCAAATTAAAAAAAAAAATTGGAACAATATTCCAAAGGATCTATTGTATAGTATTTTAACCTGAAGATTCTGACATCAAACAGATCTAGTACTGGCTGGATTCTTAGGGCAAAAGGATTGTCATTTCTGTGTCATGGTTCTATTATTTTTGAATCTCCAAGGCGATTGGTGAAGATTAAGTGGGTTATGGTATAGAAACACTTGTATAGTGCCTGGTGTCTTTCGAGGGAGTTATAAATGCCTTTCTTATCTAGAGCTAGACCAAGGAACATCTTACTGGAGCTCTTCCCCTGTGGCCACTATTTTCAGCAATGCAAAAGTCAGAAGCTTATGAGTAAAGATGGTAGGCCATGCTGCGACTCAGGAGGTGATCAATCTGGGTGATCAGTGAAGGTCCATCGTAGCTTGAGAACTGCTAAGGGGGCAGTGGAACATTCTTTAGCTCCTGCACAGGGTGGAAGACTTTGCTGCTGCTGGCCCTCCTGTCCTTTTCTTACCTCAAGGGTGCAGTGCTATTCTAGGTCTCTGGGTCTATGTATTTTGGGAGCAGTAATGAGGTACCTCTCAGTATCCCTAGCCATTTTCAGGCAGCTTTTACTAGCTGCCTGGGCACTGGAACAACCTAGTAATTTAAGAGCTATAGTGGATGAAGCTGGAAATAGAGAGACCCACACTTCTAGAAAGATGGAGTGGGAGTGAATATTGTGGGTTCTCTCCTTCACAAAAGAAGAATGGTAACACGGTGGAGAAGCATACACACAAATGTCCCCAAAGGACGAGTAATGTGGCTTTCTACCCCTCCTTCTACCCTTTGTCTGGAGGGCACAGACAGATGGCTGGCTGGATGGTATCTTTCTTCTTCTTCTTCTTCTTCTTCTTCTTCTTCTTCTTCTTCTTCTTCTTCTTCTTCTTCTTCTTCTCCTCCTTCTTCTTCTTTTTATTGAAATTTGAAACAAAGTTGTTTTACATGTCAATCCCAGTTCCCTCACCCTCCCATCCTCCCCTATCACCCCAGCCAAACCCCAGCCCATCCCCTATCTGTTCCCCAGGGAGAGTGAGGCCTTCCATGGGGAGTCTTCAAAGTCTGTCATTTGGGGTAGGGCCTAAGCCCTCCCCATGTATCTGGGCTGTGAAAATACCCCTCTATGTGCTATGGGCTCCCTAAGTCCATTCATATACTAGGGATGAATACTGATCCATTACTAGAAACCCCATAGACTGCCCAGTCCTCCTAACTAACATCCACATTCAGGGGGTCTGGGTTGGTCCTATGCTGGTTTCCCAGCTATCAGACTGGGATGCATGAGCTCCTCCTTGTTCAGATCAGCTGATTCTGTGGAGTTTTCTAGCCTGGTCTTGACCCCTTTGCTTATCACTTTTTTCTCTCTGTAACTAGATTCCAGGAGTTTGGCTCAGTGTTTAGCTGTGGGTGTCTGCTTCTGCTTCCATCAGCTACTAGATGAAGGCTCTAGGATGGCATATAAGATAGCCACCAATCTCATTATTGTGGAAGAGAACTAAAGGTAGCTTCTCCAGTATTGCTTAGATTGTTAGTTGGATTCATCCTTGTATATCCATGGGCATTTCCCTAGTGCCATATTTCTCCTTAAATCTATAATGGCTCCTTCTATTATGGTATCACTTTTCTTGTACTTGTCTTTCCTTTCCCTGTCTCAATCTTCCTGTTCCCTCATGCCTACTTCTCCCCTTTTCTTCTCCTCTTCTCTTTATTCTAACTCCCTCTCCCATTCCTCCATGGAATGATCTCTTAAGTAGCAAAGAAATAGCCTTTGCTAGTTGCAGAGTTAATGGAACAATGAAATTCTTCATTCACTCAAGGGCTGATTCTGTGAAAGTTGCTTGACCATGATTCATGTTGAGCTCAAATTCTTCTACCATGGGAATAAGTTCTAAGAAAGTAAAGATGTCAGTTAAAATAGCTTTGGAGGCAAAAAAAATGCAACCCTTAAAAGTGCCTTCTAGTTCCAAATGGCTGATCATTCTTTCCTTTGCTACAGCACACAACATTCTAAAATTTCAAAGCAGGTCTTCTCTGCACATGATTTTCCAAAGCCCATTATAACTATGAAGCTATGAAGTCATTCCATGGTGCAATTATTTCTGGATCTGTAGCATTCCTCTCAGAAAGTACCTATTCTCTGACACTACAAGGCAGGGCCTTGGGGTGGGGGGGAAGAAAGAAAGAAAAGAAAGGAAGAAAACAAAACATAAATAGAGGATGATGTCTGTTTCAAAAGAACCTTGCAATTCTTCTCTTATGGCTGGAAATAGAGGGAGAAAAATGCTGTGTATGTTGTGTTTTGATCAGGTTTCCACTCCCCCAAATGTTGTTCTTACTTTAAACACAGGATGAAGGAAATGCTTGTCTCCAGGAGCTGACACATCCCTGGTCATATTTCAGATACAATTAGCCCCCATTGATGGTGGTGGCTGATCTGTCAAGTGAGTAGCTAATCTTATCTGTGGTTCACAAATGACTCAGATGGTAGCTTGTGACTTTGATTACTGGGAGACTGGTCCCCATCAGAGGGCTGTATTCCAAACAGTGATCTTTCCAGCCTCCTGCTCCAGGAGATCAAAGCCCTCTCCCTCTTGCTATCTGCAGGGAAGCTCATTAGAGGGAGGCTGTCAGGGTTATAATCATGCAACAGTTTTACTTCTGGGTTATAACGCTTTCCCCTTCTTATCAGCCTGTGAGGTCCAAAGTGAGAAGGATAAAGGAGGTACAGATGACATGTGATACATTTAATAGGCTCACTGGTGACTGTCTGGGCCCCAGCTCTGCCACTGCTGCCTCACTGACTACTGAAGGACTACCCACCCCCATCCCCAAATCTAGAAGGATTAGACTTTTTTCCTTCAAAGTCAGAAGGTGGAGTGGAGAAAGGAATTCATAGTCCTCAGCAGTTAGTTTACTATAAAGAACAGCAGAAGCATTCAAGGGAAATAAAGAGCCCAAGATGGTCTGTCTTCACATTTCAGAGCCAGTGTGAACTTGGACATTTTGCTGTAGTTGTTTGAATAAAAATTAATGTTTCCCTGGTGAGATTACATGTTCAGATTTTAAAAGTGTCCTCACAGGAAACTGCTATTGTCATTTGACTTATTTCTGTGCCCCCTTTTCCAGGGCTGAAGTACTTTCTTCCTGTTTGAAATGCCCCTCTGGGTTCCCCAGTCCCTGGGCCTCTCACCCATACTGCTTTACCGACACTGTTTCTGCCATGCCTGGCTTTCTTACCATCTGGATTTTTCTTCTTCCCCTGAGATGTCTTAGGATATCCAAGGGTGTCACCACTTGATACACATTTGTCCTTTAAATGACTGACGAAATTTACAAAGCCCACTGAGAAAGGTGTGTGCTTATGTTGGGCCTCATTCTCATTTGGAGTTTTATTGAAACACATATAGATGGAAATGCTTCTGACACAGGGTCCCCAAATTTAGATTTCTAACAAGTTCCAAAGATGAGAACCATGTATAAAATCCTATTTTCCTGTTTATAGGTGGAGATTTGAGGCTGAGATTAGATAATTAGCTTCTCTAAGTATATACAGTGGCAGAGCCATTCAATCCAATTAAAAGCTCTACCTTTCATTGCTCTCTCTCTCTCTCTCTTTCTCTCTCTCTCTCACTCTCTCTTTCTCTCTGCACATTTATGTATTGCATGTTTGAGATGCATAAGGATAGACCCATCCCCACCCCAACCTGTCCATTTCATAGACAACTTCTTGGCCTTTCAAACACAGGTCTTTTAATTTATATCTTGTGGTTACACCACAGCATGACAACTTGTAGTGTGGATTTTGGATATGGGAAAGCCATGTTTTAGTGTCAGGCCCTAAAATACTCAGGGGCACCCATGTCACTGGAAAAAAAAAACAGTCACAGAGAGATGGTGATTTCCTGGTTGGTTGGCTGGGTCTCCATACCTGCCTCAACTCTATTCTAAGTACAGTCTGATTGTGCATACAGTGCTAGCAGCTCTCACTGGTGGGTAGAATGAGAAGCAATAGCAGTGGGAGTGGGTGATTTAAACTGGGTAGATCAGGGGTTAATTTCACTTCCTTACATCCCTTGTGGTATAAAATTTCTCAAGGGACTTAAATTCTAGGTGTCCTACTTTGTTGTTGTATAAGGTAGGAAATGTGTTATTAGGATAATTAAAAGAAGTAATCTTTAAACCATCCTTGCCAGGTGTCTGGAGCATGCAATGTGTTTGTCTAACCTCAACTCTTATCTTCCCTTTCTTTCTCCCTTCACTCCCCTCCTCCCTGCCCCCACAATTACCTAATATCAGTAGAACATGAGTTAGAAGAAGGAAAATACACTATCTCCTTCTCCTCTATGTAGCACTGATTAAATAATGGTTCTTTCCTCAACATTAATTTAACCATGTTCCCTCTCACTGAAATCATTCAAAACATGTGGGAAAGAAATTATTTGTACTTAAAATAATAATCTTTCCATTAAATATAATTTAGAAGGCATTAACATTAATTTTAATTATAATGGAATCCATGTCTCACACATTATGTGATGAAAGAAAGCCAGGCACACTTCAGGAATTAGTGACAAACTTATCAGAATATTAATCTCCTTTAGTTACCCTTTAAGAGAATAAATAACTAATCACTCAGTGACTGCTAATATAATAGATTACCCTTTGGCTAAGATGGATGATAATTTAAACTTTAGCAGAATTTATTTATTTAACTAACAGAAATCTGACTAAATTTTATTTACTTTAAGAGATGATGCAGTAAAAACAAGAAAAAACTTGAACAATCAAAATTATAATTAACTTCTGTGAGAACAAAACAAATTTTATCAATTCCAAATGAAACATTGAACACATATCTGAACTATATATTATGTATTTGTTAAATGGACTCTTGAAAACAACTTTAATTAAGTTCCAGGCTAATTCTGCAATCACCTAAAATTACACATCTCTTAGTTTTTAGCTACAAAATTTCTGAGACATTAGATAAATGTTACTGAAACTGGCTCACAGCAGCTGTTAAGACCCTGGAAATTTTCTATCAACTCTGTTATGATTATTTTTTGCTTCCCTGATGGAGTACAGATATCTCATTGTTGAGGGAGAGGCTCATCTATTTTTTCATTGCTTTTATAGGTATACCTGGAGAGCAATATAATTACTCATGGTTGTTATTTTATTATTATGCTGCAGTATAGCCAACAGATAGGATTCCCAGTTTGGGAGCATTTGGCAACCTCAGCCCATGATTGTGTGTGACCTGTGTGTGACCGTGAATGCTACCATTAGGATGTGTAGGGCTCTCTGTTCCCATACATGGGAGGGAGAAGAATAGAAGGGAAAGGAGGAAGGACATACCTGGTTAGTTAGTTGGAAATTTTATTTTATTAGAATCCAGCTTATACATCTGAGAAAACCTTAACTGTAAGATTCTGCCCCTTCAGCCTTCTAGAGTTGCCCATGCTGCTAGTTATATATGGGGCAGTAAATTTTTCTAAAAAAAATGCAGTGAAATATTATAGATTTACCTGTTGGAAATCTAAAACCATTTTGTGTAGGTATCATGTGAGTAAACTCAGAATAAAGTTTCATTTACCTATTTATTTACCTTTGCCAATCTATAGCAAGCTTTGCTACCATCACAATTTTCTTGTCCCAAGGCAACTCCAGACCAATAGATAGGAAGATAATGGTAGGGTTTTGCAGAATCACACAGCAACTGAGACCAGTTAGAATGAGATAGTACCCCATGGCATGACAGTGGTGAGTTTAAATGTCTAGAAGATAGATAAAAAATATACACCTCCCCCCCCAAAAAATGTGATGATTTCTTAAGATTTTCAATTCGAAGACATTTTTCCAAGAAGGCAAGAGCAGGTCCCCTGAATGAATAAAAGGAATTCCTGCTTTCTGTTCTGAATCACTCCTTCAACACCTTCAAAGTCTGTGTGTCTACTTGTCTTCCATCTCATTTAGATGAGTATCACTCTCACAGGCAAGGTTCAAGAGTTCTATGAACAACAAAACAAGATGTAGTCTCATGCATCTCAGGTTTTCTTAGACAAACACAAGCTCTTTCACATGCCCCAGTGCAGATACCAACTACAGTTGTCATCTGGACATGTGGTTTAAGCCTGCGGATGTGGATGGAGTGATAAGAGCTGCATTTGAATCACACATTGTTCTAGTGGAGAAGTAGCTCATGAAAGTCCCAAGCATAGATGTTTAAAGAAGAGGATAACATTGCTACCCAAACTCTAAGTCCTGGCTGCTGAATGGCTTTGTCATACAGGGTGTTAAGGTAGAGGATTCTCTCTCAGCTGAACAGAGTCTGTAATCTGAGTCTGTAGTGTAGACATCCAGAGAAGTAGATTTCCATGGAATGTAGTTTATTTACTAAGGCCTCTCTCTGTCTATAATTTCATGTTATCAGTAAGAGTTGGGAGGCCTGCTCATTACTTCAAAGCATTTGAACTCTAGCTGGAAGGTAGAAGAAAAGCTTATTTCTCTAATACAATGATGCTCAGCCATCCTAATGCTTAATAAAATTCCTCATGTAGCAATTATTTTCATTGCTACTTCAAAACTGTAATTTTGCTACTGTAATGAGTCATAATGTAAATATCTGATATGCATATGGTCATAGGTGACCCCTGTGAAAGGGTCTGCCCCCCACCAATGGGTTGTGACCCACAGTTTGGCATCATTACTTTAGTACTGTTAATTTATTTGTGCATCTATCTATTTACCAGCTACATTTGAAATGTCTATTTAGTCTCATTATCCACTAGTTACAGGCCTGGAACACAGAATAAACTAAGACATAAATCTCAGGGACCTACAGTCAATTAGAGGAGAGAGGAGACTAGATTACATGGAATTTTAGAAAAGTTCTAGAAGACATAAATTGCGAGGAGCATGGGGGGAGGGCCATGGGCTTTCTGTCCTCCAGCAACAGGTAAGAGTTCTCAGAGAGAATGACTAAGAAGATGAGCCCAAAAGACCAGATTCTGATATGGCCACTGAGATAAAACCTAGCTCAACCAAATGAGGTTAGAAGTATAGTTTTGAAAGGTAGGAGAGAAATCAGTGGGGTTTTGACCTGTCTTATCTGTTAGGTGAGTAGTAGCACCTATCTTCAATTAATTTAGAAGGCAGTTGCTTTATTTTCCTCTTCCCTTCATCCTCCTTCTGCTTCTCCTCTTTACCTGCCTCTAATGGAATTTTATTCATTTATTTTTATATTATATTTTTATACATATTGGTCATACTTTGTTCTAATTATCTCTATTGTCCTTCTGCCCTCCCCTGACCCACTTCCCCAACTCTTGATGATCACTTCTTTAGAAGTCTCTATTTATCTTAACACAGCTGCTACTTTCTTTAGAATCCCATCTTCTTCCTGCTACAATGACAATTTTACATAAATATTGATTTTTTATGACAAGCTCAAGGTCCTTATTAAACTGACATGCACTGAAGAACTAAAATCCATGGTAGATAAGTATTTTACCCCAATGTGGTTGTGGGTACAAGTTCATAATGTAGAAAACAGTATTTACAGGGTCAAGATCTTGGATCTTTTCATTAGCCTACACTGCTGCTCTGAGCAGCAGAAAACCCTCATTTACAAGGCATCTACCAGAGAGCAGCAGCCATCTGCAGAGCCTGTGTGGGCTTGTTGCCACCCTCACTCACACCAGGCAGCACTTGATGGTGGATAGCTGTTATCTTCTGCTCTGACAGGCACTTGCTTGTCTTCAGATGAACTGACTGTCTCTGCTGATCCATCCCACTGACTTCCTTTATCACTTGGTTATTTTCCCATATCAACTGAAACCTATTTGTATACACCATAATCCATAGGCCAAGAAGAAATTGTGTTTCTTGCTGCCCAAGGAGTTTTTCTCTCTGCTTCAGAAGAGAAAGTTTCTAGACAATTGGAAAGTTAAATTCTATTTCCCTCTATTCTCATGTCACTAATCTTTTGCTCATCTTAAGCTTCTTTTAGGGACACCAAGGTTGGGCTAGTGGAAGTGGAGATTAGAGAGCTACTAGCCTCAGGATGCATTCATGAGGGAGCTGTAACTCCCCCCTGGTTGTTTCTTTGAATTCTAATTGGAACTATGCTTAATAGGCCTCCTGGTCCTCAAAGACAGAGTGCATATGCTTGTAGCTCATTTTCTCCATGCAGTTTTAACCAACTACGCCTTCAAACATATCACATAACTAAAAGGCAGAATTAAGCAAGAATGGCAGAACTCTGGCAGCAAGTAGCCCCCTGCTCGTGTTTTTCATTGCAAAGCATATAGGATTACCTTATTGTTCCAGATATTAGCGTTGTGTATCTACCATATGCATGTTTAAACAGCATAACAAATGTGCTATAGTACAAAGCACCTATATGTCACCAAGGCCCATAAAACTTGTGTTGTGCCAAGGCCTGGAGACATCTTCCAAAGTTTCTTTCCCTCCTTAGGGGCAGATCATCTGTTGCTTTGGGTGGGCCTGGCAGCATAATTTTAATAGCAAACATTCTCTAGCTTTTCAGACCCTGTGCATAAAAAACAGCTTTCATTTGAACGTGACATCTCTAGACAAAGAAGAAAATTTTCCAGCATGACCATAATAGCAAAATCCAGAAATGCTGCTTCAAAGTCTTGCCTCAAAGAATAGCAAAGGACTGAGGCTCCAGGCTACCCTGGATCACTCTGGAGTATATTATCAACTTCATGGTTCAGGGTTAAGGTTTGGGACTGGGATATTGTTAGTGTTTTCATCACTTGGAGAAATGTACAGCCTGACAGTCACCATGCCCATAGATCAAAGGCGAAGGGGGAGTTATCTACCGCTGGCTGTGCTGTAACTCCAAACACATTTCTGGTGGGCTGACCCCAAGGTGAGTTGGAGTGAGAAAGAGCTCTCCAACAGATGGCTCTCTGGGTGTGGTATTGGGGAGAATGGTGTTCTAAGGGCAAAGACTCCATCCTTCTTTTGGGGGTAACACTACTAAGCAAACCTGTTACAGCAGGTTTCCCCGCTGGCTGCCGCTGGTTCTGCCCCCATGGTCCCACAACCACGTGTGCCCCAAATAACACTCAGAGACTCTGTATTTGATACAATCCTGTTGGCCAGTTACCATTATTGTTAATGGGCTAGCTCTGCCTTAATCATTAACCCATTTCTACTTATCTAAGTATTTCCACGTGGTCGTCTTATCGGGGAGCCGCACGGCAGGCTTCCTGCTTCTTCCCGGGCTACATCTTGACTCCTACCTACTACTTCCTCTTCCTCCTCCTTCTGGGCGCCTAGCCCCGCCTATCTTGTTTCCTATTGGCCACAGGGCTTTATTAACCAGTATGAGAAACATAAACACAGAATAACATCTCCCATCATCTCCTCTTTTCTGTCTAAAGTAAAAGAACGGGTTTAACCTTAACATAGCAAAATATATCATACAACAGTTATCAAATAAGAATCATAGTAAACAATATTTAGTCCATTAACATTTTGTAAGACTTTAAGAAAATATCATCTATCCTATCTTTGCGAGTCTAAAGTCCTATATGTAACTTATCTTTAATCCTAACTAAGGAAAACTATAACTATAACTATCTGTCTTCAATCCCTTCAAAGACCACAGAAGGATAATATATAAACTCTAGAAATGACAGAGACAATGCATTGCCTGGTCAGTCACCCGAAGTTCTTCTGTAATGTTCCATCTTCAGCCCATAGGCCATAGTGTGTGTCCAGACTCCTCAACAAGGCAGGAAACTTTTCTCTGTGTCCTGTAGACTGTCTGGCTGTCTGGCAGCCTCTTCCATGAAGCAAGAATCCTGCAGCAATGTCCATCTCGCATCAGCAGTCACCTTCCTGCGGGTCCTGCACGTCCAGTCTCCACAACACAAAGTCAAACAGTCCAGAAGAGCAATACCCTGCCCAAATGGCTAGTCCTGCCATACCAGAAGCAAACTCCACAACACGCTTCTTCGATATCCATCCTCCCCCCCGACACAGGTGGTGTCACCAGGAGCAGTTGTGTCTCACTGTCAAGAAAAACCCTAAACGATTTTAAATGCCATATTCCATAGGTCTTTGAAAGGTTTGAAGAATGCCTATTCATGTCAAATACATCTCTGCATATCTAAAAATCCTAACTAACTTAACTCCAAGTTTGACTATCATAGGTAACTCTCTAATCTGTACTAAATTATACATTACATTTTCCAATGAGCTATATAAACATAATGCCTAAACAAGAGGAGAAATATACATATCACAAAATTGACCTTAAATTGTATCAATAAAAGAAAATACATTTCAAAGCAAAGTATTCATATCTATACCATAATTCCCTTTTTACCTTTAAAAAGATTGTTTGTGGTTATAGCCATTTATAACCAAGTCCATGGCCTCTTGGGCAAGGAACTGCCCCTACCTTGACAACTGAGCTGGACATGCGGTCCTATGTGCTTGCAGGAGACAAACAGAAGACTGCTGAACCTTGCCAAGTCAGGGTAAGACAGCCTTTCTTCCTCCCTGCTTTTGTTGTGATCTGTCAGGTACTCTTGGCCTTAGCCAAAACTGGCTGTACCAACATTGCTCTGAGACCTTGGGTGACTGTCCAGGTAGCTTGCTGTTTCTGTCTTCGAGGCATCTTTTGGAAGTTGCCCATCCGCACTTCCTGTCTATCCTAGTATTGCTATTTTCCTTCTCAGGTCTTGATGAGGTTGTAGATTAAACCATCACAACTATTATTCTCTCTTCCTAGTTAGATAGATTAGGTACTAGGCTTAAGCTTTCTAGCTTAGGATAACTCTATTGTAAACTGCGTTATGTCTTCATCCTAGGACTAGATATGTAGGTCGTTTTGTTCTCAGTTTTCCTTTTCTTAGAGCACACTTGTTATTCACTGTTTTGTATATAGTTTTGTATCAAACCCAAATCTTTTCTTTAGACTAAAAGGGGAATTGTAGTGAGATATTCACCTTGTCTGCACCTGTAGCTTAGGCCATGCCCATTGGGGCGGAGACAGGGCTGGATGGGAGTGGAGAGAAAAGGTTGGGAGAGGGTCGGGCCTCCCCTTTTGGGTGGTGGACGCTGGAAGGCTCAGGATCTGCTGGAACCCGCCGCGTGCATCTGCCTATGTTGTGAGTTATTTCTCCCTTAATAAACTTCTGTTCGGCCTAATTGTTTATCCTGATTCTTATTAAATCACAATACAAACCCTTTTTGATTGTGTGTAAGTCCTACTTAGTACTGGGGTAGTCGGAGAGGAGAGAGCACCTGTCAATGTGTATGGAAGCTGGCAGAAGAGAGTTTCTCCATACTGCCACCCTGTTATTAATCTGGTTTCTGATGTGGACTGAAACCCTCTTCTAGTTGACCTGAGCCTCTCAGCCAGTTTCTGCATAAAACATGACCTCTCCCATTACTGTTTGTCCACTATGCCTCAGTGATGAGATACTTTCTCTATTTTTTTGTGTTGGACCATTGAGCTTTGTTCCCAAGTCTTAAATGGCATGGCACCTCCTGTCTGCTTCAAGGAATATTGCCTTATTCCCTTAGGAAAATAATCATTCCATCTCTGTGTTGCCCTTTTGAATATGGCTTTTTCTTTTATGACTAATCACTCTATTATACATTGGTTTATGGAAATCTACTTCTGTATGACTGTAGTTTTCTTCAAGAAGAAAATAGACAAATTATTGAACAAAGAGAGACTAATAGTACTTATAAAATGATACTACACCCCTAAATTCTGAATATAGCATTTCTCCTGAACAAGTTAGCATGGGTTTTCTATATAGTTCATTAAAATATTAGTTAGAATATTAAATTACTCTGACACATATGGCCTTGCACTATTTTCACAAAATAAGTGGCAGAAACACACACACACACACACACACACACACACACACACACACACTTTTTCTTTTGTTATATATTTAAGTCAATATATAATATGTTTGAAACATTGTGACATTTCTAAAGTGTGTTTTGTGGCTCACCATTACCTGGCTATACTGTCCCTCTCTTATAGTTCCCACCCCCAGATTCATTTCTTTTACATGTTTCCTGTAGATAATTTGTGCTGAGTACTGGCCATCAATCAGTCTTTTTTCCCCCATCATTGTGAGATATAAGCACTTTAATGATATATCTTTACTCTGACCTCCTGAATGGTATAAGGACACCTGTTAGTGAAACATAAGATTGGTGGGCGCTGTGTATGGGAACAGATAAGAGAGGGAGAATCTGGATTCCCACAGAGAAAGCTCATACTTTGGACGCAGGGCACCTCTGCAGGTCTGCGAGAAGGAACATCTCCAGCTACTATGCATGTTCTTTGCTGTCCCTCTATAGCTATCAGAGAAGAAACTATTCTCAACAATTAACTTCTCCCCCTATCTCTATATGTTCACTGATGAAGATTCAAGTCCTCTTAGCCTCAGCCTTTGTAAGGCATGAGGTATCCTTCAGGAAAATGTTCTCTTACCCCTCAAGAGATAATAAGGGCAGGTGTTCTTTGCAAACTTCTATAAGGTCACTTCCCCTCTACATGCAGTGCAAGCCCTACTGGTCTCTTAATCTTGGTCTTGGCCATTTGTTCTTTATAGACTAAAATTCAGAGGATGAGACTGAAATACTCCCACAATGATGACAGCTGCTTTAGAGTCCACCTGCATGGAATCTCCAAGAATACTTTAAGTCATCATACCCATGGTCAGAGAGAGGGAGACTAGGCCCTGGTGTTTGGGGTTCTGGAAGTAAGGAGTAATAGATTTCTGTCAATGCAGATGTCAAACAGAAGAAAATGAAAGGAAATATTTTTCCTCCATTTACTCCAAGAACAAGTGGTTCATGTTTTTTGTCAGTAATAATGTGAAAAAAAGCCATTCATACCTGATGTTACACTGTGGTCATACCGATAACAAATTCTCTGATCTTTGCACCCGTTTTTCTTCTAACATCCACCTAACCTTTGCATTGATTGTTTGTGGCGAGGGGATCTGCTTGAACATCATGCTCACCCATCAGATTAGATGGATTTCCTCTGTGTTCCAATAATGTTATGCACTGTCTGCCTTCATGCACTGCCTTTATTATACATTCTTTCTTCTTCTGGCTTTCTTAACTCTTGAAGACAGAGATCACACTATTTACTTTTGTGTCTTTAGTACCTAGCGTAATGTCTAACAGAAATTAGAACTCTGAAAAATGGTAAATATTTGTTGGGTAACCAACTAAGAATAAAAGATCTCGTTACAGGCAGGTTTTTCCCACCGGCTGCCTGACCCACTCTTTGTTCCTCCTCGCTGGCCTCCCGGTCCTGCTGCAAGGTCCCGCAGCCGCGTGAGCCCAAAATAACACGCTGAGACTCAGTATTTGATACAATCCTGTTGGCCAATGACTATCATTGTTAATGGGCTAGCTCTGTCTTAATTATTAACCCATTTCTACTTATCTAAGAATTTCCACGTGGTCATCATATCGGGGAGCCGTGGCCCGCGTCTTCCTTCCTTCCTCCCTGGCCTACATCTTGACTCTCCTTACCACTTCCTCTTTCCTCCTTGTCTCCTAGCTCCACCTATCTTGCTTTCTCATTAGCCCAATGGTGCTTTATTAATTAACAAGTATGAGAAACATATTTACAGAATAACATCTCCCATCAAGATCTAGATAGCCTCTGATCAAGGACAGAAACAAATCCAAAACACATTTTAAGTCATTTGTTGTTTTACTGGGTGGTCTGTTTGGGGTCTAGTGTAATTGAGTCAAGGATGATGTTAAAAGATCTTATGAGATTAACACTACTATCTAATATTTATAGTAATAATTACTACAATATGCTGGCCACATATATATAGCCATGTTATCATAGATAGACAATACATCTAATCTCATTCAGGGAATATATAAAGTTGTTTCATATATGAGGGAAATATTGGAAATGTAGATTTGACAACTGGTATTGACTGAAGATGTTCTTGAGCATTTATAAACTTTTTCATTGATAATTTTTCAAAATATGTTTTTTTTTTACTTATCTCTTCTTCCACTAACTTTTATGAAAATACCCTAGAGTAGATGTGATTTTTTTAAAAAGCAAGTCTGATTAAGCCTTCATTAATACACTTTATACACTGAAACTCTTATTCCCTCTTTCCTTGTATGAATTTACAACTTAAACTGTGAAACGAGTATCAGACTTGCTATGTGTCCCATGACCAAATGGAAAATAGCGATTTATTTTATTTTAACATTTTATGTCAGCAGCTTTTTGTTATTGTCTGGGAATTATTTATGCATGTATAATATGTTTTGATTAAATACATTCCCCATTCTCCATTCCCTCCTCCACTCTAGTGTCTTCCATATCACCCCATATACTTTCTCTACTGACTTCATGCTCTGAAAACAAACAAACTAACACATAAACCCCATGTCCACTCAGTGATGCCTGTATGTACATGAGTGTAGGTGTCATCTTTGGGAGCTCTTGTAATTTTTCAAGGAATACATCCCTGAAGAAAACCGACTCTTTTCCTACCAGCAGCTATCAATTGCTACAAAGCTACTCAACTAGGCATGCAACTTTATGAGCCTCTCCCCTGTCTATCCTAGGAATTTTCTGTCTTGATGTTGTGTAGGTCTTCCACATACACTCACAGTCACTGTTAGTTCATATATGTAATGGCACTGTCACATCCAGAAAAAACTATTTTGTGGCGGGCAGCCACTCTACTATTGCTTATCTTCTTTCTGTCTCCTCTTATGAGATGATCCCTTACTCTTGTGTTTCAGGGGAAGATGTGATATAGGTGTTCTGTTTAAGGTCAAATACTCACTCTTCAGGTTTCTTGGTCTCTGCATTTTGACCAGCTATGGATCTTTTTATTAAACACCATGTACTTCAAAAAGAATCTTCTTTAATGAGAGTCAAAGGATCCAGAATTCTGTGACTATAAAGATAAAAACTTAAGGGATCAGTTTATTGTAATGTCCATTTAACCGAGTAACAATATTAAGTTCACCTTTATGATCCAGCCCACTGATGGTTCTAGGCATGGATTCCATCTTGGACAGTGAAATTTAACCAGAAACAATGATTAACATTGTTTAACATTTTAATGTTTAATAATATTCATGCCACTGTTGCATTAGGAGTCATATCTTGCCAGACATGTCATTATTGCGTGAGATGATTACTTTTCTCTCCAAGTAGTATAGTACCTTCCAGCACTATAGAAACTAGCTAGTATGGGTAGGTTTCCTAATCTATATCAATTTGGTTGTTTCATTTTCTGTGCATCAGAGTCCTGCCATCAAATTCTAGAGGATAGCCAAAAGTATTAGCAGCAAGTATTAATGCTTAGAGGCAAGAACCTATGGAACTGCACTTACCAACAACTCCAAAAAGAGGTAACCCATATATGACTTTGGGCTTCTCTTCTTTCTATTTCTTTCTTTTTAACTCCCCTCTCAAATACAAAGATAATCTCCTCAAATTCTTTTTATTTTATTTATATGTATGTGTGCATTTGTGAAGCATCTATAGCATGTTTCTATATATTTTCAAATATCTTTATTAACTATCCCCCTTTTTTTACTCCCTACTCTACCTTGACCTCCTAGTTCCCCCAACCCATATAACTCTTCCTGTGCCATTACCCCCTTTCCATATTCATACCACCCGCATTATATTTTCCTCTGTTGAAATTCTCCTACAGCCCCTTAGTTTCTTGGCGTCTATGGGTACTCCAATGTAAACATACACATCTAAATAGCCAATACTAGCATCTGCACATGAAAGAAAACATATGTTGTTTGTCTGTCTGGATCTGCATTATTGTTCAAATAATTATTTCTAGGTCCATCCACTTACTTGCAAATTTCATTTTTCTTTACAGATGAATAACATTCCATAGTGTGTGAGTAGTAAATATTCATTATCCATTCATTGGGGGTGAACATTTAAGCTATTCCATTCCCTAGCTATGGGAAAAATGGCAATGAACATGGATACACAGTTCTCTGTACAGTAAGACATAGGGTCCTTTGGGCACAGGCCCAGGAATTGTAGAACTGAATGATATGGACACTCTATTTCTAGATTTTTGAGCAATCTCCACACAGATTTCCAACTAGTGATTGTGCCCCTACCACCAATAAATAAATGTTATTCATTTCCTACAATCATGCTAGCATTTGTTGTTATTACATTTTTAATAGCCATTCTGAAGGGGATAAGATAAAACTCAGTAATTTTAATTTGCATTTTCCTGGTGGCTAAGGATGCTGACCATTAAAAACAGTTTTATTAATTATTTGTATTATTTTATTCTTTGTATATTCTAGATACTGAACCAAATAAAGAGATTTATAACCAGGCTTCAGAGAACAATTGTAAGAATCCAAACTGATTCTACCCCTATTTTAATCCTCTAAAGTGAAATAAATATTTTCTTCATGTAATTCAGAGATACAACTTTCTGCAATGAGAATTCCCAAATCAGTGATGGAAATCCAGGACAGAGCTCTCTGCCTCAGAGGTCTCAGCTAGATAGCTGAGCTCTGAACCACCTATAGTGACAATGACTTTGTCCCAGGCACCAGAGTTGCAGCTGATGCATGGGGATGCACATAGCTTTTACTTTCCCTGTGAAATGCTGCAAAGATCTGTTGGCCTGCACCTTTACCTTCAGAGTGTTCTCCCAATTACAGTTCATTTGTTGGGATTTCACATTATGATGTAATGCAGCACAACTTGTCCAAAACAATATTAGATTTATTCCATTTGTTAAAAGGAAGATAACGCTAGTATGTGGCCCTTCTGGCAAAATCTCAAGTCTTTCATTCTAGGCATGGCTTCAATCACCTGTTGCTAAGATACTGTAAAAAAATATTATCTGTTTTTAAATGTTTCCTTTTAATTGAATAAACTGTTGCTTTGAAATATCAGTGCAAAGGTTAAAGAGGTCTTTGAAATTGCATATATAAATTTTTTTAATTGGCAGTGGTATCTCTGTGGATTGTATAGGCAGCAGCTGCTGTCCTCATGGAAGCCCTTGTGGAGATCTAAAGGGTGCAGTACTGAGGCTGTGCAGCAAACTGGTGGAAACAGCTGATGCATTACCACTTGTTAAAAATGCAAGCATAGTCATTGATTTTGTAGTATTACAGCCATAAGGGTTGACATAGACATGGGACTATGATCCATATTAGCAGAATAGTACCAGAGTGACACAGAAGACATGATGCCTCGGTACCTTATGAGCCAAGATACTAGTATGTCAGTAATAATTTCACATTAATTCAGGTCCACTCTAAAGCCAAATTAATCTGTGAACAAATTTGGGTTTTAAGATTACTTTTGGCTTGCTGACATTGAACTATGGACCAATAAAAGATAGGATAACCACAATGTGTCTGTAATTTCAGGATTAGTGTAGACACTAATGACTGCCTTCCATAGTAGCAACACTGGGAGTACAATGCATCTAAATATATTGAGAAAGCTTTGTGAAACAGATTAAACACTCACTCCAGTAAAGACCAGGCACAGTCAACATTGAGCAGCAGGTTCAAGAATATAGATAACCCTCAAAGGTACAGAAAAGGCTGAAGAGAAACTAAAGATAGCTTACACAGTCCTGAAATTCAGGCAGTTAATGTCACCTTCAGTGTGATTTCATTAGTCCAAATCTCTAAAACCCAACAGGTTACCTTACCTCTTTCCAATCCTGTTACCCAGTTATCAATATTTGCTCATTGTCTCTCTTGTAGAATTCTAGAATGTGAACCTGAAACCTACCATTAAAACCTTTCAATAGAGAGGATTTTGGAGGAGTTGAAGGGGTGGAAAATATATTATTAAAATGTATTTTATATAAAAAAGAAGAAAGTTTTAAAAACCCAGAAACATCTCAATAGTTTCGTATTTCTTAATGGGCCCTTTATTCTTCATCCTTACTTCCTACACCAGACAGCTTCACAGGCCTCTCTGGATCATGATAACAAGCCTCTTTTCTAGAGATATTACCCTCCTATAGTTTCTACCCATTCTATAGGACTTGCCATCAGACTCTAAACTTGCACAACAAAATTGCCTGTTTCTCTCCTTAACTGTCTATAAATTTCTTACTGTCAAGATCCACCTCTCAGGATTTAGCATGTAGTTTAAGTTCAATATACTGAGTCCAAGAAGTCAGAAAACATGAAGTATAGTGAAGGAAATTCACTAAGTGTACTCAGCCTTAGAGACAGCAGTAGTCACATACTCACAAGAATGAGTATCCTTGTTTGTAAGTGCTAGATGTATTACAGCATACTGGAAGTAAACACTTAATCTATCTGCATGCCATGAATATAAAGTGCCATTTTTATCTCTAAGGATATACCAAAGCAACACAGAGATGTTTTAACCAAAGGAAAGGAATTTGGTGTAGTTGGGTGGGAGGGAGATCAGTTTAAGACAGTACTTTTGGTCCTGTGTGTCTAGTAAAATGAAGTATGGAATGGATGATATTAATCCCCCTCCATGGACTAAAGAGAGATATGTAAGGTAAATTGACTTGCCATGATCTTTTAAATGTGATGGTTTTGTAGATGTATCAGTTGAGACTGGGCACCATATGATCTCTTGTTCTCTGCATTTTGATTGGCTGTGGTTTTTCTGTAATGGCCTCCATCTGTTGCAAAGAGAAGTTTCTTTGATGAGGGGTGAGAACTACACTTATCTGTGGGTATAAAGATAAATATTTAGAATGTAGTTAGGAATTATACTGGTTTAGTAAAGTGGTGGTTGTGGGGTCTCCTCCAAGATCCATGACTTCAGTAGCCCTGAGTAAATATTCCATGGAGAGAGAGGGAGAGAGGGAGAGAGGAAGAGAGAAAGAGGAAGAGAAGGCTGCAATAAAGGTACCATCTGGAGTGGCCCTATGTGACTACTGGAATGTAGTGACCAGGATAACCCATGTCAGAGTAACTCATTTATCTCTTCATCAGAGCTATCACTTTTGAATGCTTAGTATGAGGCTGGCATTGAGCCAGTCATAAGAAATTCAGCAAGGGCTGAAATAAAGTCCATGAATGATTTTTTTGAGATAACATCCAAATATTCTTTTAATATATAATTGCTGGTAATATTGTTTTAGTAATAGTGTTTATATAGAAAATGATAATTATTTGGAGACCATGTACTCATTTTATTCACTCAATCTAGAGATTGTAGTGTAAAAATATTTTAAGTTGCATTTAAGGGAACAGAGTACTCCATACACCATAGTGCTTGTGTACTGCTAAGTGTTGAAGCCTAGTTCCCCAACCACCACCTCTAGTGCTGAAGAGAGGATGAGAACTTCAGTTGGGTATATTAAATCCTCTATATTTTCTTTTGGGAACTGGTATTGCTCAATAGTGGATTTTAAAGGTTTATATTTCTTGTTTCTAAACTCAGGTATTTTAGGTACATTGAGACAAGTGGTGTCACCTTTTTTTCATCTTAAAACTGTGACCAAAATAGCTGTAGAATAGATCTCAAGTGTTAAAAACAGAAAGTCCACTATTTGACATGTGTACAATATGCTTATGGCACTTGATACTAGTATTATATACTGCTATCATAGTTTATTACTATCAGATAATGGCCCTTGATAGTACACATATCATGGAACTGACCATTCAAGCATTGCCTATAATGGCTGTTGTGGTAATCAACATTTTAAATCACTTTTAGAATTTATCTAGAACCATATAGATTTAAAGCCTTTACTCCTACATTTGCCTTCAGAGAAGTAGGTCTTAGTTTGAGGGTTTGACACAAAATGAATAAGACACTGTCTTTTCTGCCATTCTCTTTTTCCTTACTAAATATATACTCTGTGTTTAATTAAAAATAACATATGTGCAATGACTGTTGGGATTTTAATGTGAAGTGTGACTCTAGGGGTCAAGTGTTGAGGGTTCAGTCTCCAATTGAAGATATTTTTCAGTGGTAGAGACGTTGGAGGAAATTGGTAATAGCTGGTCCTCAATCCCTTCCCTTCATCTCTCACCCTGTTTCCTGTCTACCAGGAAGCAAATAACTTCCTCTTCCACATATTCCTGCTGCAATGATGATTAGTAATTCTTCATACCCAAATTAATGGATCCAGCTGACCATGGGTTGAAATCTCTAAATCATGAGACAAACAAAAAAATGATTCCATTTTTTAAGTTCATATGTCAGTTTTTTGATCACAGTTCCACAGAACTCCTACAAAACAAAACAAACAAACAAAAAACATACAGAGTTATTGAATTTTAAATCTTGGGAGTATTTCAGGTCCAAAGCCAAGTGGCTATAGTAAGTAGTCCAGGTTGGTCTATAACAAATAGTGCCTCAGATTCTTATCCAAAATTAAATAAGATGTACATTATACTAATAAATGGAAAAGGAAATGAAATAGTGGTTTGGTAGCATAATTGAAAATGACTCCTCCTAGTGGATACAACATGAAGAGGGTTGGTGTGGGCATCAGTTTTGCTGTCAGTTAGTTCTCTGATGTACACACTATGGCAAGTCACTGACGTGTACAATGGGAACTTACAAGCACAGTCAATTGGAAGATGTTCCTTAAAGTCTAGTGATGGCTCCTATCTAACAACTGCTAGCAGGTGAGGGAAGAACAATGTAATTCAGATTAAAGTACATTTCTATTAGAGTGTGGTTAGTTCCACAACTGGGGCAATTCAGAGTACAAATCTATACTCTTAGAGAAAATACAAAATGCATTATTTTGCATTGCCAATTTAAAAAGTCATAGTGAGCACTTTTGCTTTTGGGCTTCTTGGCATGAGCTAAGGACTAATGCCCAACTATTCCACTGACTTCCTATTCCCTTGACCACAGACCAATAGAACATGGAGGGTGATGGTGTCATAATACTTGGATATCTCAATAAAACTTCTCACTCACTCTTGGAAAGAGGCAAAGTGATTCAAAAGTTATATGTACTTGTTATTTGAGACAAGGCCTTACATTGTAGCCTGTATTAATCTGGAACTCACTATATAACCCAACATAGCCTAAATTAATGAAAGTCCTCCTTCCTTAGCTTCATGTGTATCAGGGTTTACAGCATGGCCATATTCTTAGCCAGAAATATGATTTCTTCTTCAATTAACAAAGACAGTTGAGGCATTCTTGGTAGGTATGGGTATGAGTAGAAACTTCTAAAGGAAATAAATGTTGACCATGATGCTAAAGAAGTTTATTATTCACAGCCTATTCCAGACTAAATAATTCGCCACCTTAATTAACAAGCTATTATTGGAGCCAAGGAGACATCACAGTGAGGAAAGTCCTTGGTGTGTGAATGTGAGGTGAAGAGTACAGTTCAGTTCCTCAGTTCCACATAAATATTGGGTGGGCTTAGTGTCCACCTATAATCCCGGTGCATGGGAGTGAGGTGGCTACCTAAGCTAGCTGAATTGGTGAACTATGGGCTCAAGCAAGAGACCCTAATTCCAGTATAATTTAATGAGTGATCAGAAAAGGCACCTGTTGTCAAACTCCTGACTCTGTATGTAAGCACACACATGTGATCTCACATGTAAGAAAAAAATGCATTTATAGAGACACAATCATATACACATATAGTACACACACACACACACACACACACACACACACACACACACACACACAGTAGCTTTATTCTATAAGTGTCAGAATATGTGGACAGTGCTGGTTTATTCCGGAATGGGTATATTTTCTAACAAACTTAGAAAAACAGGGGTTAAGTTGATTTTAAAGAACATGATTCACAGGAATACACCATGACATGTTGGGATGACAGTTACATGAAGAATGGCAAGCTACTCTGTGATGATCTCATACACCATATGTTGATGGACATTTGATCTCAAAGTGTTTCAGCTCTCATGTCCACATCATGCTTACTGCCCCTCTCAACATCGTATTCAAGATCAGAAAAAGATGAAAGAGGAGATGAATGATGACATGCAAGTTTTTGAAAATCATTTATTTTTCCCCTCACTCAGCTTACTGGATGAAGTTGTTTTATACGGGATGCCTTCTTTATCAAATGCTTTTTTTCTGGATTTTGTGACAAAAATTCCAAAGCATGTAGTCCATCGTGAGGGAGAAGGCAAATGTTATGAGTGTATCTGGTCATGTTGCATTTGAGGTCAAGAATTAGAAAAGATACAGGTGCTCAACTGGTTTTCTCCGTTGTCATTCCAGAACCTGTACCTATAGTGCAGTGCTTCCCACAGATAGAGTGGTCTTCTCTTCTTAACTTGATCTAAGAACCCTCTCACAAAATACCCAGATATTTGTTTTCCAGTTGATCCTAGATTCATATAAAGCACGACAGCTTCCAAGGAAAGTCTGGAAAACAGGAAGCAGTGCTGTAATAACTGCCCCTATGCAATGCTAACTCATCACTTAGACCCCCTCCCTAGAAGAACCTCAAAGGAGGTATCATGGGCATTCAGTGTCAGAGTGTCTTGCTGCTTTGTGGGTCCTTCTGAGTCAATTGCTTTACACAGTTGACTTGATATATGGTGATACGATAAGATTATATATGCATAATTTTCTTAACCTAATAGTTTCTAAGAGACAGGAAATATTTTTTGTTGTTGGAGTTATCACAGGGTCAGAAACATAAATGTTTGTTACTGTTAACTTACCTTGAACAAAAAAAAATGCTGAATTCTAGAATGCTATAGGTACATTTCTAGGATTATCTCAGTTGGAAGGTATGCAGGACCACATCTGGTTTACAATGGAAATAAAAGCACATGAAATGTGTCACAAAGATACATTTTAGAGTCCACTTTGAAGAATAGGTAGAATCGTCTTCTGCTTAAGTTTTACAAACCTTATATCCCCTATGTTTTAAATAATTAGTTTTCCAAAATGTTTATTGACTTCATCTGAGTTTGATTGGAGAGGAACCATTTTAAGTGATAGGTCTTAAGAAATAGAAACACACTGGCTTCTGTCTTTCATACTCACCTGGGAGTCTGAGGTCACAAGTGCCATGTGATTCTCAGTGGCAGAGGTCCCGAGATTCTGGTATCAGTGCAACATATTACCAATTCTCTTAGATGAAAACAGGGCTGGAGGCTGGATACCACCTGCAAACACATGGAGATCTGGTGTTTATCGAGTAATAATCTGAGACATACAGATGACAGTTTGGGCAAATGTAAGAGCAGTTACTTTTGAAAAAAAGCTGAGCTACAGTCCTTTGTGAGGGTGAATGCTTGATATCTGAAGGATAAAGAGGTTCCTGATTTTAAGTCTTTGAGTAGATTCTCTGCTCTCAGATTGTAAAGCCATAGTGGTCTCTGTTTTATCTTGTAGAGGTTGTGTCATCAGCACTGAATTTACTGAAATAGTTACCACATTTCTGCAGGAGCTGTAGGCCTCATGGACAGACACAGTAATACTAAAGATCAATTTGGACTCAAAGAGTAAATGTGGTACCATTGAGTTCGTTTGTATGGTACAAAGATTTTTCATGACCATTGAGGCATTATGATTGCTTTTCACTTAAAGGAAACTATATTTGCAGTAAAATAAGCACTGGTTTTGTGACTCCTGAAAACAAAAACTAATTAATTAAAACTATGGTTAGTAATGAATCTGCTTCTCAAATATTGCAGGAATGCTGAGACTTTGAAATTTCAGTCACAGAAATATTTCTTCTCTCAGAACAAGGATAGCAAGAGTAGACATGTGAAGAAGCAAGGAAAAAGCAATAAAATAATAAAACAAACACAGAAGAGAAGTCACTCTTACCTAGACAAAATCCCTTGGTCATCCCAGATGAGATATCTTGCATATATTTTCTTGTCAGGATTTAGACTCCCGAAAACACACTCTCCTTCTGAGGCCAATCATTTAGCAATCTGGTTCAACAGAACATTATTACTCCATTTATTTAATATGGTTTTCTACAAACATGTTCTGTGTGGCAAACACTGCATTCCACAGAAACATTTCTTTCCCTTTGAAACAAAAAGTTTTTCATAATTGCTACACAAATGTGACCTGGCACAAACAGGTCTGTCATATCTTATCATTCCATATTATACATCAGAAAGGATTGTATGAGTTAAAACTTGCATCTGACTATCGCTAAGAATGATGTGGAATAGGAGTGTCTTAAGCTAGCAGAGCTATTACTTTTCTGTTGATTGTAAGTCAGGAGGGAGACAGGCCAGGGAGAGTGTGATAGACATATGCTATCACCAATGCACTGGGATGCTTTCATCTTTCAGCTCTACTCTACTTAGCACATGGCATCCATCCTCAAGATCGTGAGATGGCAGCTGGAAGTCTTGCTGTCACATCCATGTTGCAAAGATGGAAGAGAGCAGATAGAATCCTATAATCTTTTAATGGAGTTCAACCCCCAAAATAGCATTTTTGCAAGCTCTACACAAAGACTGCTCCAGCAATTGCACTGACTCAATGCAAGTCACTCTGAAAAATATTTCACATTGTGGTTATGTCTCTATGTCCTACAATATGGAGGCATTATGATTGCTTTTCACTTAAACTTGCTTTTGCTACTAAAAAAATAGAAAGGAAGTTGGATATTGGAATATAGTTAGAGGTCATTACTACTAGACTCTGGAATGGAGGCAAGCAAGCATGGCAATGTAGATTTGGTATCAGAAATATGCTGGCATTTACTAAATTATGTGCAATCTCATGATAAATGTGATAACAGATGTATGTAGCAGTTCGGATTCTCAACTTTAGATTTGAGCTGTATATGAACTGAATGCCTCCTGCCTCTGGTGATACCAGAAGATGCTTATGTTCATATGTCCTGTATTATGTTCATAGCACCAGACAGTTCCATGCAAGTTTTCAAGGAAGGGAAGAAATCCATAGTACTATCCTGCAATGATGCCTATGAACCATAGCAATGGCTAGCATGGCAAGATATCCCTAAAGATGCAATAATGGGACCCTAGTTGGTAATCCAACATTAAACAATGCTGAAATTGCAATTGTATACATAAAAGCAATATCAAACAGAGTCAACAAGTTGCATGTGTGTGTTTGTGTATGTGAAAGAGAGAGAATAATCTAAGAAAAAGAGAGAGTGAGAGCAGTTTGTAAGCAGAGTTGAAGGGAGGGAGCATTTGGGAGGGGAGACTGGAGAGAGAAAGGGGAAAGTGATATAATTATATTTTAGTTAATATTAAAAATGTTAATGATAAAATGCATTTTGACCAAGTAAGTGGCTCAAACAAATCTCCCTCATAGTCATGCCTTTAAGTTTGAGGCCCCAGAGACAACTGAAAAAAATGGGTTGGTCCAGTGGCACAATTCCTCCGCAGTCCAGTATTGAAGGTTCTTTAGGGTAAAGGGAGCCTTCCTGAGGGTAAAGGGAGCCTTCCTGAGTCTGAAGTGTAAGTGTAAGGACCTTGGAGATGAGCAGCTTGCATTAGGAGAGGCTGGCATCAAGGCTATGCTACCTTTTTTCCCAGTCTGTGAACTAAGATGGAGTAAATCATCAAAGAGAAGGACCAAATATCCAAGCTGGAGGGCCACCTTCAGCTGCATGTGCAGGAAGCCTGTCCGCTCCAGGCAACAGTGATCAAACTTGATGTCATCAAGCCAAGACTCTGTTGGCTATGTATGGGATCTGACTCCTGCCTCGCCATTTGTTAAGTTCACCTTTCTCATTTCATGCAACTTACTTTTATCGCAACCACGTCCTTCTTAACCCAGCTTTCTTTTGAAATGTCCATCTTCCCCTAAGCATGGCTTTGTAAACTCCTAATCGTATTTGTTTGTTTTAATTGAACAAATATGTTGTATGTCATGGGTACAAGTGATGGCTCCTAATTGGATTCATGCTAGCCTGGCTTGTAGTTACAGAGGACAGCTTTCTCTGGTTCTGGTTGGGCTTGGGGAGGGGGAGATAACTTTAAAGCTTGATTAAAGCACGTTTCTCTAATGTCAGGGTTCCCTCTGAAGAAACGGGTGTAATCTTCAGGGAATAATGGAGACTTGCTCAACTTTAGAAAGTCAGAACAGAAGTTTAAAAAAACAACCCTCGATCCAATTTTCAACAGGATTGTATAATGTTCAAAAAATGAAAAAAATCCCCCCCCACTGTTACCGCAGGAAGCCAAGCATTAAAGTCAGAAAAAAGAGAGAAGCCCCCAGCTCCCCCCAGAATGCATTGCACCATATTGTTTTCCTTTCGTGCTTGCCGATTTCAGAGTTTCATTTTCTGTACATTAAAAGAGAGACTTAAGAAAATATTCGTTAGCGGTTTCTGTCTAAATCTCATCATCTAATTATTTTCACAGTGAACATTTGAAATGGCAGAAGCAATTCTGCCAAGAGCCCTCTCTCCCTGGATTCCAGGAGATGTTTCACAATAATTAGAAACCCCAATGGTCTCTTAAGAACCCTTAAAGGGTTCCATATGCAGACTTCCATATGAAGTGGTACAATGTGCAGTTCTTCATTTTCCACAATGGGGCTTGACAGGTCTTAATGTATATTATTACATTAAATGAGATGCACATTAGTTGGTCAGACTGCTGGGTAGCTGGCCATAATTCACTGAGAAATACAAACCAACCCAGTAACCCCATTATTTCCTCCTCCCTCATCCATGTATCCACATGTGGTACTTATATGAGTGTGCATGTGCACACACACACACACACACACACACACACACACACACACACACACACTGTACTGTTATTCATTGAGCCAATAGTCAAGTACCCATTGGATTTTTGTACCTTGTCCTTGAATTTTAGTAAGAAGCCTCATTGGTTTACTGGAGTTTCAAAGTAGTTTTAATGTTTTAACACATCTCAGTCAAGAAACTGCAGGGCTAATCCAAGAATCATTCAAGGACTGTCTACCATTCATGTTTCCTTCAAACTAGTAGAAGACCTTCAGTTATTCTTTGGGAAGGGTGATACATTTGAAATTCAACCAGCCAAAGAATAAAAGTGGCATGACTAGATCTTGAAATTCTGTTATTGTCTATGAGCTCTGTGCAAGTAGCAGGAAGCAGTCATATCCCTTTGTAGGGTTCCTATTTGGCTGGCTATTACAAATAAATAAAAAATGTTTATAATTTTATACTGGCTAGTAAAAGCCTATTTGGTATACTTTTGTTGCTGGCAGTATTCTTCTTCTTCTATAAGTTTGTGTGGTCCTTTGGGTGGGTGGTGAGTCTGTGTGTATGATCCTCTGATAGGATTTGTGGACAGTGATTGTTGATGTATTGTTTACCTTAATAAGGTAACTAGACCTCTAGTGTGAATAAGAAAATTAATACACCTTCTTTCCTTGAGAATATTGTGTCTACAACAGGATAGACAGCTGTATTTCACTCCACAGAAAGATGGGATAATTGTTAAGAAGTATTATCAGTATTTCCATGTCCCACATCCTCTTTATAAACCTATGTTTGTCACTGTTAATGTAGCAAGATGAGCAGCAAGTGCCATTTGAAGTTATGGATGAGAAAAGAGAAGGGAAATGTGAGCAAACTTAAAAGAAACTTGACTTAGCCCATCATCTAATATTGATGTCTGATTATCTGTTCTTCTCCCTGAAATTACATTTTCAACACAAGGATTGTGTGTTTTTAGAGACAAGGAATATTATTTATTACCATATTATTTTGAAAACATTGACATGGAATCTTCTCACAATACAAAGAAAGTACTTACTGACTATCTGAACTTCTCCAGAGTGTTTACATTCCTTTTGATACCTCATAGGAATGGGGCACAAAGTGAAAACTCCAAGTAGCAATGCAAATAGATAATCTCCCTATTTCTTTTCAGTTGGAGAGTATTAGTGTTTGGTTATTCTTAGCTCTTGAGGCCTTCTCCAAAATCTTAGATTTAAATTATCATCTACTCATAAATTCTTCTACAGATTGCTATTAATTTAATGTCTCTGGACACATCAGATGTCTTGTCTTATAACTATTGCAGAAGTGTTGATTTATACAACCAAAGACAGCTGAATTAAGGGAATGAAAGAAAAATACTATGTGGTCACAGATGCATGTGAAACATAGTGAAATTGAATTCAGAATTAGCGTTAGCATGGCATTATTAATGTTAGGACAGTGGTTCTCATGGTTCTCAACCTTTCTAATGCTGTGATCCATTAATATAGTTCCTCATGTTATAGTGATCTCCACCATGAAATTATTTTCATTGCTACTTCATAACTGTAATTTTTGTAATCTTGCTACTGTTATAAATTGTACTGTAAATAGCTATGTTTTCTGATGGTTTTAGGTGACTCCTGTGAAAAGTTCATTTGATCCCCCAAAGAGGTAATGACCCACAGGCTGAGAAACCCCTGGTTAAAAATTATGGAGAAAAAAAAAAGGAAAACATTAGATACTTCTTTTAGGCATATGACCTAGCTAGCCATAGGTTAACCTAATACTATTATTCTACTGAATGGATATAGTATTAATCAGCCTTCTGAGTTCTTATCTTTATAGCTGTAAATCTGTGCATCTCCTAAACTATATCAAAGAGGCTTCTTTTATAGAGTTCAGTTATTAATACAGAGAACCACAACTGGTGAACATGCAGGGAAACACTGTCCTTGGTTCATTGTGGGTCTCCATGTTTCTTACCATCTACTGTAACTAGAAACTTCTCTGATGAGGATTGAGAGATACATTAATCTATGGGTACAGCAGTAAAGTATTATGAATCATTTTAGTATGTATCCATGTAAAAGAACAATATTAGTGTGTTCTCCCCTTTGACCTATGACCCATCTAGTCATAGGTTGTTGGTCCAATAATAGTGTTGACATTAAATGTAACACAAAAGTGAGTGGTTGGTGACCCCAATGATGTTTGTGCCACTATTGCCCCAGTGGGCATGTCTTGCTAGGATTCATAGCTGGGTAAGAATGACGATGATGTTTTTCCTCTGGTAGTGTGAAAGCTAGCCTTTAGGGATGAAGTTTTCAAGGCAGTACCAGTTTGGTTTCTCCATGTTCCCTAGTTCAACTATGTGATATCTTTGGCATATCCTAGAATAGAATCAAGAACATTGGCAGTAAACCATAACATTTGGAGTCTATAGGATCTCACTTGCCAACAACTCTAATTGTGCCTCTCCCCTTGTGGCACAAGGATCATTGTAGAAGAGGAGGGAAAGAGATGCCTGTAAGAACTAAAGTTAATGGACATCTACGGCAACACAGTATTTGCTGGACATGGCAGGCATATTTATAATGAACTCCTAGAAGCTATAATTCTCACACGAGACCAAGCCAGCCAAAATTCATTCTAGGATGGAGGAGGAAGAGACTCATGAAGTCATAAGTATAGCTGAAAAGCTATGGGTTATAGATTGTTATGGATGGGGGTGGGCAGTTTTCTCTAAGGATTAGGTCCATGAGATGCTATCCATATTCCAGTAAATTGCATTCCACCTACACTTATGACTGGCAGTTCTAAGTAGACTTGGTGGGTCTTTTTAAAAGAACTCACAAATCTGGAAAGAAAAGCTTGGAGGGGAATAGGGCGGGAAATTAAGGAGAGGGAATGAAGGGTGAATTTGATTGAAACATGTTATATATGTATGAAATTATCAAGAAAAATAAATGGAAAATGTAGGTTAAAGCTTATAAACATTTAGTCATAAAATTGATTTTTTAAAGAAACTAATATATACCATAAAGAATATAGTTGTCTATACAGAATGTATATACTTTTGATGAAGTGTTCTCATCATAAAAGAGAAGACAGAACAATACAAAGAACTAGATAGAGTAAAAGATGTATTAACTGACTTGAGGGTAATAACTATTTATAAAATATGCATGAGTAAATTGTCATGTGTGCAAGCTAAATTAATCCAGTTATGTTTGTCAGTTACACTCAAATAGAGATGGAAAAGTTAAAAATATAGTGACAAATATTTTTGAAAGGAAAAGGAAGAGTAAATTGTAACTCAAAGGAGGCATGTATAGAGGAGTATAAAGGGCCCAAAAGATAAAGAAGAGATATTTTGAGAGACATAGCAACCTACCACTCAGAGGGACAAAGGAATGAGTCCCTGAGTGGGTCTATAGATTTATCTAAATGGGTAGTGATACAAGAATAGAAAGATCTGATGAAGTGAGGTAACATAAGTAAGACATGTCTCCCAAAAGAGATATTCATGAGCAGCCAGATACACATGAAGGAATCTGATTGCAATTTTGAATACCAGCTACTCACACTTAGTACAGTGTTGTTTTAAGGGTAGCCACATTAAATGATCTGAAAATCAGTGGTGATAAGATAATCTACTGAGTGGCCAGAAAACAGAACCTTGACTAGCATGAGAGACAAAAGGTGGCATGAAAGTTAGAAGGTGCTGCCCATTATTAAGGAAGTTTTCAAGTAAAAGTATATCACATCCAAAAGGTGTAACCATGATACAAAGTATATATCCTTTGTATCAAAATTTGAAGCAGTACTTTGTAGTATATGTATGTTACATTTACACTCCCTAATTTAGGAACACAGTGTAGACTGGTGTTATGGTACAGTGCTTGTAAAACATCCCATCTGGGTTTGCAAAGATAAAACATGGGTACCAGGAATCTGGACTTAGAAGCATCAAATGGCAATTTGACAGCATGCTTTAACATCTGTGGAATTCTGTGTCTGTTTCTTGGTTTTTCTGACTAATATATTTGTACTGCATTTTATGAAAATTTGATTAGAGATGAATTAGTAAAGTGAACAAAACAAACAACAAAACTGGTCCTTCCTTCCAGTTGGAGACTTATGGTCTCAATTGAAGAGTTGTATCAGTCACTGTAGTAGACTAAGTATATGGCAACTTTCATTTTCCACACCTTAATCTCAAACTTCTATCTCTCTTAATAGTTTGGTACATAAAACAGAATATCTTGCTTAGAATCTTAGACTCTAAGCACTGTTAAGCTAAAGTATTCAGAGACAAATACATTTAGAAGTCATCACACTTCAAAATTTTGGAGTGTACCTGGACATACAAAAAACTCAAAGATATTTCATAATAGGTTTTTATTAATTTAGCAAACAATTCCCACAATTGGTATCTACTAGCATATCAATACACACAAGTTTGTGAAATTCTCAGTCCTTTGATCATAAGCAAGAAAGACTCTCTATTCATGACTAGAGATCCCAGTAAAAGCTTAAAGGAAATACACTTAAAAGTTAGCTATGGACAGCTCTGGAAGGAAGATAGACGCTATACACACTGTGAAATCATAATCTGCTTAGTAGGTTGTTCACTTTTAGTTTGTTGTTATAAGGCAAAAACCCATTTTCCTCCCTCTTCTTACCCCACACTTAGAATTTCTGGCAGCCCTATCTTTGCAGCAGGTGTTTCCTTCAAACGGTCACAGCAAGATGGCTGCAGCTTTTCAGTCTTCACAACTAAACAAGAAATTGGAATTCTTCAGTTTCTTAATATTGTGACATATGGACCTCCCTATGTACTTCCAAGTATTTAATCAAACCCTATTGATTTCAAGTAAAATCGGGGGAGAGCCAATCTCAATGGAGAAGAACTGATGGCCTATTATAAAAGTACTGTAGCTATGGCCTAAATTGCCAGCAACTGTGATTGTTGACATCCGCAGTAGTCTGGTGTTATAGACAGACATGAAATGATTCATAATGGAACTCAAAATCGGTTTTTAGGTAAAGCTGAAATCATCTGTTTCCTCCAATTTTAAGTGATTATAGAGCCACTTCAGTTCTCTTAAAACTATTTTTATTTCTAGATACAGATACATACTTTATTCTAAACTCTGCTTCTAAAAAAGAGCCATTCAAAAGAGTTGATCTCAAAGAATGAGGATCATTGGCATTTGGTTTCTGTCCCCACTAGTGCAAAATACATACATACATACATACATATATATATACATACATACATACATACATACATAAATAAATAAAATTGATTGAGGAAACATTTGCACATTCCATGTCCTTTCTTTGATAATAATTGCTCTAAAAATGAATCCTCATTTCTCGAGGTTAAAAAAAAGTATTCCTCACTATCTCCATTTATGATTATCAAATTACTTTATTTCTTGGATGGAAATAATACACATTTTGAAATTTACAATGCCTACTAACTCTCCAACTTAAACATTCCAGTTACACATTTGCTATATTAGAATATAGCTTACAAAAGACCTACATTCTAATGTTTAGGAATAGGGACAAGAGGGCCAGTTTATCATTAGCAGTTGCAAAACTGATGTCCAAATAATATGAAATGATAAAGGTGCTCATAAGAGTGAGCTTGCTGGTGATCATGACCTAAAACATCCTTGTTGAGAGGCAGTGGGATAGACATGGGAGGAGTTGGAAAGGAGAAGTAAAAATACTGAACAAACTTAAAAATAAAGGGAGAATAGTAAAAGAAAAATGAATTATCACATGTATGAAAAGATAAGACTACTCAAATCAAAAGTAACATCAAAATGACTTCGAAGTAGCAAACATACACACTCCATTTCTTATATTCTCTTCCTTATGCTCTGGAATACACACCCAAAATTAGCAGAAAAACTTTGAATAGCAAAACTACATTCATTTTAGAAAATGGAAATCAAGCAGGAATAAAACTTAATTGTAAAAGAAAGCCATTCCAATTATGAATTTTAATCTAGCACATTGACAGCTATGGTACCAAACAACAACACTTCTATAAAGTTTAAAAAAAAAAATAGAGTTACACCATGAGTTGAAATTAATTTTGAAGTACAAAATAAATAAATAAATAAATAGATCACATGGACAATAGCCAGTCTAGCAAGAATTAAAGAGAGAGAGCAATATCTTACAAAATGTAAGTAATATGCATGGAAAAATATGAAGCAAATAAATTGAGTAATGTTTTCTAGAAAATTTCATGGAATGAAAGAAATCTACCATAATTTCATTTATGGTTTCTGTTTCCTGTTTAGCTGAAAGGCATTCTCTGCCTTGAAAAATATCAATATTCTCCTAAATGTTTTTAGCTTGAATATTATATTTTATGTCTTTAAAGCTTAGATCTCTAACCCATATGAAATTTATTTTTACATGGAATAAAATAAGGGTCTAACTTAATTTTGTCTATTGACAAGGAGATAACTATGGCAATGTTATGTATTAGATACATTATTATTTATTTATTGAGTTCAAATGCCATTTTACTTTCTCTTCAAAGATATATTAGGGCATATTTTATGGTATAGGATAAAGAGAATATAAAAAACAAAATACATTTTTTTTATTTGAGAAGAAATAAGTCTTTTGTCTGACAGAATAAGAAAACACGTGTATTTGCCACAGGTAATTCCAACAACCAGAAAAAAACAAGTTGGAGTATGTTATTTTTAAATGGAATGAATATATATTTCATTTTTGTGGTTTTCTAGGAATGAGGGAAAATAAATAAAAGAAATAGGAAGTATATAATACTAATGAAAATTATTAACAAGAAATCCACATATACATATCACTCATATAATGTTTTACTTCAGAAATAATCTTTTCTTTGACATCTTGGTTTATTATTTGCTAAAGCAAGAACTGTGTGTCTGAAGAATGTAGAATATGCTTTGATAAAATCCAACATTCATTGCCCATTAAAAACGAACAAGTAAAGAAAATATTCCATAGCACACAAGCAAGAGAGTGGAACTTTGCTCCAGCAAAGGACTCAGAAAAACTGATAGTTGCTTTCATCCTTGAAGGAATGAGGTTCAAATGCTTTTCTCATTTTACCAAGAATGAGACAATCTGCCTGCTCTCATTCTTGCTATTGAGTTATGCATTCTACTCAGCACAATGAAATGAGAAAAGGAGGGGAAAGGTTGAATTGTCAGAGACACCATACTTACCTTCATAGGAAGTTTTATATAATTTAAAAAGAAAGTTCCCAGTCTTCCTACAGATACATTAAGATGTCCAGTCTTCCTGACCTTAAAATATAATTTCAACACAACTTAACCCAAATCCTAGAAAACCTTTTATTATAAAACAAAACAAAACAAAACAAAAATCCTGATTCTGAAGATCAAAGGCAAAATTCTTGAGGACATGGAGAAAGGCAACAATTAAAATGAAAAAGGTCAGGGAACAATAAAAATACTTCATTTCAAGAATTACCACAGAGCTTCCTCCATGTGTGTGGAAATGCCATAAAGGTAAACAAACAAATCACATGAGCCACGTCCACAACAGATTCTCACATATGTGAACAACTTACTTTCTACAAAAATGTAAACAGCATTTGGCATATGAAACAAGATGAGGTTTTCTTCAGAGAATGGTGTTTGGTTAATTTATCCTGCTTCATTTCTTTAGAAAAGGGGAAAGCTCAGGTTTTTAACCATCATCATTATTCTTAGGAATATTATTTCTGAAAATCATACATAGAAGAAAATTTCATTTAAATAGACTATCAACTAGTAAACACTGCATTGATTTTTATGTATTCATTCAGAAATTATTGACCTTAATGATGTATTATTAATTTATGTAAAAGTAGTGAATTTCTATCACACAGTTCTTTATTTTTCTTTAATAATTTGACATCTCTGTGGGATCATATAGTTTTAAGTTTCCATTATAGGCATTTTTATTTTTGTTACACTTGAAAAGAATAAGCTGTTTGAAATTATATTTTCTAGGTAGTTATTCAAGGCATACATTATTCAAAGAATTATTAAATAACAATATAGAGGTCAACATACCCTTTCTGAATGATTTTCATAAATTGTCTTCTATTACTATAGAAGTTTTCAATCTATTTGTATTGAGTAATTAGTATAATGTTTTTACTTTATTACAGTTGTTAAGTTATATTAATAGACCATGCTATTAGTCCAGTTTTTCATTTTAGACAAGTTAGTATTTTAACAGTCATACTGAGGTTTAATTGACATAGGATAAATTGTACATATTTGACTTATGGGTTTAAATATGGTTTGCATGTAAATAAATCCATGATCATCATCAAAGTGAAAACTATTATAAGAATAGGAAAATAGACCCATAGCATATAATTCCTCAAAAGACATAAGTAGAAGTTAGAATTTAGTATTTAATAAATATGCTAAACCAAACTCATTGGGCAAACAGTGCCTACAAAATAGTATTGGGAAAAGGCTTACTTTATAACATAAAATGCAGCTTGTTACTAGGGTGTTCAAATAAGGAACTGTTAAAAAGTAGAAGACAATGAGAATAAAAATTACAAATACAATGATTTTAAAATTGTCCTACTTAAGAAATACCAGAACACAAAATACAGGGAGAGAAGGAAGTTCACAAATACAAATATTTCTGTTTAATGTAAAACATTATAGGCTGAATTTAGAGATATTCTCAGAAAAGGTATTTATAATATCTTTAAACATAAAGAAATGGGTATCTAGAATATATAAAAAAATTCTTAAAATCAATGAAATAAGAGAATTCCACAGAAAAGTAGCTCATGGACATACTATGTTCATAATATGTTCATAAACAGATGTTTAACACCATTGCCTATTAGAAAAACACAACTTAAAATGGGAATGGAATATCTTACACATGCCATATTAGTAAAATAAAGTACTAGAAAATTTGACAGAATGAGACTACAATTTTTCAGTTACTTTAACACTATGTCTACCCCATGATTCAGCAACTAGAAACTGGGTACATATCTTAAAGAAATTCTCACACAGATTCACAGACAATGGCAGAAGCATGGTCATTAAATTGCTGTTTTGTTGTATAGAAGAGAAAGAAATACATTTGTCCAATCTTAATAGGTTCATAAAACTGGTGGATGCATAGCATGCAGTCTCATGAAGCAGAAGCCAGCAAACAGGGGCAACACTCCAAAAGCAGATGTATGAACAGTATCACAGACAGATGTGGAACCTAATATTGACACAACATATTAAGACGGGGTGAGTTCTGTGACTCTAAACCTTTTTGCTAATTAAAATTACATGTTCCCAAAGCAAAAGTAAACAGGATGGATGGATATAGATTCATGTATTTAATTTTTTCGAGACTCCATGCATACCAATATAGACATGTTTATAATTTTAGTTATACGGTGAAAGAGAAGCAATTTGGGAAATAAAGAATGAAAGATTTGAAAAGGGTTGCCAAACATGAACCAATCATTATCTTCTTAGGCACGTAATTATTATAACTTAACCCTGCACACCTGAAAACCCAAAATAAAAAACAAATTAAGACAAAACCAAAAAGAAACTGTAGTTGTTGCTACCAAGTACTAGACACTATAATTTTCAGCAATGCTACTTAACCAAGTGACAGTTTCAAAGGCTAGACCTTCAACCTTTACCTTTTGCCAGTGTCCAATGAAGAGTCTGTACCTTTTGCCAGTCATCTACTTCTTCCTGCTGAACTCCATATCATGATCCTTGCCCTAAATTCAAGACAGAATCTTACAAGGGAAGCATCACTGGGAATGGTCACTATGCCTAACCAAGACTGACAGTGTGAGAAAGAGCTGCATAAGCTATCAGAACACATCTATTCAGAAGGTAGTGGACAAATGAATGTTCCGTATTTACTTTTGCTGGTTCATGGGCAATAATTGCTGGACATGCCTCTGAAATCTTGGCATACTAAGATGCACATTGAGTTCAACCTGTTTTGGCTTTCTCTTACCTAATTCTAGAAAAACTTTATCATAGTATAGTACATCATTGAATATTATGTTGCTGTCCTCTTGGGACACCAGCAATGTATACCTCATTGGTATGCATCCTTTCGTATAAATCCTTTCGTCCTTTGTATATTTTCTACTTTATCGTCACCCTCATTTATGCT
Organism: Cricetiscus sungorus; assembly: GCA_030556225.1. Classification (NCBI taxonomy): domain Eukaryota; kingdom Metazoa; phylum Chordata; class Mammalia; order Rodentia; family Cricetidae; genus Cricetiscus; species Cricetiscus sungorus. Next base: position 78,683,196 of record JANBXA010000651.1, on the reverse strand, counting down.
TTACTTCATTTTATTATTTTATTCATTGTACATACCAACTAGAGTTCTCCCTCCTTTCCCTTCTCTCCCTCCCCACCCCCACCCACTCCTCAGAAAGGGTAAGGCCTCCCATGGAGAGGTAATAAAGCCTGGCACATTCAGTTGAGGCAGGACCACCCCCACCCCATCAAGACTAAACAAGGCATCCCATTATATGGAATGGGCTTCAAAAAGCTAGCTCATGCACTAGGGAAAGATCCTGGTCCCACTGCTAGGATCCCCATATACAGACCAGGCCACAAAACTGTCTTGTCACTCAAGTGCAGAGGGCCTGGTTCAGTCCCATGCAGGCCCCCAGCTGTGTGTCTAGTTTCTATGAGCTCCTGCAATCAACTCATTTGGAAATCCCTGTTCATCTATTCTCTCCTATCATCCTTAATTCTGCTTTCTTGGGAGTGATTTTGCTTTTCTTCCTGCCTCCATCTGATGTAGTCTTACAAGTCTTCATATTTTGGTGTGTGTGTGTGTGTGTGTGTGTGTGTGTGTGTGTGTACATGCATACACACATGTGATGCCTAGAGGTGTGCAAATGCCTGTGTGTAAAGAAATGAACATACATTGTTTTTTCTCTTTCTCCATATATTCTTTGAGAAATGTTTCTCACTGAAATTGATGCTCACTAATTGACTACCATGGCTGTCTGGTTAGCCCTAGTTACTCACCTTTCTCTCCAGCTCCACTAGCATGAGGCTCCCAGACGCATACCACCATGCCTGACTTCCTATGTGGATGCTGGGGATCTGAACTCAGGTCCTCATACTTGTATATTAATATTGTTAATATACAATTAATGTACAACTTTTTGCTGCTCTATACATTATGGATACCAGTACACATACTATTTTTGATCTTTACAAGAAAAGTCTTCCTGCACAAGACATTATAAAGGATTCTATTGAGGGTGGACTGATGAGAAGGAAATGTGAATAGGAGAAGAGTTTTGACAGCAAGCAAGGAGCTTGAGAACCTGGTTATAGAAACTTTCTCAACTGTTTGCCATATAAATACAAATAATGATCACAGAAACAGAGAACCCCTCTGCTTCCAGTAAACTAATAAGATGCTTAATAGTACAGATGAGAGAGAGAGCAGGCATGCAAGACAGAATGGCAAGGTAATATAATCTTCTTTTTCACCATCTGGTCACAAAAGGCATCTGGTTTTTCAAAGAGGACATTCCATTGTCAGTCACCCTAGTTACTTGGCATTGCAGAATCAAGCCGAATTCTGAGAGGCTTGTACTGCAAAACTACATGTCTTTTGTCCCATACTAAACAAAATGCAATCATACTCATCTCACTCTGGCCCAAGATCTTTAAAAGCAACTGTCATCCTTAGTGTGTTCTCTTTTGTTAATTCTTCTCATTTTTTTATTTTTTTATTTTTATATTATAATTATTTTTTATTTTTATTTTACATATCGATCCCAGTTCCCTCTCTCTCCCTCTTTCACTCTTTTCCATCCTCACATGCACCCTGACCTCCCTCCCCTCCCATCCTCCCCCACTCCATATGTAGGGTGATACCATCCAAGAGGGGTCATCTAAATCTGCCAGGTCTTTTGGAGTAGGAATTAGGACTTCTCTCCTGTCTCTAGATTAAGGGAGTATCCCTCCATGGGGGATGTGCCCACAAAGTCTTTTTGTGCACCAGGAATACATCCTGGTTCCACTGTCTGAGGTCCCTTAGACTGCTCAGGCCTTCTAGCTGAGACCCATGATAAGGGGGTCTGAGTCAGTCCCATGCTGGATTCCCAGCTATCAGTCTGGGGACCCATTAGCTCCTCCTTGTTCAGGTCAGCTGTCTCTGTGTGTTTCTGCAGCCTGGTCTTGTCCTCGCTCTCTGCATCTGGATTCTAGTTCAGCTCAATGTTTAGTTGTGGGTGTTGGCTTCTGTTTCCATCAGGTACTAGATGTTGGCTCTATGATGGTGAATAAGTTAGTTGTTGATCTCATTATCAGGGAAGGGCATTTATGGTAGCCTTTGAACTGTTGCTCAAATTGTTAGTTGGGGTGAGTCTTGTAGGTCTCTGGACATTCTTTAAGTTCAGTTTTCTCTTCAATCCTATAATGGCTCCCTCTTTTATGTTCTTTCTCTTCTCCCATTAAAGGCTAGGCTCGCAACCAAAACTATTCTTCTCATTTTATTCTTCTGGGTTTATACCTTGTGGTTTAGAGCTACAGGATTCATGTCTCGTTTTGTCTTTTTTTTTTTTTTTTTTTTTTTTTTTTTGAGATCATTAACTCAACTGACTTCAGGCAGGAGAGAGGGAGACAAAAGGAGTTATTTATTTACATCTAAAGCCCTGAAGAATCCAAGACCTTTGAATGGTGGTGCCTATTCTGAGGCTGTGAAGAATTGAGTGTCATCATGGGTGGTAGGCCATTTAGTTAAAGCATTGGCAATTCTAGGGCTGAATCAAGATGAGGTCTTCTTACTGCTATGGAATACTAGATGAAGATAGATGTTCCAAAGACAGGCTCTTCCAACTGTGCCCTTTATTCATAACATTGTTATTTATTAAACTTTTGCCTCAGAAATACAGCTTTAACTCAATTACAAATTATGAAGGCACCACCATTTGAAAATATTAATCAACTTGTGTTTCTTTTAAAGGACAAGTAACAAGGTAAGCTTGAGCAATTTTCTGATGTTTTGAAATCCTTTTTTTTTTCTTTTCTTTTTTTTGCATATTCATTGTGTTGGCTTGATTTTATTGGCTATTTTAGAGGAGACACTATCATCTTGCTTCCAAGTATTTGGGGATATCTATATCTCCTATAGACAGTTGTTTTATGTGCTGAATATGGATTAACATAGCTGTATTTGAGGGGTATGATGATTTAGAAACTCAGATTGGATCATAATGTTAAGTCTCATATGAAAATAGTTCAGCTAAATTGCAAAATGCCCAACCAGTCTTCCATGGGATGGTCATGTGTTTTAAATCATAATATTCCCTGAAAGGTACTGAACCTTTAATAAATATTAGCTATCTTATTGACATTACATTTATCGTCATCATTATCAGTACTAAAAGTGATGATAAAATTCTGTGAAAGAGAATTGGGACTACTGTTTCTGCTGTTAGATGCCATGGTTACTGATGAGGACCATCGATGTGGGCTATGAAAAGTCAGTGGTAGATATAAGATGTGACTGAAGGGACAAGTAGGACCAGTTCGCACTGCTGTACTGGGTGCTTAAGACAAAACCTACTTTAGTCTTGTGTCTAAGCAGTGACCATTTAGTTCTCTATCATTCTCTCTAATTAGCTCAGTTCAACTCAGTGTGTTTTCTTTAGTGGAGGATTTGGCATCAGTCTGGTCTGGGTATAACAATTTTGAAAGGATGAGAGACGTGGATGGAAATAACCCCTCTAAAGTTACAGTGACCTTCTCCATAATGTATTGTACTGTGGTAGTAATGATAGATACACTAGTTTCTGTATTTGAAGTTAAAAGAAAATGCAATTGTGTTTTCTTTTCACCATCCACAAACTGCTATTTTGTAATAACAGAGGGAAGCATTTTCTATAGTTGCCCCGACAGTGGTTCCAAACTAGAAATAACATCCAACCACTAACTGCTGTTTAATTTTTTTTTTTTTAGTTTATTTCATACATAACTGTTTGCATAGCAAGGGAGTAAGAAGCTGAAAAAAATACCACTTGAAATAACAAACAAGCTAGAGATGCCATCATCTCTGCTTGGGGTTTTATTTTTGTGAGCAAGTTGATTTAAGGGAATGGATAGCTCTTAGTCCCTAGAATGTCTTCATGTAAATGAAATAAATTATGTGGGAACATAAGACGGAAAATGGTACTATTTGTGCAAATGTGAGTCTCATGCTCATAACTCTTTATCTAGAATGAAAACAAAAATTAATTACATGTTCCAGAATAACTATCAGTGAGAAAGACTTCAATATTCTCAATACAAACACGTGATGAGTGTTGGAAGTAATAGCATGACAAGAATCCTGGTCTAATTATTGCCCATTGCCTGTATGTTCTGAAATGTCTTACTATATCCCCAGAATATATAAAGTCAGGTTGTATCTCAAAATCTTTTTTAGAAAGTAATAAAAAGTCCTTCTAAGAGAACACTCACCCAAAGAGTAAGGCTAGCTTGAGTGACTCAGAGGCAGGCAAGCGGCTCGGTGGGAATTCTGTAAGCGCAAAGCCAGCAGAAGCCAATCTTTACATGTAACCAAATCTCAGACAGACTTCTTGTGTTTCTGAGGGATGCTCCTGTTTTTTCTCAGGGGTTTCTATTTTGGGGGGTTGGCAAAGAGAGACGTCAGCGGATGTTGGCAAGAGCTCTGCCTCTCTCCAGCTGCAGCAATGGAAATCATCACGTTACCATGAATCATCTTTTTCCTTTGCTGGTGGGGTTTTGTTCATCTTCCCTGCTCGGACATTCTTGCTCATCGGGAACTGGAGAAGTTCTTGGACATCTGAAAGTTTAAACCCCCTCTCCTCAGAAGAGAGGTTTAAATTAAAACAATAAAATACTCAGTGATGGGTCAGGTACTAACCTTGTCCTTAAAACAGTTCTCTCGCTCAGAGATCAGAAGGCTGGACAGGTAAATGTGTGGATTTTCTGTTTTGGCACATTTGCCAGGTATTATACATGCTTCACCCCAGCTTTCTCCTTGGAGAAGAAAGTCAGTATGCTTGGGGTTATTATGAGCCTTGATAGGCTTCCCAGTTTGTATCTTAGCTACTTTGTGCTTTCTTTTACACATCAGTCATAAGTAACCACTTCCTTAGGGAGGTTGAGAAGATGAAATTGAATAATTGAGGTTAGTGCTTACAAAATTTTCCCACCAAAGTTCTTCTGGAGGTAAACACTCTTGGATCCCAGCTTTTTGGTCTCAATTACTTTCAGGGTAGGAGGTACTTTGCTGGGAGAATTTTTACATGCAATTAATTTAACTACCTCTGATATTAGTATTTTATTTTGTATAATATTCTGCTCTGAAAATACTGCTGTGTATCTATTAATTTTCTTTTGAAAGCATAAAATCGCTTCTTACACTATCTTGGGCATGAGGATATTTCAAAATTATGCTTTCTTCACTATAATAACCACCAGGCTGGAACATATATCCAGTCATTACATCTTATATTCTGGCCATGTGCTAGCAATATGAACATGTGCAATTCCCTGCAAACAAGAAGAGAGAGTAAATAATCTTTGTACTTGGTCCTGAATTGAGTCTTGACAGTATGCATAAAAAAGTATAAACAGGAAAAAGCATGGAGTAGCAATCAGTGGATTTATCCCTTTGGTTTACGCTATGATTTACAGTGGCTTTTCTTTCCTCTTCTAGCATTGGGAATATAGATTTATTAAGAGAAAGTAAGAAAGGATCCTAAGCACGATATGGGTTCTAAGAAAATGACATCCACAAATGGCCTTTCTTGAATGACTCCATGAACTGTGATTCTATCAGAATTTTTATATAGAAAGGAACTATATAAAAGATCAGATCTTACCAGCTTTTTGGAATTGTTTAATCCAATACTGCCACTCAATCCTAAGCAGAGGCCACGGGTCAATTTGTGTCCCAGGCCAGAAGTTTTTTCCAAACCAGGCCATGTTCTGTTCTTAAATGGGACCTCAGTGGGCAGATTTGGAGACTCTACCCATCCAAAGTGTCTAGGAAACTCACTGCTGTCTACAATATGGTGAGGTGGCTCTGAAAACCTTCTTAGGAGTAGGGGGAGAGCATATTGAGCTTGCGTATCTAGAAGTATCCAGAAATGGGAAGAAAGAGCTAATGAGACAGCTCTTTTCTTTAAAAAAAAATGCAGAAAGGGGCCATACATTCCACGGTGGTGTGCTCCAAACAATGTTAACAAAGAGATGGTTTTTACTATTAAACCATCATTGATTTTGGCCTGCAAAACACCAGCTGGCTTAAATTACTTTTTGTGTGCTTTGGTGTGTCTGTGATGATAAATATGAAGGGTCCTTTAAGATATACAGAAATATTAAGCGACTGAACATGCTTTTCCCTCCCTTTGAAAATTTAAGAGTCAAAAGAAACATGGAGGTCTTTTAAAGACAGGAAAAATTCATGTATAGCTAAGCCAGTTTCTCAGACTGTGCTTAGCCAAGGAAAAAATATTCTCCTGGGGGGGGGGTAAAAATAATCAAGTTTGATTCCCAAACATACGGATTCCAGCCTTCTATCAAATAAAAACCAAAATACATTTTTATTTGGCCTCAATCTACAGTCTGGGCCCCAAGCAGTGTCTTATAGCATTGTTTTTCCTCCCAGAAGCCATTATGTTAAAGAGGTTCTTACCTGGCATGCCCTAAGCACAACCTATTAGCAGATCTTCCCAGACTATTTCAGAGCAACTTTCTGGAGCAGAAATCTGACAGTGATTTCTCCTCCCTCTGCTTTCCTAATCCAAGTACCTAGCCTGCATTCTTGCCATCCTTTCTCTTCACTTGTTATGAGGAATCTTGCACACATCTTATGATGCTGTTGATTGTTGCAAAGTGCAAACCAGTCTCATTACCAGTGGTGTAGACACCCTGCAAAAACCTCATTTAGTTAACACTTTTTATGGAACAAATAGCCTAGTAACCAGTAGAAATCTCTAAACATCATTTCTGTTTATCCAATGGCTTGACTTGCAAATGATGACTTTTTCTTATTCTACTAGAGAATAAGAAATAACTTTAAAATTCACCCTTTTAAAATGACTAATATTATAATCGCACAATTGGTTTAATGCTAGACTGTCTTTTTAGTTACTTAAAAATAATTAACTCAGTGTCTCTTATAGGCTTTGGATATACCATCAGGCAAATTTAATGAGTGGACATAGTTAAAGAATAATATGGTAGCTATGAAACTGACATTAAAAACAAATGAACAAAACCTGATTTTCTTTGAAAGCTGGGGCGTGAGAATGCTCTACTCATAGGAGATTTAAAAAAGATTGACTATTGACTTGAAAATGTCTGGCACAGACAAGTCATGTGTGGTGAACTCTGTGGTTATTGATGGATATAGTAGTCAAGTAAATAGGCCTCCTCTCTCAGAAGGAAGAAATGGATATGATGAGATGTAGAGGCTACTCCAGCAGCCAAAAGCAAGCCTCAAACTAAGGACAGGTTCTTCAAGGAAGTTTATCAGCCAGTCTGAGAAAAATGCAAAAGCAAGCAAGTTTCTCCCTTGTACTTTCTTCTAAGCTCATTTCTACGAAGTCTTAGGAGCTAGAATGGCTCAGCAACCCTATCTCAAGATTTGCTTCCCATCTATGACTTACAGAACTGTTAAATAATGCTCTCTAGATTGACTGAGTCACTTAATATCAGCAAGAGCCATTATCTGATGTGTATTTTTAAAAAAACAGATAAATTTCAATATCCAGAATGATTTTTGTTTGAATGTTCATTCTCCAAATGGAAATGTTAGGACCTCTGTCTAAATTGGAATTCCAGGAGCTAGGCATCCCCTTGGATATGGGAGGCCATAACTGTAGAAACACAGAAAGGTATAATCCAATAGCCAAAGAAAATACAATGTCAATTGAGGCAGACACAGGCAAAGGTAGTAGATCTAGAATTATCCTATCAAGGACAGGAACACCGGAAGTAATAGGTTTGGGTGGCTGGTAGAGGAAATGAGGAAGTTTTAAGCCTGATTGGTTGGATCAGCAAGTAAAGTACCAAGTGCCCACTATATTACTCAGTATCTCTCCCACCACCTGACTTGTCCAATGATGAGTCAGAGACATCACAAACAATTGAATGATTTTTAAATATTTTCACAACTATACCCCAATATGAAATATGATCCTTCCCATGAAATAGCCAAGACTATTTTGACATTGTGTGTCTTCATCATCTATAACACACACTCTAAAGCTCAGCAATTGAATCTGATTTGCCCACAATCCCATAACTAATGCTACATCAAAAGCCAGAACAGAATATGTAGAATGTTCTGAACATGATCAATTATTCTAGACAATAGAAAGATAGAAGAGAAGTTTGCAAGAAAGGGAAGACTTTGAGCCACTCAAAGATTGCTGAATTAAATATGCCCTGTGATAAAAAGTTGACTCTGTAGTTAATTTTTTTTCTTTTAAGCACAGGACTTATCTTCATACTTATCTTCATACTTATCTTCATACACAGGACTTATCTTCATAGGTCAGCAGTTCACAAAGGCATCTACAGAGTGAGATGGTGCTATCAGCCTTATTTATACACCCTTTTAGAATTGACCTGGGACTATAAAAACTTCCTCTTTAATAGTCAATAAGAGATATCCTGCTTTCCCTGGTGTGTTGTCTTCTTACTCATTTTCTCTCTCTTCAGTTCTATCCAATGTTTGCTTTTAAGAACTTAAAAACAATTGAAGACAACTTGGGAAATAGCATATAAAAATAGACAATTATTGCTGTAGATGCTGGCAACTGGGAGAATGAATATAACTTGATATTTTAACTTTACACAGGATATCTCATAAATAACAAACTATTACTAAATCTTATTTTAACAATTTCAAAATAGTTTTTGAAGGGGAAATTGAAGAATTTGGACAGTGTAATTTCTTCTTCAGTAACTATGGCACATGTGTGGAAGTTTGGGGATTAGCTGTGTGAGACCCAAAGTACCTTTATCTTATCTGGGATTCTGTTCCCTTGTCTGTTAAATGGAACAATCATATCTGCTCCACATTACATTTGGTTACATTATGTGTGTGTCTAAGAATAAATTAGAACCATGAAAAATATTTAACCTATATCTCTATGTTTCATCTGCTCTTAAGAAGTTTTTTGCCATGAATTGTTTTTACAATGTCATCTTGTCTGTGTTGGTATGTTCAGAGATAATCTTTAGATCTCTTTATTCATGAAGTTCTGCACTTTTATTATTCCACAAATACTTCTTCTCTAGTTACCCAGAATGAGGAACTATACCTGTTATTGTAAATTTGGGGAATAGCATTATCCTCAGAAATTTCTTAAGTGTTCTCCATAAATTTGTTTGTGTACAGTGAATTTCCTTTTTTCTATTTTTGATTCCTTTAAGACAAGAATTATACTGTTGGCATGATGACATGCCAGTCAATAAAAACCTATGAAAACTGAAATTCCCTACATTATATCCACTCAATTTTAGATGAATCCTGAGTTCATTATCAATACTTGATTTTTGCCTCAGCATAGATCACAGTATCTGACATGAAGTGATCATTTGGCAGAAACTTTTTCTGGTAATTAATGGATGCAGTTTGGGTTAAATTCCATTAATTAAGATGATACAATAAAATGGGTGTGATGCTGATGTCCTCATGCATTGACTATTTTCTTCTTTTGCAGTTTTTTCTTTCCTGCCTGATTCTTTCCCACTAACTTTTCTACCAAATGCCAATAGCTAGCCCCACAATGATCTCTTCACTGCCATAACAATAAAACTACCAATGGTGGCCTGCAAAAGCAGTAGAATCCTCTTAGGTATCAGAGGGTATCCAAGCCAAGAATCATATTTTCATCAGTGTAATGGCTCTGATTTAGATCCAGTTAAAGGCAATTCTACATGAAGAATTATTGGAAAAAAGAGTCTCACTGTCAGTTAAAGCAATGTTTACTAATGTTCCTACTCACTTGTTTTTGCAAGAATGTAAGCCATACCCAAAATCACATTCCTTGCTTTGTAGGAAAACATATAATGGTGCACACTTCATCCTACCATTCCAAGACTTATCTTTTGACTTAACATCAACCATCCAGTGTCCTCCCTGGGCTGTAGTGTGATTTCACAGTACAGCCTTCCATCTGTTGAACAGGAAAAAGCTTATGTTTTAGACTGAAATGACTAATATTCATAAGGAGTGAATCCAAATTCAAAGTAAATGCACATTTTTGTATCTGTCCAAACCTACCCATGAATTATCTCAGGCTATCAATAGAAGTAGAAGAAGAAAGTTGCTATCTGTAAATCCCTATTTGTTTTCCAAAATTGCAACCTTGGCAATGGGTGTGACAGAAAAATGCCAAGAATTCCTAGTAGCCTAATCTGCCAAGAGAGATAAAGTCCCTTTGAAGTACAGGCACAAGACTACACAGATTTTTAGCCACAAATGGGCCTCAAACCTTTCTAACAGGGAAGCAGGCTGCATAAGCCCATCTGTCTCACAGTTTTGGGGGACCAGGTGATGAACCCTGATGGCTCCAGGAAGGGAAAATTGAAAGCAATCAACTTCTCTGGTCAGGAATGTTAATGTTAGCCCAGAGAACAGCAATGGTAGAAGTTAGGAAGGCACAGTCAACAAGACCAATGTTTATACATAGGAGGTGTTTGCATCATCCTCGGATGACTGGCTGCAATATTGAACTCATGTCCTTCCTCCACATTCATGGGATGAAGCAGGAAAGACTACCTGAAGTGCCAGAGGTCATACAACAATCACCAAGACTGAGATTCTTAGCTCTCCTCTGCTTGTATGCTCACTCCTGTCACTCATCTTTCTTTGCTACAGATGCAGCCTCATTGTATGCTACTCTTCTCAATAATTTTCTGGGAGAGCTTCTCTTTTCCCTAGAAGCTCCCTATCCCTGCACATGTGTGTGTGTGCGTGTGTATGTGTGTGTGTGTGTGTACACATACACACGCACACACACACACACACGCACACACACACACGCACACACACCAGGGAATCTCTCTTCTGAGATGTGCATTAGCTACAAAATAAATTGCCTAAGGCAAGTTCTTTAGCAAAATGTCCTCATGCCCCTGGCTTCCATGGTGTTCCTGTATGCCACTGCATCTGTAAATAGGTATGTACTGGGAACTTCTCAGTATGGAATCAGAAGAAAGGACTCATACAACCTTTTTCCTCTTAAAGGGTCAGTTTGTCCTTCCCAGGCAATGATTTATATAGTTGGTCCAGTTCTTGGGTCATCTCCTGTTCACCAGCACTAGGCTAATTGGAACACATAATACTTCCATGAATGCTCTTAAAAATACTAAATTTTATTTGGCTTACTTTGGCAAAATTAAGAAATTTATGCCTAAATAATTAACCAATTTACCCAGTGTGAAGTACTTTTAAACTGATGGTTTCAATGAGGAAAGATTTTAACTCCCCTTCTTTTAAGGGAATTTAGCAATAGTGAGAGATACTTTGTGTTGTCCCAACTGGAGGGACATGATAAAGAGTTTCTACTGGCACCTAGTATGTAAAAACCAAAGACCAAAGATGTTATGTAAAATCCTCAGTGTAAAAGATAGCCTCATACAAGCACCAGCAGTACGGTCTGAAATACAACTCTGGATTAAACAGCATGTACTGGATGCTGTGCTGTGACCTGTAGATGATGACAAAGATATTATTAGGTTTCTCAGCTTTGAATTAGATGTTTTGGCTGCTTTGTTATGAAAGTCAACACTTTGGTGTCACAAAGCAATCTGAAAACTGGGTCCTCAACCTCTGTCAGGTAGGGATCTTGACTTGTCATGCCTAAGGCCGTGGTGCTACTTTGGATTCTTAAATCAGAACATACCCATGGCCCAGACAACCTTAGCAATGGCAATACCACTCAAGTTCTAGGAACCTTTTTCTAAAGGACATTTTGGCTCAAGGGATATACCAAAGCCAACTCCTTTAGACTCCTTTTGGTTCACTGATAAAGGGAAATGGAAGTTCACTAACTCTTTTCTAGGTTATAGGACTATTTTAGTGGGGGACAGAAAGGAAATCAGGAATTTAATGGAAAGGTTATCTGTTATGAGCAGGTTTTTCCCCTGCTGCCGGTCTGGTCCCATTCTTTGTTCCTCCCCGCCAGCTGCCCGGTCCCGCCGCCATGCGAGCCCCAGAAACACTCAGAGACTCTATATTTGATACAATCCTGTTGTCCAGTTACTATTATTGTTTATGGGATAGCTCTTTCTTAATGATTAACCCATTTCTACTTATCTAAGTATTTCCACGTGGTCATCTTATCCGAGCACGGCGGGCTGACATCTTGCTTTCTCCATGCTGACTCCTCCTCACTACTTCCCTTCCTTTTTCTTCCTTGTTTCCTAGCCCCACCTATCTTGCTTTCCCATTGGCCAAAGTGTTTTATTCATTAACCAATATGAGAAACATATTTACAAAATAACATCTCCCATCATCTCCTCTTTTCTGTCTAAAATAAAAAGGGGTTTAACCTTAACATAGCAAAATATATCATACAACAGTTATCAAATAAGAATTACAGTTAACAATATTTAGTCCATTAACATTTTGTAAGACTTAAAGAAAATATCATCTATCCTATTTTTGTAAGTCTAAAGTCCTATATGTAACTTATCTTTAATCCTAACTAAGGAAAACTATAACCATAACTATCTTCAACTCCTTCAAAGACCACAGAAGGAAAATATATAAGCTCTAAAAATGACAGAGACAATTCACTGCCTGGTCAGTCACCCGAAGTTCTTCTGTAATGTTCCATCTTCAGCCCACAGGACATAGTGTGTCTGGCAGACTTTTCATGAAGCAGGAACCCTGTAGCATTGTTCATTTTGCATCAGCAGTCACCTTTTTGTGGGTTCTGCATGTCCAGTTTCTACAGCATAAAGTCAAACAGTCCAGAAAAGCAGAAGTCCAGAAGACTGGCCTTGTCCAAATGGCTAGTCTTGCCATATTAGAAGCAAACTCCATAATGTGTTTCTTCAGTGTCCATCTTCCTTTCTGATGCAGGTGGTGTTACCAGGAACAGTTGTTGTGCCTCATTGTCAAGAAAAACCCTAAACCATTTTAAATGCCATATTCTGTAGGTCTTTGAAAGGTTTAAAGAATGCCTATTCATCTCAAATACATCTCTGTATATCTAGAAATCCTAACTAACTTAACTCTAAGTTTTAACTATCATAGGTAACTCTCTATAATCTGTACTAAATTATACATTACATTTTTCATTTTAGGTATATAAACACAATACCTGTATATAAACACAATACCTAAAGAGGAGGAGAAATATACACATCACAAAATTGACTTTAAATAGTATCAATAAATGAAAATCCATTCCAAAGCAAAGTATTCATATCTATACCTTAATTCCCTTTTTATCTTTAAAAAGATTGCTTGTGGTCATTAACCATTTATAACCAACCCATTTAAATGAAAAAAAAAACATTTATAAACAATATTTGGGAATTTAGGCGTTGTTCTTTCCAAACTACTTCCTGCTGGTAGGGGGTGCTGTCATGGGCATCCTAAGATGTAGAAATCTTGGCTGTAGTCTGCAAGGCTTTGTCTCAACTGCTTTGAATGTTGGATCACCTGGGGCGCTGTTTCAGGGGGTCTGGCTTGATCAAGCCACATTAGTCTGGAAGGAATCCACAGGTTTTGATTTTCTGTGGAAACAAAAATAGAAATCCTTTTCCCCAGTAACTTGTCCTTAGGCTTAAATTTTGGAGTCAAAGCATTTTTAAAATATATAAATTGAATTAATTCAGCAGCATTTCTTTTACCAGTAGTTGTTATTTTCTCAGCAGTCAAACAATTTAAAGATAAAAGAAGAGCATACAATATCCAAAGATTCTCTGTGTTTTTCATCTTTATGTGGCGTTTTTATATTACTCTGTTTCTTCTACCTCTATTTTTACATATTTTGAGACAAGGTTTCTTTGTGTAACTCTTATCTGCCCTGGAATTCATTGCATACCAGGTTTACTTTGAAATCACAGAGATCTGTTTGCCTCTGCCTCCCGAGTGCTGGGATTAAAGGCGTGTGCCACCATAGCCAGCCATTCTACTTCCTTTTTTCTTTTTTAAACCATTGTATCCTGTTTCTTTTTCTCTCCCAAGCCAATGTATTTTTTAAAACACAGTGTAAACCTTTATTGCAGCTCTCATACACACCAATGAATTGTTAGCAGAGCTCTTTAAAAGCAATGTGGTTTTTTTTTTTTTTTTGCTGCTTATGCAAATTTTGGAAACCTCCGTTAAAGGAGTTGTGCAAATATTTACTTGTCTCTTACAAAACAGAGTCCAACCCAGAAAAATGCTGCTACCAAGAAGTCTTGGTTGTCTCTGTTCTTTTGTTTCTAAAAACTATTTTTTAAGTGAAAGTTCTCAGTTCCACTTTCTGACACCATTATGTTACAAGCACATTCTACTTCCCATCAAGTGAACTGAAAGTTTGACCTCAGGCGGTGGTAGCCACATTGACTCGAGAACTGTAGGTGTTTTACTAGGATAGATCTTGAAATGATAGTATAGGAATCTTTAGAGAGATTATTTATTTCCTGAAAATATATTACTATAGAGCTGTATCTGTATTTATTTCAAGTATTAAGTAAAGGTTGGTCTTGTGAAAGGGGAATCGAGGGAAAGGGATATTAAAATCAGTCAAAGAGAGAGAGCCAGGAAAGAATGACTTTGTTAGATGCTTTGTTAGAGAGAGAATGACTTTTGGGAGTATGTCTTAGGACAGAAGAGGGTGGTAAGAGAAGTATCAAAGGAAGGAGAGCAGCGTGAGATGGAGAGAAAGGATAGCAGGGAAGAGCCTGTATTCAGTTTAAGCTCCATGCCAGTGATATAAGGACTAATGTGAGTTTCAGACAGCAGGGAAAGGTAGGAAAGGCCAGTTAGGATGCTGCTACAAATATTCAGAAAAAAAAAAGACATTTTGACTATAGCTGTGGCAGACAATATATAAACAAAAGGATGAATTTGAGGTGGCTTTAGTGAACAGGTGAGGGATGGGACATGGACAGTTGTGCAAGGTTCCCACAAGCTCCCCATATCAAGCAACTGAGTGGAGGCCATTCACAAGTGTGGAGCATCTACTTCCTCATCTATAAAGTGTGAATACAACTCCCTCTCCCCAATTTACAAGGCTTTTATGAGAAACAAGTGGTATCAGACATGCAAAGCAGTTTTTTTATGGGCTATAAAGCATGGTAAATATCTGGTCTCTAAGGTGATTCTTCATAACTACATTTACATCTTTGCTATGCTTTAGCCATCATGTGCTAACACGCATCAACTCTAGCTCTTCTTTGCTAGCCCTACGTGTCTACAGCTTTCTGATTTCATGACTACAGAGGAAACAGCACAAACCAAAATGACAAGGGAAAAGGTGTGGTTTCTTGTTCACCAACATGAATTTGGCTTTTACATCCTGACATCTTCTGATTGCCATGAGAAAAACTGAAACAGCCCAGCTTGGTTGCTGACAAGCTTGGGGAATTGGGACTAGACAATGGAAACTTTCTCCTGAATTGTTCTAGTGAGTTGCCAAAGCTAGTCTCCAAGTTATCCAAATAGCTTAAGGCCATCAAAACTACAGGAATAGCCTTATTGGCTTGCTGCTCCAAAATGACTCCACAGCTATGATCCCCTCTCCCTTTTTTGAAAATCATTTGGTAGTTTTAGATAGTTGAGTAAATGTTAAATGATCCTAGCACATGGTATGAAGAAACATTTTGAGGAATAAATAACTAGAGACATGAACTCAACCACAGCCATGCATCCTACCAGTGGTATAAACTTTAGGAATTTACCTGGAAATGTTTTTCATTTTCTTCAGCTTTCTTTGACTGAAAAAAGAAAATGAGACAATAAGTATGATTATATAAATTGACTTTTTAAAATTAAATATATTGAGAAAATTAGATGGATAAGTAAATTAGTTGATTAGTTTGAATATAATTCCAATAAGGTAATAAACTACTTTAAAAATATATGCATATTAGGATAGATACAGATCTTTTGTATGTGTTCATGTAATTTTATATGAATATGAACGTGAACAAAAACATGTGTTTATATACACATGTGCATGTATGAACTATAAATGTGTATTCCTTTCTTGGGGAAAGGAAGATAAATTCTGAGAGTTCAATTACCAATGCAAGTTCTCAACCATAGCCTTTTAGTTGAGTGTTCAAATCTAAATGGAGCTTAAAAAACATTGTGAAGAGGGAACAGAAAGAATTAATAAAATGGAGAAAGGAAAGGCATGCCACAAAATAAAACATCTTGTAGACATGGTGTGGGCACAGTACTTTTTAACTCAGAGTGACTATGGTTCCTTGTGAAAAGTCTGCACAAGACTGTGATCCTCAATACTGATTTAGAGCTGGGGATGGGGCTCTGAGGCCCCACCCTTTCCTGAGGACCTCTTCCCATTTAATGGTTACTGGGCAAGGGGAGCCATTTTCATCAGTGGTATAGCCACTGATAAGTGACTCTGTATAATAGTAAATAACCTCTCCACCAGTGTTCATGCAAGCACCTGTAATTAAACTCAGTGACTCACAGACTAAAAACTTTGAGTAAGGAGCCATGGAGACGACTTAGCCAATAAGAGCTTATATTGCTGTTGCAGAGGACCTGAGTTTAGTTCCTGGTGCCTACAACAGGATCTCACAACTGCCTGGAACTCTAGCTCCAAAGCTTCTGACATGCTCTTCTGGCCTCTGTAGGCTCTTGCATTTGTGAGCATATCTCTACCTACCAAAGTTATGGAAATGTAACAAGGATTTGTAGAAAAGATGGTATTGCAATGGGGGAAAGGGAGGGGCATGAAAGAGGGTAACAGTAGCATGAAAATAATTAAAAATACTTTGCTTACATATATGAAACAATCAAAGAACTAAGAAAAAAATCTCAAACACTTAAAACCTAAAGCCAAAACAATAAAAACCCATAATGTTCATCTTTGTAGGCTCATGGATTGCATCTTCTGACTGTATCTTACAATGTTCAAAACTGGGCTGGAAGCCCTCTCTATGCTGTTTTTATAAGAAGGACTCCCTGAGGGTGGCTACTTTGTATATCCACCCTCCCTTGTCCTGACAAGGTAACCAGTAGGCAGTAGGTTGAGGCTGAAGCCAAGACCTCTATTGTGACCCATTGTTCTTCTCTCCCAAGAGTGCTGTTTCTACCTAGTATGACAATGCCTTTGAGGTGGAACATGAGTCTTAGATTACTAGGGGTGATGCCTTGTCAGGTCTGGAGGGGATGGACTACATACAAGGCGAAGTGCATTTCATGACAATCACATTCTCTGCAGAGGTCAGGAATCATTGCAGAATCAAGTTACATAAGTATAATTGGTTTTGTTTAAAAATAAGACTTCAGTGTTTAAGGCCCTCATTTTGAACTCTCCATAGCCACTCAGTTTAATTTTATGTCATTTCTAAAATAAAGCAAACTAGTCCCATTACTTTTCAGCCCAACAAAGAAGCTGGTGAGTGTTACAACAGTGGCTATGGTTTACTCTATTTTGTGGGAGAGAGAACTCCCTACATTAGCTAGTCATCCTGATTCTGCTTTCTCTTACAAAGAAAGGGAGAAGTCTTCGGAAAGGAAAGGACCCAGTGGTATTTTCTGTTTGTCAAAATATCTTGAACATTTTTTTCAAACATTTTGGGCTTGTTAAAATCCAGACTGCATCATGCCAAAGCAGTTTTGTTTAATTTCTAAACCCCTGAGTATTTAAAGGAAAATTGAATCGGTATTTTTCTGAATCGTTTCAGTTAACTCATCAGTATGCTGTTTCATAAGAGCCATTTGATGCCAGAAATGTCCTCTGTACCAGCCTAGTTACTTTATTCTAGAAGCCTGTGAAGGACCAAGAACAGAAAATGGAGAAGGAGCCTGAGGTTCTACAATGGCACAAATCAAGATCTCAAAAAGGGCTCACATTCTGTAGACAAGTTCTTCTCCTTCTCTAGAGGGGAAGGGTGTTGTTTTCATTAACCAGGATAAAAATAGAATATCAATGTCTCTATATTTTCCAAGGCATTGCTCTCTCTGTGGTAGAAAACTTTGGGGCCTATGCAGGAGAAAGATGTATTCTGCTTATCAGAGGCTGACCCATCAATATGATTATGATCTACTTTATGATTATAGTTCATCATAATTAGTATTTATGAATTCTAATCAACATAACTATACAGAACTGTTGTGGCAAAAGCATCAGTTTCCCCCCATATGGGGGGACCATATTACTTAGGAGATAGCAGCTTCACAAAGAGATTTTTCTGAAGTTCTTCTTCCTCTATACTCACCCCTTCCCACCAATTCAATGGAAATGCTGAGTACCAGTTATTTCCTATACAGTAGAGGGCAAAGTACAATCACATGACATTCTTGTGTACATTCCAATGTCATTAGCATTTTACAAGGAAGTTTATAACTCATTTTTGGTAATAGGTCCCTGTTCAGTAACAAAGAACTCATCAAACCAGTGATGTCGTAGCAACATAAACCCAAAGACTGTAGAGCTAAAGGTTTCTTGTATGTCTCCTCTGTCGCAGGCATAGTGTCCTATGCTCTTTGCACCATTCCTTTAATCTTTACAACAAGATTCTTTCAAGGTCCAGATATTGGTACATAGTGAGTTTAAGTCACTCATGCATGATTGTCCAGGCAGTAAAGGGCAAGCTGGCATATAGCACATATTCATGGACTTCAAAGTACATGGTTTTTTTTAGTTTCCATTTTTCTTGCCTCAAATATTACCTACTTATTGGGTATACATTATTAGATGGTGTACAGTCACGTGAATAATATTCAGATCTGATGAACAGGAGCTTAAATAGGTATTGTTATCAAGGAAGAACAATTGTAGGCTCTTGATACATGAACATCTTCCATTTATACACAGAATTTCTAGAACACAAGTGTGAGTCTCACTATTCCAGAATACTGATAAGGAAATGTCTCACATGGGGAAGGGGCATACTCAGGATGAAATCTAGTGATATCAATAGTTGGAGTCTTTTGACATAAATGTTTCAAATCATTCTTGATCACAGAAACAACTCCTGGCTGAATCCTTAATCTCGAAAAATCCTCCATGTTTCATTTATTTACTTTGCCACTCCCTAGCCTGGACATTTACTCAATTGCATCATCCATGTCCATTCACTCACTCAAAAAATACAAAGCAGATTCTCAGTGTTAATAACACTGGATTGCCAATAACTGTATGGAATGAATATTATTCTCGGGTAAGTCATGTATGTGTGCATTAATTTTTATGAAGCACATGTATTATGCTGAAACTTGAATAGGATGTAAGGATGAGGAGGTCAAATGTAGCCAGCATCTTCATGGAGAAACCCCAAGTGGAAAGGCAGAATTCTCTTCATCCCTACAATTTAGGCATTGCAGAGACAAAGATGGTGCTCTACAGGATTAGAAGGGGAAGGATCCACCATCTAGATACAAGCAGAAAGTTGGGCCTTGAAAAGCCCTAATTCTAGGATGGCATACACAATCAGATATGAATTGCACACACTTCCATTACTCTAAGAGTGCCCAGAAGGCATGGAGAAAAAGGCTTTAGTGCTGAAGGAGGAGCCACAGACACTCAGAGCTCATTTGTGAAGGTAGGTTTTTAGGGTGTCAAATACCTGCCTTTCCAAAGCATTGTCGGGCTGTAGTCTCCAAGTCATTATGCCTCAGTATTCACTGTTTAAAACTACATACACATAACAACTCTCTTGAAAAATTAATTAAGGAATAATTTTAAAGTATAAAGATTCATTACACTAAAATAATTATTCTTATCATTTGCATTGTGACTTTTCTTTGGAATGCATTTTTTTCTATAGGAAATATGCTTTGAATCTCTATAGAGTTTTCTTAATTATAGATGCTTAAGTTCTGGAACAACTAGAATTGGGTTAAATGCCATTTACAAAATATTTTTCTAGTATACACAAGAATTAAACAATGTTCAGCCTTCTGGAATAACTTGTAAGAGTCTGAAGAATTCCTTAGCTCTGGAATAGATATTAGTACTGGCATCAGGGCCAGGGCCAATAGCTGGCTGTTTCATAGGGAGGTGACATGTCAGAATCTGAGGTCACAGACAGGGTATGACAGTGGTGTCTGTCAACTCTAGCAACTCTGTCACAGCCTACATTCTCTTCTGCCAGAACTACACCCAAATTGTTGAATTACAGATTTTCCATCACTTTAGTTTGTGATGACACTGTTCAGGAGTGTCTGTTGTTCATCAGGAGTTTGGGGAGATGGAAGATTTGTTCTTTTCCTGTGGGCTTTGTGATCTGAAAAGTATCATCTTTCTGGACAGATTCACAAGCCTCATGTTCCCTTGCAGACCTGTAAGCATCAAAATGATAGAAGGTGTATGTGTCTCGCTCAACACTGCAATTTTGATAGCCAGAAATACTTCCACATACCATATGCTGTCAACAAGATTCAGCAAATGCATGTAAGTTCCCCATTCTGCTACTATCATTTGCATCCTGTAATTACTGGATTTCATCAGCCCATGTACAGAAGGAACATTGCTGTATTGGGGCAAGTTAGGAAAGTGGGAAGCTAGAACTCCTTCTTCTTTTCCTAGTAAGATTCTTGTTACTCTATTATGAACACATACCGAAGATCACCTTCCAGAAGAAACACTTTCACTGTGTCATCTTTATCAAACAGGGGTTGTAACAGGGGTTGTAATTAGTGATCTAATTTTAACCTGTTCCTTGTACTGTCCCACATTATTCTATTTTGCTTCTCTGCTCAACTGGGAAGACTTTGAGATTTATTTCTTTTGCATATCTAAAGTCTAACCTCATGAAATAAATACTTAGCTGGAATCAAAAGAATATCTACTCCACTTTCAAAGATACTCATGCCCTCATCCTTGAAACCCATGGATATATTAGAAAGCATGGGGAAGAGGTATAAGATAGAGTTAATCTTCTGACATTAAATGAGTGGAATTATTCTGACTCTTTTAGATGGGTCCAGTATATTTACTCACAAAAGTTTTTTGTTTTATTTTTTGTTGTTTTTTTTGTTTGTTTGTTTGTTTTTGAGATAGGGTTTCTCTGTATTGCTTTGGAGGTTTTCCTGGAACTTGCTCTGTAGACAAGGCCAGCTTTGAACTTACAGAGATGCGCCTACCTCTGTCTCCCAAGTGGGGGAATTAAAACATGAGCCACTGATGCCCTGCTTCACAAAAGTTTTTCAATTGGAAAAGGAAACCCCAAATTTCCAACTTGCTGTCAGGAGCTCCGCCTTCAACTTCTCACAGTGAACAAGTAGGAAAACAGGTACAGGCCTAGGAACATACAGTTTAATATCTTCATGGTTACTTTGAGCTAAGCTTTTTGACTTCCTGCATTGCAGAAAAGAAAATATGTATAATTTGAAGGCACTAGTCTGTAGTAAATCATGATGGCAAACTAGTCTGTAGTAAATCATGATGGCAATAGAAGAAATAAAATGCAATTAGTATCTCTCAGTTTACCACTTTGAGTATTAATAAGTAGTCATTGTGCATTCGGGCAAATTACTCCAAAGAGCAATCCCCAGGTTTTAAAAATGACTAGGTAAACATGGGATCTGTTTTCTCAGTCTTTTGTTATTAGTTCTTTGTCTAGGATTTCATGAGTGACTTCGTGCCATCTGATAGGCAAGCTCTGCTTACTCTATGCCTATTCTTATTAGGTAAAAGACTCACATTTATACTGGAAGATAATATCACATTTTTTTAGAAAGACTATTACTACCACCTACTTCCACCAGGACTACTGTCCTCATAGAGATCTTCAAAGGTTGCACCTGTGTGCTTATGAGTGACTCTAATAAGTGACTGTTCCGTGAATTCTAGGACCAAGGGTAGAACCCTATCACCATTAGTATAAACAGACAGATATTTGCTCATGATACTGTTATATGTATCCAAGTGAACAATTCCCTAGGCTATTGTAATTCTTTAAAAGGCTTTAAGTTTCTTTCTAGGTTCCCACATAGCCAAAGTCTGGCATACTGACATAAGAATAACCATATCCCATGTCATACAGATACTGTGAGTTCCTCCATGCTGAGGCAATTGAATAGCAAGGGTCACCATAGAAACCATGTAGCTGAGGCTGCTGAGATTGGCAAGACTCCCATGTATCACTTTTCCTATTGTACTGAGCCCCCAAAGTGTCTCTAGTAGGGTCCACAACCTTAATGTTTGACAAGTTGACTCAATCAGTGAACTCTAATCCATCAGGTTCTGGAGATTTCACTCCGGCCTCTCTCCCTGGTCCCAGACCACATAGAAGCCACATCACGATGGCTTCTACTATCTGAGATATGTTCAGGGCCAACATTCCTATTATCTCTCTCACAGTATGAGAAAGAGATGGTTGGACATCTGAAATGAGCAAGATTCTCCATGTCTGTGTTGCTATGAGACTTCTAACTTACACAAAAATCCTCTATGCTCTGGCTAATGTACATTGAGGAAAATAAAATCTTTCCTTAACTCTCTAATTACCCTAATCTCTGTCCTCAACTTTTTTTTTCTGTCTGTCATACACACCCATCCCCCACAAATATCCTATGCTTCCTGCTATCTTAAAAACCTCAAGAAAGATGTCTTATAATGGGAAATACTTCCTGAAATGTAGAACAGGTGGAATTTTTAAACCACAGATCCCTTTTATGAGAATTTTTTCTTATCTAAAGAGATACTTATGTGTCACTCAACTAATTGGGGAATATGTATTTGCATTTGTATACATGTTTTCACATGTGTAGTGTGCATGTGTATGAGAGTGCATGAACATATAAAGACCAGAGGTTGACATAGTAAACCTTCCTCAGTTTCTTTCCACCTTAATTTGTGAGGCAGAGTCCATCACTGGATCTGAAGTTCACTGATTCAGATTAACTGGTGATCCAATATGATTCAGGAGTCACCTGTCTTTATCTCCCTTTGCTGAGATTATCAAGTATTCTATAATACAGAGTCTTTTTCATGTCTTCTGGGGATCGGAACTCAGGGTCTAGTGCTTGCATGACAAACACTACCAAATGAGCTATCCCCCAGTTCCAGTGGACTGATTCTTGAATGGGTGGATGAATAAGAGAAAGCCTTAGGCATTTTTGAATAACAGAAGGGAAATAAAGCTCTCATAGTAGGACTCAGTAGAGGAAGGTGGTTTATATTGCCAAGGGGTAGGTTTGTTTCCATCATTACCTACAGGCGCAATGTCAGGAGTTCAAGAAAATGAAACAAATGTGTTTACTCAAGAAAGGGAGCAAGCAATTCACTAGGATGGGAGGGTGACCTAACTGACTCCAGAGAAGGGCTGGAAGCACACTCTCTGAGAAGGGTTAATAACATGCCACATGGCTGGCCTTCTTTAGAACTCTCCCCCTCCCCCAGAACGAGAGTATAAATCATTGACTATCGGGATAATGAAAAGCAGATTTGCCTCTGCTAATTTTGGGATGTGCAAGGTCTTTAGAAAGAGCCTCATAAGACATTGCTGAGTGTTATGAGCCCTACCTCCTTGATAGAGGGCACATGTGGAATGCAGACCAGCAAAGCTCTGCTCCAGAGTGGTAGATGCTACAAGACAAGACACAGCTGCAGGGGGAGTATCAGCAAACCTACCCTGTGGTCTAAAGGTAAAGAAACTGTTTTGTTTTATGTGTCAGAGAAAGGAACAGGAGATTTTACTCTATCCCTCTTAGCCCTGAAGTCCATGCATCCTTGTCTCTGATCTGCTAAGAATATCTTATATACCATGCTCTTAACAGTTACAAGGTTCATGTCAGAATCCAATGACTTCCATGGATTAGTACCTAAGTTGGAATTTCAGCAGATGCACGAAAGTATAAAGTGAATACAAAACTTGACTTTGTAAGATGAAGTTGGTGTAAACTGAAAGCTAAGAGACAAGGAGAAGGAGGAATTTTCCTCGATAAAGACTGGCTGTGTTTCAGGACCTATAGGCAGCTCTTTGGCTTCCTTTGAGTGACCCCCAGAATCCCTGGTGACCTTGATAGACCCATCCCCAGAGCTCTCTGCCCTTCACAGACAGCTGACTTCCAATCTTTTGTGTGCAGAGCTTGGCAAGAAGGAAAGGCCTTGTTGGTGGAGCCTTCCCAAGAACCTAGCACTGTAGTCACCAGGAAGTGGCACTATTTGAGAAGGAGTAGGCATGGCCTTGTTGAAGGAAGTGTGTCATTGGAGATAGTTTTTGACAATTCAAAAGGCCATGCTAGGCCATCTCTCTCTCTAACTCCTCTCACCCTTGCTCTCCCCCTCTCTTTCTATCTGTCCTTTGCTCTCTCTGCCTGCTGCCTGAAGATCTGGATGTATATTTCAGCTGCAGCTCCAATGTCATGATGATAATAAATTATGAGCCTCTGAAATGTAGCAAGACTCCAATTAAATGATTTGTTTTTATAAAACTTACAATGGTCACGGTGTCTCTTCATATCAATAGAACAATCACTAACATGATTGTCTAGTGGCTCTCTTACAGTACCCAAATGAACAACTGAAGACTGTCAAAATATTAGAACTCAAAGTGGATTTAAGGTTATATCATTGAAATGTTTCATTTTGTGTTAGAGAAACTGAACTTCTGGGGGGAAACTACTTAGGGTGTACTTTTGTTGAAGTTAAAGGGATATTGTGGATCTCCAGAATGCAATGAATCTATAGCATGGTTACCCTCAGTACATATTTTTGGAATTCATTTTATCTCTCAGAAAAAGACTGATCCTCCTTATGTGCTAGGCAAGCAAAAGTCCAAAGGAGGGAACTAACAAGCTTAGATGCACTTTAAGGGGACAATTACTGCTGGCATGGAATACTAAATGCTACAGATGGGCAAACATATATTAATTTGTTCTTCAAGGAAATGCATCCTATATACATTACCAAAAGCATGAATGTATCTTCTTCCATTTACAGTGGCATTTTAGCTAGGTGATTTGTTGATGAATAAGGTATTACTATACATACTTAAGATACTCCAAACATTAAATAATACAATGATGAAAAAGAACTTTAAATATATTTATAATATAGTAATCTAAAGAACATTAGAGTATGACTATATTCTGTATACTATGAAAGTTTTACTTTTCTTTTTTTTGGCTTTTAAAAAGTATATTTACCTATTAGTTTATGTATAGGACAAAAATTTCCAAGCAAAAGCAGAGTAGCATTATACACAGTCTTGTGCCTTCCTTTTACCCTAACCTCTCATTTAATTAGAAGCATCTCTCTCATAATATTCAGCAGGAGCAGCAATAAAAGTGTAAATGATAGCAGACAGTTTAGTGATTATGAACTTGGAATTTCATGTTAATCCAATCAGAATGAGAATTAAAGGTCCAGTTTGTAGCATGTAAGTTTCCGCCAGCCCGCCCGCCGCTGGTCTGGCGTCCTGGCCCCCAATAACACGCAGGAGACTCTATATTTGATACAATCCTGTTGGCCAATTACCATTACTGTTTATGGGCTAGCTCTGTCTTAATTATTAACCCATTTCTACTTATCTAAGTATTTCCACGTGGTCATCTTATCGGGGAGCTGCGTGGCAGGCGCCCTGCTCCTTCCCGGGCTACATCTTGACTCCTACTATCTCCTCTCTCCTCCTTCTGGTCTCTTAGCCCCGCCTATCTTGCTATCTCATTGGCCACAGTGCTTTATTAACCAGTATGAGAAACATATATACAGAATCACATATCCCATCATCTCCTCTTTTCTGTCTAAAGTAAAAGAAGGGGTTTAACCTTAACATAGCAAAATATAACATACAACAGTTATCAAATAAGAATCATAGTTAACAATATTTAGTCCATTAACATTTTGTAAGACTTAAAGAAAATATCATCTATCCTATCTTTGTGAGTCTAAAGTCCTATATGTAACTTATCTTTAATCCTAACTAAGGAAAACTATAATCATAACTACCTGTCTTCAACTCCTTCAAAGACCACAGAAGGATAATATATAAACTCTAAAAATGACAGAGACAACTCATTGCCTGGTCAGTCACCCGAAGTTCTTCTGTAATGTTCCATCTTCAGCCCATAGGCCATAGTGTGTGTCCAGACTCCTCAACAAGGCAGGAAACTCCTCTCTGCGTCCTGTAGACTGTCTGGCTGTCTGGCAGCCTCTTCCATGAAGCAGGAACCCTGGAGCAATGTCCATCTTGCATCAGCAGTCATCTTTTTGTGGGTCCTGCATGTCCAGTTTCTACAGCATAAAGTCAAACAGTCCAGAAGAGCAGTACCTTGCCCAAATGGCTAGTCTTGCCATATTAGAAGCAAACTCCATAATGTGTTTCTTCGATGTCCATCTTCCTTTCTTCTGTAGGTGGTGTTACCAGGAGCAGTTGTGCCTCACTGTCAAGAAAAACCTTAAACCATTTTAAATGCCATATTCTGTAGGTCTTTGAAAGGTTTGAAGAATGCCTAGTCATCTCAAATATATCCATCTCTGCATATCTAGAAATCCTAACTAACTTAACTCCAAGTTTTAACTATCATAGGTAACTCTATAATCTGTACTAAATTATACATTACATTTTCCAATGATCTATATAAACACAATACCTAAACAAGAGGAGAAATATACATATCATAAAATTGACCTTAAATTGTATCAATAAAAGAAAATCCATTCCAAAGCAAAGTATTCATATCTATACCTTAATTCCCTTTTTTACCTTTACAAGGATGGCTTGTGTCATTAACCATTTATAACCAAGCCCATATAAATGAAAACAAACATTTATAAACAATATTTGGGAATTTGGGCGTCGTTCTTTCCAAACTACTTCCTGCTGGTATAGGGCGCTGTCATGGGGTTCCAAAGAAGACACAGAAATCTTGGCAGTAGTCTGCAAGGCTTTGTCTCAACTGCTTTGAATGTTGGATCACATGGGAAGCTGTTTCAGGGGGTCTGGCTTGATCAAACCATATAAGTCTGTAAAGAATCTGTAGCTTTTCATTTTCTGTGGAAACAAAAATAGAAATCCTTTTCCCCAGTAACTTGTCCTTATGCTTAAATTTTGGAGTCAAAGCATTTTTAAAATATATAAATTGAATTAATCCAGCAGCATTTCTTTTATCAGCAGTTGTTATTTTCTCAGCAGTCAAATAATTTAAAGACAAAAGAAGTGTGTATAGTATCCAAAATTTCTCTGTACTTTCCATTTTTACGTGGCTTTTTTATTACTCTATTTCTTCTACTTCTATTTTTGCATATTTTGAGACAGGGTTTCTCTGTGTAACTTTTATCTGTCCTGGAATTCACTCCATACCAGGTTTACTTTGAAATCACAGAGATCTGCTTGCCTCTGTCTGCCGAGTAATAGGATTAATTCTACTTCCTTTTTTCTTTTTTAAACCATTGTATCCTGTTTCTTTTTCTCTCCCAAGCCAGCGTATTTTTAAAAACACAGTGTAAACCTTTATTGCAGCTCTCCTACACACCAATGAATTGTTAGCAGAGCTCTTTAAAAGCCAGGTGGCTTTTTGCTGCTTATGCTAATTTTGGAAACCTCCCTTAAAGGAGCCACGAAAATCTCTGTCTACAACAAAACAAATCCAACAGAGAAAATGCTGCTACTAAGAAGTCTTGCTAGTCCCCGCCGGCTGCAGCTGGTTCTGCCGCCATTGTCCTGCAACCACGTGTGCCCCAAATAACACTCAGAGACTCTATATTTGATACAATCCTGTTGGCCAATTACCATTACTGTGTATGGGCTAGCTCTGTCTTAATTATTAACCCATTTCTACTTATCTAAGTATTTCCACGTGGTCGTCTTATCGGGGAGCCGCGTGGCAGGCGCCCTGCTCCTTCCCGGGCTACATCTTGACTCCTACTACCTCCTCTCTCCTCCTCCTGGTCTCCTAGCCCCACCTATCTTGCTATCTCATTGGCCACAGTGCTTTATTAACCAGTATGAGAAACATATATACAGAATCACATCTCCCATCACCAGTTGGTGCTGATAGCAGAGTAGTTAGCCAGGGGGGCAAGACAACTGAAACCTGTATTTTTATTTGATTTATGTCTTTGTCTCTTTTTCTTTTTGAGATTTTCCCAAACTATGGCAATATTTTCTCCAAATACTCCTAATCAATTAGCATAGAAACAACAGGTTTTTCTCAAAGCCATACATAGTCTCCATTATTCCATGAGAAGTAAGTCTAAGTCTCTTAGATTTTGTAGGACCATTTCTGTAAAGGAATCCTATTTTCCAGCTACATTGCTTATAAATATAAGGCTTTTATTTCTCACAATACTGGACTGGAAGCTCAAGATCAGGCTACTACTTGTAGCTGATCTTGACAGCATCTAACTACCTTCTTACATGCCAAAAGAATGAGGCTTTTCTTTTATAAAAAAAACCTAATTCCACTCATGAGAGCTGTACTTTAGTGATCCCTGCTTCTTAAAGTCATTATCTAGAGGCATAGAGCCTCTATTTCTATATTTGAAAGACACAAACACTCAGCCCATGGCATTTCCTATCAATTGTTATATGCAGAAAACATTCTAGAAGTAGTCATGTCAGTACAATTGGAATAATTTGAGGTTGATTAAGTCTTAACTAGACCAACTCAACAGACATTTTTGGAGCCTGATACACTGTGTGACCATGTGTTGGTGGTGATGTAGACATGAGGGAAGCTGAATGAGGAAGGCAATGAAACAAGTATGAATCACAGCAAGGCCTAGAATACTGGTGACTTCAGCATCAAGAGGCTACCTAATTAAGATATGTTCATAGTAAAACATGTGACAACAAAAGTCATGGCAAGGTAACTTCCAATTTTTAAAATAGATGAGTATGTTTGCACAAGTCCTCATAGCTTTGACACCTATCTCAAAAATCACCCCTACTTTCCATGTATGTCAGCTGGAAGACTTTCAAATATATGACAAATATTAAGATGAGGAAGTAAGTAATTACCTTCCAACATGGACTCCTTGTGGAATTGAGATGATACTCTTCCTCTTGATAGGGGTGAGAGAGCACACTTAAATTAGCAGGACATAAAAATTATATCTGCATTCGGGCAACTCACACACAATTACTCTAGCCTGACCTTTATACTGTCAGTGAAGGAATTGTGAAATAAAGATGCATTTGATATATTTTTAAGCTCTTCCAAAGTTGCTTGCTTTAGCAAAGTCACTGAATATTATTTTATGTGCAAAGGTACACTAAATGTCAGCATTTTCCATAATACTTTTTTTTAAATCACTGGATTTCAGAAAATTAACAATGGTTTTAATTGTGCTATCCTTAAATGGCTGGTACTCATAAATAATTATTGTTTTATATTTATTTATGTATGTTTTATGATAATTTCAAAATATTCTATTAATATTCCAGTAAGATAACATAACAAATATGCATATATTTTTCTAATATATATTCTAATAAAACATATGTTATGCATTCACACATATCAGCATCTAATAAGTAGTTCACAACAAGTATAGAATCATGAAATACTCTGTCAACCAAACAAGTTTGAGGCCTAAATAGATTCACTGAACCTTGCTTCAAAGCATTGTCTTTTCAAAGTCTTCTTTACCTGCCAAAACTCATTAAAATGTGTTTGTTATGAACACACACATTGCCTATCCACAGCATTTTGTTTTTCAGTCAACCAGAGTGACTATAGACAGACTCCTGTTTTTCCTGTGAGCTTGCCTCTTCTATTGGACTAGGCTAAGAAAGAGAGTGCTTTCCTCCCAACTTTCTACAAGTATGGACTAGGAAAGACCAAGCATTGGCTGGTTGATTGAGACATTGATTTTCCACTGAAGGTTGTTGTAAGCTGAGTCAGACCTAAAGATTTTGAGCAAAGAGAACAGCAGGATGATATCGGGCCTTTAAAGGTGCCCTGACTTAGAAGACTGCTGAAATTTCTAAAGTCAGAACCCCATGACATTCATAGCCAAACAATCCAGAACCACAGCTAAGAAGCCTGCTCATCTATGATCTCCTCTAGCCTGTTGTAGTACTTAATCTCCTGAAAGCTTCACGGGCCTTTTGCTAATTTCCCCCTTGTTCAGTCTTTAATTCCATTTAATACTATCTATTTAACAAAGGCTAAATTTCAATCTTTGAAACTTTCATGCAGTTCTATTTTATCATAGCCTTTTCTTATTCCTTAGGTCCTTCCAAATCTTCCCTCACTCTCTACCCACTCAACATGTTATTCCTTTCTCTTGAAACAGAAATAATTAAAAGAAAGAAGCAACTGAAAAATATCCACAAGACATTTTATTCCAGAGCTGAGATGTTCTGAAACATCTTGGCTTCTTTTCTATCTATTTTCTGTTGAGATTGTTAATTCTACTTTAAAATATTATTGTAGAACTTTCATCCACAGGCTAATCTTGTTACTTCTCACCTAATAACTGGAGAGTTACTTCCATCTAACAGCCTCTCAGAGACATGGAGAATGCACCTCTTCCTTCTGTCCTTGACGGGCTATGCTGGGCTTTGCTCTATGTTGTTCTAAAGCATAGACTGATAAAGATGTCACTCTGAAAAGTATAAAGGTACCACCTATAAACTTATTAAACCATATTGGTAGTGGATGGGTATATGAGCACATTCACACCACTTAAAGCACAAAAAAATCACACCAGGAAACAAACAAAACCAAAGACTAAAATATCCCAGAAACTTTACTGAATATGCCAGTTTGAGAAAGGTTGCAACATCTTTACCTAGACTTAAAGATCTGAAGGACTGTTAACACTGTTATGATGAACCCATTAATGTGTCATCTGTCTTCTGCTCTGTTTATCCAAGGACTGATGCAGAACTCCCTACTGTCCTCAGGGATGCAGTTCAGCTGGGTCTCCACTACCTTACTTCACCTACTGGCATCATTATCTATCTCCTTCTCAGTCAGGTCTTGTCTTGCAATCCTATGTCTTAACTCTGGGGTCCAGCTGATCTCCTATGCTTACTTTCTGTGGTATTCCTATTGGCTTTCTTAGCATTTAAATGGATCTAGTCAGTGGTGTTTTGCATCTGTACCAGCACTCCATCTGTAAGGCTTCTGTGAACTCTATATGAAACCTGAGGTCTTTTTAACACATGTGTAGCCATTCTGTAATGTGAATCTATAGACACAATAGAATTTCTAGATAAAGTATAACTGTTTAATCTGAGAGTTAATAATAGTATTTAAGGTTAGAAAAAAAAGAACCCGTGTTCATCAATTCCCTGCTGTCAAGGGAAGTCAGGACTACTTGGAAAAATGTAAGTAATGAACAGTTTAGCTTGGGAATTTAAGGTTACTTAATAATTTTTTTGAATTGTAAAAAGAAAGCAATGTCTGCTTCTTGAATGGTATGCTCATAGCCCTCTTCTCAACTCTTCTGCATCTTCATACTACACTTGACAACACTTCAGTGCAAAAATTGTTGCTATGACTTGACTGTCTCATAAGGTCATATTGAAATTTAATTGCTACTGCAAATCTACTCAAAGGTCAGGAGATTATAAGATGCCTAAGTCATGAGAATGTTGCCTTCATTAATGAACTAATGCCAACCTAGCAAGAACAGAGATGTTGAGTTCGCATGGCATTTCATCACATGATGTCTTTCTACCACGCTATGCCACAGTCAGAAAGTCTTCAGGAGAAGCTAGGATCATGATCTTAGATTCTTCAGCCTCCAAAAATGGTGAAACAAACAAACTCATATTGTTTCTAACTTCCCTTATCCAGAGTGTTATGATATAGGATCAGAAATTTAACGAAAACCTTGGTCAAATTTTTTTATTTACTCTCCTGGCTTATGTTTTCTTCGATTCCCATGAGAGTTTATCTAGATAAATTCTACAGATTAGAACATGATACTCTAAAGATAGGACACTTACCAGCCTAAAAAAAAAAAAAACATTGGCTAATAATGTCAAAACGATAGAATTTCACCTAACATGAAATTGTCCTAAGAGTTTTAGGCTATAATTTGAAAAAGTAAAAGTGACAAACTACATAAAACATGGATACATACATAGACATGTGTGCATGCAGGGTGGTCCATTGGACAGAAGGTCCTTATAAACTACATTAGGTCCAGAAGCTCCCAAAATGCCTTGAGTGCAATTTATGAGGTAGGCTTTCTTTGGAGGTCTGCAGGGCATAAATAACTATTGATTAGCTTCATAGAGGCAGGATTTTAGTAGAATTCTGAACAAGAGCATTAGAGAAGTGCCCCCAATGGGGTCATTTTTTGCTGACCTAAGACTACATAAAAATGGGAGTATTGAATGCTTAATGTCACATTTTATTGCTTGGTTCAGCTAATTTGTCTTGTGGGAAGCAAATGTTTTTTAAAGCATTCCAGAGCCTTTGTAGTGTTAAAGCTCATTACCTTCGGTTTCATGTGAGCCAAAAAATATACAACCAATGAAGTCCTCTGAACCTCAGAACAATTTTGTAACTACACGTGGAAACTGAACTGTGTCTACCATGACATAATAAAGTAGAGCAATTGAGTCATTTGTATTCATGCAATTCAATTTATCGAGTGTGGGTGGATTTCTTTGTTTCTGTTTTTTATATTTTAATGCAAAATAGTCATTTATTGAACAGACTAAAGTTGAGGTCTGTGCTATTTAATCAAGCTATTATTTTTCTGTTTTTGTCTCTTTAGTGATCTTGGTATGGACTGTATACATTCTATCCAGATGGCTTATTTTCATAGGCCAAAATATATTTTCTATCTAATTACAAAAGGCAAAGCCCCGTGTGAGGTTCTCTCATGCATGTAATCCTAGTGAATTATTTTTTTCTTTTTTACTGATACAGAAATTGAGGTTCCAATGTAGCATTCTGCTCAAATTCAACTATCAATAATAAACAAAATATAGGTGAATTTATTGATTCCAACTGGCCATTTATTAGGCTTTCCTTCTCATGCATGATATTCATGCTTTATGTTGCAAACTTATGAAGCCTAGAGATAGCCATCAGTTTCCATATTCAGAATGACAGTTTGTTACATTTGACACATACTCTTTCTATTATTAATTCTGTCTATTGAAAATTTCCACTTTCCCATCATCTGAGTCATCCCTTCTGAAGACTAACATTTCTTCCTGCTTCTGGCTCGAGACTGTTCTCTCTGCCCTCTTAAATCTTTGTCCACAACTGTGAAGATGATAAATTACTCCACTACCAGTAGGACCAAACAAATTTATGGAACAGTCTTCAGGATGAATTTTAAACCCAGCAAGTAAGCTATTTTTAAATACATCACTAAATGCCAAGTGATAGAAAATTCATGTGCAGGTTATTTTAACATCCTAGGCTATCTCAATTATTGATTGAAGCTGAGACATTTAATCATGACACTTATTTGACTTTTATTGAGCTTTACTAATTATTCTTATTAGTGGGTTTGATTCTGATATTTCAATACATATATACAGTGCATACTAAACAATTCTAACTTTACCTTGTACCTTTATCTTCCCAAGCTGTATAAATTGTTCTACATTCATCTAAACTTTTTTTTAAACATCTGACACATTCTCCATCACATTACTATTCTTTTGCAGATTTCTAAGTAATAATTCTTGGCAGATTTGCTTTGTCAGTCACACATTACTGATAACTTAGTTTTCCTTAACAATGTTGCATGTGTTAAATTCAAAATGTAGTTATTAGCTGACTAATCTCAATAATTTTAACATCAGTTTGTCAAGTTTGAACCTTGTACATTCTAGATAACTTTCTACCACTGGACCATATCTATAATCCTTAATGTCAATTCTATCAGTGATGGAATTAAATCTTTTATTATTTTCTTGGCAGTGTATGCAGTTTGATATTTTTGTCTCAAACATTAATATTAGATGAACCTATTTATTGTGCTTAAACATGATTAGGATAGTTTATAAACATTATTTACTGTATCTTGGTTATATTCATTATAAGAAATTTATTAATACTTCTTCAAGTTTTAAAATATATATCAATTTCTTATTCTTTTTACTTTTTAAATTATGGTTCACATATTGACCTATAAAATGAAGCACTGTTTTTCAAATAGTTTATTATATTTACATTTTTCTCTTCATTATTTTGCTAGTGTGATGGCTAATCTTGAATATCAATTTGTCTACATCTGGTATGGATGTGACTGGACCACTTGAAGTGGGAAGAACCACCCTAAATCCTGGCCATGTCTTGGATGGAGCTCACAAAAAGGACAAGAAAGCTTTTTGCTTGCTTAACCTCACTCTCACTAGAAAGTCCATCTATCCTACTGCTAAGGCATTCCTTTACTGGTGTTAGAACCTACTTCTTCAGGATTCCAGTGTAGACTGAAGACCAGCTGAGCCATCGAGCTTCATGGATTGAACTACTAGATAATTGGATTTTCAGTCTGGAGACAGCCACTGTTGAACTAACTGGGCTTCAGTCTGTAGGCCACTCTAATAAAAACCCTTTAATATATTTCCTCAAAATATATTAAAGTCTGTTACAAAGCAGAAAGCATTGTCTATGAGATGAGTTTGTTGTTTCTATATACCAAATATCTTTACTTTCTTATTTTGAAAGTGGTGTATGAGCTAGTTTTATGTCAACTTGATACAAGCTAGAGTTTTCAAAGGGGAGCAACCTCAACTGGAAAAACAAGCCTCTGTAAGATCAGGCTGTAAGGCATTTTCTTAGTGATTGAATTGGGAGAGTCCAGCCCATTATGGGTGGTGCCATCCCTGAGGTGGTGGTACTGGCTTTGATGGTAAGGGAAGCTAAGCAAGCTAATAAGCAGCACTCCTACATGGGTTCTCCATCAGCATATGCCTCCAGTTCTCTGACTTGCTTGAGTTCCTGCCCTGATTTTCTCTATTGATGAATTGCATTGTGGAAGTATAAACTGAACAAACCTTTTCCTCCCTAAGTATAGTTTCGGTCATAGTGCTCCATGCATTTCTGCATACTACCTTCCCAAAACATAGCATTAATTCATAGTATTAATTCACTGATTAATTCAGAAAACTAAGCAGTCATAATGTGAGTAAGAAATCATCAAGCCAAAGTGATGAGAGTTTCACCAGGATTCTCCTAAATGGATCAAGTAGAAGAAAATCCCTTCTATTTCTGACTACTTAGCAGAGTAATCCTTATCCTCTACATACATGTTCTAGCTGCAACCACATCCTTACATAACAGAGACCTTGATAAGGATACACCCAACTCTGCACAGCTGCACAGCCTAGAAGAGTTGAGGTGCCTAGTTACTGCATCTCTCACATTAATTCTGAGTACTTTCATCTGAGTTTACAATGAACATATGTTAACACAAATCTGGGTCTACATTTTGTGACATCACTTCAGCACATTACTGACCAG
Source organism: Cricetiscus sungorus (assembly GCA_030556225.1). Classification (NCBI taxonomy): domain Eukaryota; kingdom Metazoa; phylum Chordata; class Mammalia; order Rodentia; family Cricetidae; genus Cricetiscus; species Cricetiscus sungorus. The sequence goes on along the minus strand of JANBXA010000651.1, from coordinate 78,647,979 downwards.
TGTATCAGCATATGTGAAAAAGAGCAATGCTGCAAGAACATGCAGTAGAGAGGAAGAGTCATCTCAAGTCACCATGCTGGCATCAGCAGTATTTTAGACAGAAAAATCTGCCTACTGCATAAGGAGAAGTATGAGGCCAGGCTCCCAACAGGAAATCGGTGTCAACAACAGTCTTCAAGCTATTTTAATCCCTTAGAACCTTTGTGAATTGTCACAATATTTTCATGCTCTCACACATTGTTTTCTAGTGGAGTTCTCAAGTGTTTCTTCATACATTGAAATGATTCCAAAGAATGTAATTGGCAGCATATGGTAAAATTTGAAAATGAGAAGAAGCCAGTCACTCAAGGAATTTTGTCCATTGGAAATAAACACTTACAATTTGACATGCACCAAAGTCCTTTGCAACTATACTTGGCATACTTCTATTTAATACTTGCAAGCATGTATGAATCCTTTTTCTCTCATTCAAACATATTCTTATTCCTATCTGCATTAGAATTGCAGTCTCATATATTAAATGTTTACATTGATAGTCACTTTATCATATCATACAAAAAGAAGGATACATAACATAATAAATGAGATATTAATTTTAGTTTTACACCAGTCAAATATTTCTCTGTATTTTGAGTGTTTTGCTTCTGGCATGAGCGGTTTTTAATCCAATGGAAACATGCAATTAGATTATTTTGGTTTTCCTCATTATCATGAAATAGCTGAGGCAAGCAACATATGAAAAATAAAAGGTTTATGGAACTTGTAAGACTGGAGATTCAAGGGCTTGGTGCCTTAACAAGTTGAGTTCTGGTGTGATCTAACTCTTTACTGAGTCACATAATGACAGATAACAGGAGCACAAAAGTACATAGGAGCAAGACAGGAAGCAAGAGAGCTCCTATCTCCTCCCTCCAGTTACTACATCAATCATCTTTCTAGAGACAATGCTGGATTTCTTGGGAAACCCCTTAATTATTTCTTGAGGGCAATGCTCTCAAATATCTACAGATCTTCCGTATCTTAAAGTCCCACCAGTGCCTTAGGGACCAGGCTTCCAACCCACAAAACCTTTCCAATGAACAAGTATACCTAAGGAATAGAAGACACCCATAATAGAAAAACATATAATCTGATAAGAACTTATATAGTATATAAGAAACTTAATTATAGACACATAAAGGGGAAAAGAATAAAATTAAGCATTATGATTAAGAAGAAGTACAGAAAATAAGTGTAGATCTTTGACTGAGACGAGATTCTCATATTCCCTCCATCATGCCCTTCTGTCTTTGTAAACATCCCTGGATGTGAAAATGGGAAAGACAGCTACAGGATAGAGCATTTGACATTGCACAGCAACTGTCCCTAGAGCAACAAATGCCTGCGTGGTATAGATCCTTGAGAAGACTTTTGAATAAATAGTCAGCATGAGTTATTTTATTTTAGGCTATGTGTACTTTTATAAGGTAACTAATTTCCTAGGACTCTACCAGTCATTGCTGTTACACATCAAATAATAGGCTCCTGGACATTTCATACAATTTCAGTGATTCTCATTTTGGTGGGAGACAGTTGGGAAACTGACATGTTTGAAAGTTTTGGGGGAATAAGTTGCCTGACTGCATGAAACACAGCAAGTTTTCCAGAGTCTGGAGTGATTGGATCAGAAACTACCCAAAGAAGGTCTACAAGAATTTTTTGAACTTGGCTTATGCCTTTTCATTTAATGTCAGAAAACCATTGACAATTCCCACATTTTCATCCTGGATCTGGATCTCATAATAGTTGTCCATTTACACCTTAGCCAATATGATGAGTCTTTTTCTCTCTCTGCAAGGACATGTGCCATGAACAACCACACACTTAAATATTTTATGGTGTTTCATGTTATGTTCCCTGAATGAACACACACTTAAATATCTTCGTACAAGTAGTCTTTGACTCTCAGGGTAAAATGTTTTAGTCTTCTTGTGGGTTTTCAGACTACTGTTTAAGGAGCCCGGAAACTTCCTGTTTTCTGATATAGCTCACTGTGTATACAATGAAACCACAAGATGTTAGGGTGAGGTAAGGTTATAGAAAACGTCTTCCAACCACTTTCTTCATCTGGCTGATCTTGAGCATCGAGGGAAGTGTGTTCAACATTGAGTTACTGACAGAAATGGACAGAAAACTTATTGTCCTAAGGTGACAGTTGCTGTTCCATCACTGGGTCATAAATCACATAATGCAGTGACATCTTACCTGCACAAAGCATTGCCTCATACTAATACCTGTAATTATCCTGGATATGGATTGCCCATTTGAAAACTGGGATAAGGCTGAAGATTTAGTGAGACCACAGTGTCACAGACCAGAGTCTTTGCAGTGGTATGACTACAACTCAATACGAGTGTGTATGGTGCATGAAGCAGCATGCAGTACAGGGCTTAACACCCCTGGTTTGTGAGTTACCATGACACAGATAATCATAAAGTTGACTTTCTAATTGTGGTCTCCATTCATTCAAGACATTTACACTGATAGTTCCTAGATTACAAGCCCATGCATAAATTGTACATCTAATACTAAACAAATGATTGCTGCCCTCATGAATTTCATATGATATATCTCATATCTCTAATGACAATATGGTAAGGGCCATATAAGTATGGACATGTGTTGCCTATATGTGTTCCAAGCAGGCTCAATTAACTGACAGTTGCCTATGAAAGTAAAGTGTGCTAATGTTTCAAGGTTAATATAGTAGGAATACTCCTAGATCACATTCCAGAAAATTCCAGTAAATAGAGATAGTGACAAGATAATCTCTCAAGTCCCTAGGAGAAGGAAGAATATCTCATCAAACAGTTGGATCACCCTTTTCCAGTTGCTAACATTTTCTTGATGGAAAGAAAGATTGGGAACTGTTGTTGGTCCTTCAAGGAGAAAGATCTGATTTTAAATTCTATATTTGCCATTTATTTTTAGAAATTCCTTAATCCAATATGCATATGTACAAATTGAGGATGATATATTCACAAGAAACAGGAGGGTAATCAGTGAGAAAATATGAGTGAGCTACCCATTGCAATGTCTCTTGTATATTCAGAAAAATGATTACCCATTTCATTTTTTTAACATGGAGTTTTCTTTCAGGAGAGTAGTGCTGAGTGTCAAAGCAGATTTTGAACATTGTGCAGCAAGAGTTGTAGTGTCTAGCTGAATGCAGAAAACCCCTACTGCCCTTTAAGAACATAAGAACACATGGAAGGCAGTATCACTGTGAGCCACACTATCATCTTGCTACCCATGCTTATTTTATCTCTGCATCTTGAGAGGACATCTTTCTTGTATAGTAGTTGTAGATCCCTTCCTCCTTTAAAAGCCACACTTCAACTTCATTTGCCTCTGTGTACCAATCTGGATGTATGCTTGTTTTAGTTGACTTACCATGCAATAACTGGGTTTTCTATCTGGTATCTAGATCAAAACTGCCAAAAGGTATCCTGTATAAGGTTGTATGGATGCATACATGTGCTTTCCTGCTTTTTGTGTGTTCATGTATTTATAAAACCCTCTCTGATTACCCAAGATGATTTTAGAATCTTTGCTGGACCAAACAAGAGCCTGGGGAAATTTCTTTGTGTGCCTGATGTATGGTGTGGATCAGGACACCCAATTCCCAATCAACAGACCTTGCCCCAATCATAATACTCTCTCTGAAGAAGGAAATTGAGTGGAAAACTCAGCCTCTTACAAATATGCCCAAACACTAGTACACCAAAATTTATTTGAATGAAATAAATGCATAAAAGCTTGAACCATATTATCACATTTAGGCCAAATCATAGCTATTACCAGATATGCAGGCCAGAGATTTCTAAAGGTTATTTCTTTTTTAAAATCATGATTGATTTTGGAGATTTTTAAAAAATTGAATGTCATGAACCAGACATATATAATTATATTATTTGTCTTATACAAATGAAAAAGAATAAATTAAAACTCGACATGTTGCAACAGGACTGTTGACATTATATACAAAGCCTGCTTATTGTCCTAAGATTCTCTTAACCTTCAGCCAAAATCTTTCAAAACTATTAGTGTTAAATCTAGCAGCTGTTGTCAGAGTTCCCCTGTTCTCTGTTTTATGCATTGTGCTTTATTTGAAATGTTTGCTGTGTTTGTGTATATAACTTTCTGTGAGCTGTTCCTTGAAAGCTCTGAGGATTAAACATGAAGGTTGAGCCAGTTCAAAAGGAACAAAGTTAGGAAAATTAAAGAAAACTTGCTAAAATGAATGTTTAAACCATTAAAATATTTAGCAAGGTTTTCCTGAAGCTGTTTCCCTTTAAGTAAAACATGATGCATTTCTTTCCCATTCTCTCTCTCTCTCTCTCTCTCTCTCTCTCTCTCTCTCTCTCTCTCTTTTAACAAATGAGGTTAAGGAAAACACACTTCTCTCAATGTTTTTCTTTGCTCTTTAAAAGCATTAGAAATGTAATATCTAAATATTTTATGCAAATAGATATGCTTGATTGAAGTAGAAAAATCTCAAGCATCCCAAGCATTTGGGCTCATGGTTTATGGATACATTAGGTGATGGAGGTGGAGCTGAAGGGATCATTCCTAAGCTTGGAGTAGGCTGTGACTTTAAGTCCTGAGGCTCTGACTGGGAGGAAAACAGAACATGGTTCTCTCTCAGTATTGAGAGAGAAAAAAAGAATTAAATGTAGATATACCAGGCAATCTGGGCTTATTTACTCAGTTCTAAAGTAATATTGATATATTGTGATTTTGTATGGGAAAATATGCTATCCATCTCTGTCCAGCACTTCATAGCATTTGGAGTGTCTTCCTTGTCCACCCTTTTAAAGAACCATCAACCAGTTTTGCCTGGTGCAGAAGGTCCAAATTCTTCAACCACAGTACCTTTCTGTGGTTCAATAAATTTTCTCTTAGTAACTCTAAACAAAAAGAAATATTAATCACCCATTTATTAACTAGGTCCAAAGAACGTCATAAGTGTCCATGATTAACAATTTAGAAGTCCTTTAAAATTATGAATCTTATATAATTATTTTATTTTATTTTACTTTTCATAAATTGTAATTACTCTCAAGACATCTGTACTTGATAAATTCTATGAATTTTCCCTTTCATATTGAGCATCAAGTAGACTTTCATGTAATGTTTGCTTTTTACCATAGCACCTAAGATTTTGATGATTCACAAAACACAGCATCATTAAAAGTCATGTGATGCAATCTTATGAGGAATCCATGCCATACTTTCATCAAGCAGTCCATGCAATGCATGAAAGACATAGAGTGTGACTAAAAATTCTATGACAAAAAAATATAAAGAAGTTTTTAAAACGTGAGTCATCCATATTAATGAATTTGCTCAGAATTGGGGATACTTTGCACAGACTTGGGAAGTTAGGGCCCTAGCATATTCTTAGAGAAAACATTTACCTATCCTCTTGTCATGCCAGGTAGCTAGTGAGATATTAGTTGGCTTGGAAGTCATTAGGGGTAGGCACCACTCTACTTTCTGCTCCATTTCATAGTAGCTTTTATCAGTAGCAAGTATTGACATAATGACTCACTTGTGAAGGCCAATGCTGCCCCTTAAGAGCAAGCTCCATTTCACAATGGTCCCTTTGACTATTTCCTGTTGTCACCCTTAGGAAATGCTTGCTTCTGCTATTCAATAAAAATACTTGTCTTCTACATTATGCTATAGTTGTTTCTTCTCACTTCTTTTGACAGAGACTACAATAAGCAGGAAACCAGAGCAGCAACACTCCAGAATTGTGTCACATATGCACCTTACCAAGACAGACAGACCACCTATGGGAATGTTAAGACTGAATGTCAGTTCCTCTGTATAGTCGCATCTATCTGCCCAGCATCACTTGCACTTGATGTGTTCATTTTGTTAGGATAAAGTTAGGTGGATAGGAAAGTGAGATGAGGTAGGAACGAGTTGGGAGAAGGGTAAATATGATCAAAATTCCCAAGAAAACCACTACAAATAATCAAAATAACATGTCTATATTTTATTCCACTCTTTCTCTTAAATGCTGAGGGTAAATATGCTTACAAGTGTGGGAGATTAGTCCTATGACTACATACATACATACATACATACATACATACATACATACACACACATATACATATATTACTGTATACCCTTGTACTTCCAGGGCCTCATGGCTCTATAAGAATATTATGAAATGGTGCCTCAATTCCCCCCCATCTGCCTACAGATCCCCTGTTCCATATGCATGCACTGTTCCCTCTCATGTGTGGGAAGGGGCTGTATTCTCCAAAAACTCCACACCAAGAATTCCTAATGAAAAAAACCAGAAGAACCCAAAGTAGGAGCTCTCACCATAGAGGGGTAATGTTTACCTCTAGCAGAACTGTTATTTTTACTTCAAGCTGCAAATGCAAGTAGAGGGAAAAATATCATTCTAATATTATCAAAACAAGTAGTGCTCACGGACTCTAGAAGCCCAGGCAAGACCAAGAGACCAGATTGTTTTGCTCAATGAACACTTTTAGGTTTCAAAGAAAAAAGTGCCTTCTCTGATTTTGGTGACAGGTCTAGTGTTTGAAGTGGAAATGGAGGCCACCATTACTGTGGATGATACAGCAAACTCAAAGAGAATTAAATTAGTTTCATTAGTAATTAGAAGATAATATTTTCATCCTCAGTTCATCAAGAGTAGGTGCTAGAACATATGCCAAGCAATTTGATGTGTTTATTGTAAGCATAAGGATATTAAACTTTGCTGTGAGTGAATGCCTAACACTTATACACGGGGAAAGCAAGAATTTGTGTATGGTAGAAAAGGACCAGGTTTGGCTTTGCATTTCCAATAATCATCATTTTCCAGTATTTCTAGCATATATTGAAATTAGGCAAAACAATTGTTAAACCATTGTGGTGTGTGGAAATGATATAACATGTGAATTTTAGTTTCTCCTTATCCATATCAACTTATTCTTCTCGTATGTAGGTAAAATATCATTCTTGTATGAGTGGGACCTATTATAAAAGCATTTAAAATATGACAGTGTCTGCTGACACTCTTCATTGATTTATTGTCTCTGTCATTCATTTATGAATATATTCATTCAGCTTTTTGGACAGAGTATTTTCATAGCTAGGATTTGAAGAAGTACATGCATATAGCTATGCTTGTAAATGTTTGGGAATTGGTAGAGCTGGATTTGTAATGTTAGCTAATTTCTTTGGTACAGGGTCTCACAGTGTTTAATTTGTAACTACTGCAGGGACCTCGCTGAACTCAGAGTTCAGGATAGACAGGATCGATGTGTACAATGACCCTTGTCATTCTCCACTATTGAGAATGTATAGAATAGATCTGTGTTTGAGTTGTCTAGAGTATTAGGCAAGGGGAATAGTTATATGTAAATAAAAGTTCATGATGTAAAATTCTGATAAATTATCTAATAAATGCATCTCCAGGTATCTATGGCAGAAACCACTAAGAGTCCCTAGAATCATTCCAGGTAGACTTCACACAAGAGTAAATGACTCAATTGAGTGCTGAAGAATGACTACCAAGTATCCAGTCTGTCAGCGTGAGATGAGAACTTCACAGGCTGAAGAGCAGTCATGAATGTGAGCCTGGCATGAATGCAGTGGCAACTGTGAGTGATTTCTCAAGAAAGACAAATAAGCCTTGAAATTGTCTTGTGCAATAAGAGGTACAATCTCAAAGGAAAATGGAAGTTGTGATAAGGAGTCTGAGTACTCTATCATGAAGGAATTTAAACAAACTCACACTTAACCAGCACAGTAGAGAGTAGATTTGAAGGCAATGAGACTTCTGGTAAAGACACAATCAAAAGGATGTGTAGTAATCTGGTTGAGGACAAAATGCTAGGAACGAAGCAGCAGCATTTGGCAATCTGACATTGAATCAACTAGGCATAGAGACTTATATCTTGTCTGCTGTCTTGCCTACCCTCCATCTTCCTTTTCCTCACTTACTGTACTTGAAGATGCATACAGTGATCCTTTCTAGTGTGAGACTAATCAGCAAAGCTTTAGTCCTCGTGTCCAGATCCCCCCAGGTTGTGGCCCTGGAAGACAGAGCTTTCCTTCCAGCCGACCACATCTCTGTTCCAAACAGCTGCAAAGATGGCTTACACTCTGCTTTGAAAAGCCACGCAGACCAGGGCTACACTGCTGAGCACATGTGGTTGCTATTTCATTTATGCTTTATCATTTTTCATTCTGACATAAGAGCTCCTCTGCAGCCGGGTGAGAGCGCTGTGCATTGTAAGGCGTAATGTGAACCGAGGGTTCTTGCTTCGTGCCAGAGGAAACGTGATGCAGAAACAATTTGAGGGCAACTGCAAGGTGATGTGGCCCAGAGAACCAGAAGCTATTGAAACTTTAAACATCATTTCTGGACATTATAATATGTTCTGCAGGGCAGCTTGGAAAAACAAGGAAAACCTTCCTTGGCCAGTCCTGGGAGAATTACAAGGCTTTACATATCATATATAACAAATGTTTCTTAAAGGGCCACAGGCACTTACAGCCTCAGGGGTTAGGATGGAAGAACCAGCATCCCATAGGCACATGGAAAACAGAAGCCATGAGAAAGGATTTATTCCAGGGACTGGTCATGCCAACATGGACATTATAGAACCATCTCATACTGGGCTTTCTCTGTGACAGCTGAAGTTTACTGGCCTGCCTCAACCTACAACCATTGAAAAGTGAATTTTTAAAATAATATATTCATAATTTTTTTCTGAAAGAGATTCCCCTATTTATCTTTGCAGAGTTAATTCACTAAAATCTATTTCTATATGGCAGGTCTCTTGAGACTGCTGATGTAGGCTGTGTGGAACAGAACAAAGGCTCAAGAAATATTGATGGAAGAGTCAAGCAGAGGGGAAGAGGAAGAATGAAAGTTGAGGAAAGAGGTCTGAGAACCATGATGTGAGCATGAGGTTTTCATGGAAGAAAAACAATTCTGTATTCCCCAAACCAGTTCAGTCACTGATAAATATGAAGGCAAATGACCTTTCTGGAATATTGTTTTTGCTATCTCAAATTCTGTTATCAGCTTATCACTGAGAACTCATAACAAGATACATCAAGATCACTGGTAAATCCTGGCTGCATGTGGATGATGTCACTTCCAATGCTGTTGTTATAGTTTTGTAGGACCCAGGATATCTCTTTTTGTCACTTTTTAATCAGAGTCTACAAAACTTAGGACTTTAGTCAGTGGGCAGAATGTTACATAGGTCATCTGGTTATATGAATGAAATTCTGTGAAAAATAGCTTCTGATAGATTGTTTTAAATATACTTTTTCTGATATTCTAATTATACCATTTCCTACTTCCCTGTCCTCCATCCAAACTCCCTGATGTTCCCCTGATGTTCTTCCAGCTCCTCTCTTTCAAATTCATGGCTTCCTTTTTTCTAAATGTTCATATATATATATATATATATATATATATATATATATATATTTGTAGTGGGATATTCACTGTGTCTGCTTCTGTGGCACTGACCACACCCATTGAGGGGTGGAGCCAGGGGCGGAAGTGACCTGTGGAGTTTAGCCTCTGGAGGAGGCAGAGAAGAGCCTTTTCTGGCAGGACACGGAGAGAGGAGCATCCAGTTTTAACTGCTGTGTTCATCTGTCTGTGTTGTGAGTTGTTTCTCCCTTAATAAACATCTATTCGACCTATTTGTTTATCCTGACCCTTATTGGCGCCATCTGTAGCTTGTTGTTTTCCGGCCAGCCTGCCCGCCGCTGGTCTGGCGTGCCGGCCCCCAATAACACGCAGGAGACTCTATATTTGATACAATCCTGTTGGCCAGTTACCATTATTGTTTATGGGCTAGCTCTGCCTTAGTTATTAACCCATTTCTACTTATCTAAGTAGTTCCACGTGGTCATCTTATAGGGGAGCCGCGGCAGGCGTCCTGCTTCTTCCCGGGCTACATCTTGACTCCTCCCTACTACTTCCTCTTTCCTCCTTGTCTCCTAGCCCCGCTTATCTTGCTATCTCATTGGCCACAGAGCTTTATTAACCAGTATGAGAAACATATATACAGAATAACATCTCCCATCATATATATATACACACACATACTTGACCACACTCACTCAAGTGTACCTGCATATGTGTGCATTTCTAAACACAAAAATACAACCTGCTCATTACACATTTATGCTCAGTGTTCCCTATTATAACATTGTATACTGTTGGGGTTACATTTGTGATAATTAATGAATAATATTGATACACCATTATGAACTAGTATCTACAGTGTATTGAAATTTTGCTAGTTTCCCTCTAATGTTCTTTCTGTGTCCCAGGATCCCATTGAGGACACCAAATTGCCATTAATTGTCCTATTTCATTTTGCGGCCATCCCCCCTCCTCACCTAGTAGCTGCAATTCAACATTATAATGGGAACAAATACAAACCTGTTTGCTTATCTTAACAGTTATCAATAAGTTTCCATTTGTGCCCAGTATGTACTTGTACTTACAAATACATGCTTCATTAACATAAATCTACACACACACACACACACACACACACACTCCTATTTCATGTATGTATGTTTGTTTCATTAAAAAGGACTATACATGATATGAATTTGTCTTAGTTTTTTTTCTGTTGTTATGATAAAATATTCTGGCAAACGTAACTTAAGAAGAGTGTGTTTTAACTTAGATTATAAAGGAGGCATAGTCCATGGTTCCAGGAAAGACATAGTAGCAGGGAAGGAAGGCTGTCTGGTCATTTTACATCTCCATTAAAGAGTCAGCAAATTGACAGGAACTAGAATAGGATTATACATTCTCAAGGTGTACCCATAGTGACCTACTTTTCCCCATTGGACTCCAAGGCCCTCCTAAACACTGACACTAGCTAAGGACAAAGTATGGGTCTATGGGGGACATTTTGTATTCACACCAACCTGCAGAAGAGAAATACAATGTGGACAGTGACTTAGTCACAAATGCACCATTGACTGTCGTCATTCAGAAGACAGTGCAGAAGCCAATCAATGGGCTGTGAGTTCCCAAGATCCCCCTTAGTGGGGGAAGCCCAGGCTCAGTTACTTCATTGGTAACCTCTGAATTGCTGCAAACCTATGTGCAGCTTTGCACACACCAGCTACCAGATCATAAAGTTCAGGGAACATCCTCAGAATCCTAGTAGAGGTCAAAGAAATGAGAAACTGGCCAATCCCTGAACAGAAGGCATGTGGCATGAGTTGTTCACCCTATCCTTTCCTACTTGTTCACATCTGTTACTTAGCTTGTTAAAGTAAATACTTAAGTGAAAGTTGCTTAAGTTTATGTGTGGTTTCTCTTAATATTGCCTACTTTTGAACATCTTGGCTCATGCTTCGGTTTTGAAATTGAAATGATCTTTCTCTGAAACAACACTCATGCTGAACCAATTGCAAATGTTTGAGGAATTTTGCTAGCAAGGATCCTGAATTAGCACCAGTGTCCTCAGTGGAACCACCAGTCTTCCTCAACATGGTCCATTTTCACTTATTTTGGTTTATGTGGTTGCTCCCGCTGACACACTCACATCTAAGGATTCAGAGCAAGGATTCATAAAGAAGGCAGAGACTACAGTATCTGTCTATCTGGGTCTAGAATATTTCATTCAATATCCTGTGGCTAGTTTCTTCTTCTTACTTGCAAATTTCACTTTTTTTCTAAATAGCTGGAAAAAATCCTATTCTGTATATATGTCCCATTTTCACTATCATTCATCATTTCCTAGTTGTTGTGAGTATAGTGGCAATAAAATGTGACTGAGCAAGTTTTAGTAGGGTGCCAGGCCCATAGGATGTATATTAAGGTGTAGTGTTGTTGGATCATATAATAGATATACATTTATATTTTGGTAATTATCCACATTGATTTCTGTAATGACCTTACCACCTTGTGATTCAAGCAGTGTGTAAGGTTACCCCTTTCCCCGCATCCTAACCAGCATCTGTTTTTGATTGTTGTTGTTCATTGTGGTCATTCTAACTAGGGTAACCTGGAAACTCAAAGCAGTTTTAATTTCACTTCTCTAATTTCTAAGGATGCTGAACACATCATTAGATAGTTCTTAGTCATTTTAATCTTTTCTTTAAAGAACTTTATGTTCAGAGCCATCAAGGAAGGCCCTCACCTTGCACTGTTACCAATTTGTAAAGATATAATCTTGAGAGCCTCAGAATATAAAAGGGAGATTTAGAAGCATTTGACAAACTGCAAGGACTCCATTTGTCAATAAGGTAGAATTCTGTGACATTGGAATCATGAATTCACCACAGGAGTTTTGGAAGAACATGGTTTCATTAAACTTATAGTAAGATGTCCTCACAGACAAAGGATGCTTCACTTGGACACTGTAAAGGAAGGGGATGGAATGGACATGTTTACGACTCCCATGTGACCCACGGGAAAGCTCTCAGATGGAGCGGACTTAGCATTGACAACTCTATTTCTTATTGAAGATGAAAAGTCATCCCTGCTCCCAGATTTAAAGCCATCCTTACACAGCAAAATACTGGAAACACTTTCAGGTTATTTTATTTCCTGCTACGGAAGGATATATGCATCAGCATTTTAATTCACTCTGGAATTTCAATTTTATGAGATATTGTCTAGCTTGTGGTATGTTTGTGAACCTGACTCTAGGTAAGTCACTTCTCAGCTCAGGATTACTGAGTGCCCTCCTGGATAAGTCTTTTGGACATGGTGAACCAATGCTGCCCTGCTTTCCCCGATGCTTTCCAGCTGTTTTCAGACATTATCTTGGAATTCACATTTGCTTATTTGGAACCCTTCTTGGTCTTCTCTAAAGTTTCCGCCAATACCCTAGGGAAAGCTGCCTGTGTTTTCATAGCAGTCTAGTTTTCCTTTTGGCTAAAGTCCATCACACCTTCCAATTGTTCTATCAGGGTTATCACAGGGAAATTGAACAAAGACTAAGAGATGAAGTGTCTATGCTTGGCATGTCCTTTTGCATTTAGCACATCTCATTTAAGATACCTATGCTATTAAATATATCAACAGTTCATTTCTTTAATGTGGATAATATACATTTTCACTTCTCCTTAGTTGATGGGTAGTTTTCATTTTATCTACTCTAATTGGTAACTAATGGTGATTTTAAATGCTGTTTGCATATTTAAATGACTAATGATAATGAGCATATTTTCCTGTGTCTGAAACCACAAGGAATGACCCCTCTCAAATTCTATCTTCAGATTACTGTCATGAAGCTTAGTTTTAAATAGAGAGAAATAAGCATGGCTAACTCAGCAGTTCTGATTAAGATGGGGCCTCCTTGTTCTGCAACTCCACTAGCTTGCTCATTCTTCTATTTCATTGCACATTTTACATATGTGCAAATAACATTTCTGTCACCAAAATCTTAAGTATTTACGAGTGCCTTTACCCCCCTTTTTTTGTTTACTCAGATCTCTGTGTAGGATCTTTAGCACAAAGTTGAATAAAGTAATAAGTACCTGAGAAAAGCAGAGGATAACCTGGGGAGCCTGTCACCTTAGCTGTTATAAGGCCTCTTGGGGCCTGGTACTAGGAATTCTCATAGCATAGGCTCTGATTTTACCAAAAAATGTGCACTTAACAGCTCTTACTTGGTGGCTGCTGGTAGAGGGATTCCATTAGGTATTCAGTGCATGCTACATCATCCTATCTTCAAAAACTGATGCACAGGAAGGCACCTTGCATGATGCCTGATACTAGACATAGTACCTAAGGTTATTACACATCCTAAAATGTATAATAAACAGATGCATAATTTTGCCACACTGACCTTGTCTTACAAATGAGAAAGTAGGTTTTTGAGAGGGTATATTTGTCAGGGTTTCTATCACTGTAACAAATACCCGAGAAAATCAAACTTAAGCAAGAAACAATTCATTGTCTCACATCTTCAAAAAAGATGGGAACATACACAAAGGCTCCTCATCTCATAGTGAGCAGGAAGCAGAAAAAGTGGTGGGGCTGGGACAAGGTACATGCCCCCTCCCCAGTTACCCAGTTCTGCCAGGTAGCTCCCCTTGAAGTTTCCAGAAGATCCCAAAATGTCACTAGATAAAAACCAAGACCCTATGACTTGAACTTAGTTTTTCGTGCATGGAGGGCCATTTATTATCCAATCCATAAAACCTTGAGAAACATCATAATCAGTAGCAGCAGTAAGACACAAGTCCAATGAAAATTTCTTTAAATCCAAACTTTCTGTTGGAGAGGTCATTATCACTACATAGATGGCTGGCTGTGATGCTGAGCTATCTGTGACAAATATCATCAGACTCTCAGTCATAATCCCATAATTCTCTAATGATATCACTGAAAATATGCTAATTTTGTTTAAATGTGAACATGTTCATATTGTAGTCAAGTTGAGGGTAAAGTGGTGTTTGCACTGCATAGGCACTTAAGTGCATGAGTATACTTAGTTTGTTTTTAATACCCAGTGTTACTTATTACCTTTGACCATGCATGTTCTCTGTAGGCTACTGATATGCTGAGAATAGAAGGGATAGGGTAAGGAGTATGTGGCCTTCAATTTCTGTCTGTGCAGCATTTTCACCTGCATTATGCATTGAAATGAAGCATCACAACTCTTGGCAATAAATTGTTGGCATATGGGATGAAGTACACAAGCCCTTCAGTAATCTCTATTTAAATATTTCTTTTAAAAAATACCAAAATTCCTTACCTTCTCAGCCTACCCCTGAGACAGATCATAAGGAACCATTTGTCATTTGTCACAATAACATGGCTCCTAATAAACACTGCTGAGAGAATCTTGCCCTTGCCTTTACTCCAAAGGCCCAGAACACCTGAAAAAGAGCTGCCCTATGCTTGATACACAATATCAGCCATGTATTTAAGTTTCTAAATGACTGTCACCAGTGCATAAACAGTACACTATGTTGACACTTTGCTGTCAACAAGCAGCAATTTGGAGAGCCATATTACCCTCATTGGTAGATATTAAATAACTAAATGCCAAATGTTTATCTTAAGTAGGTTTAAGGCCTACTTGATTTTCCAAATGATAAAGCATTCAAACTTACAAGGCCTTAATAAAACCAAAGTCATCTATTAACTCTTCTAAAGTTATTTCCAGAAAGCAAACATATTTCTACCTCTAAGCACGTAGTTCTTGCCCATGTCTATCAGTGAGCAAGCTGCAAGCTAAACTGAAATTTGCACCATTTCATACTAATGTGTATACAATAAATTGCTTTCAGCTGCAAGTTAGAGAAAACTTCACATCTAATCATCTTAAATAATAAGGAAATATGCTGTTTCTCAAGGGAAGGAATCCAGAATAATACAGTGGGCACCTTTACCCCAATCAGCATGTAGCTCACTACACAATCCCTCGAGAATGTAGTCTAATGCTCCAAGTCATTTATTACTGGCAATTCATTAACTTCTGGGCATCTATAATAACACTAATTACTACCACTATTGAGAAAGTTGAAAAACATAATCATGTATATCATTTTCTTTGTTTCTGATTTCACAAAAGAATTATAATTGTAGGAACATGGACAGTTTGGTTTTTCTGCCTCTCCCATAAAAATAAGAGTCTTTGTGACTGGAAGACAGACCAGGAGTTCCCAACTCCATAGTCAAGGAGGAGAAATTGTTGTTATTCTTTAAGGAAAAAGTGTTTTATTTTTCTTTTCTTTTCTATTATCACTGATGAGAAACAAGAAATTAAGAAGTTTCCAACACACTTAGCTAACATTATTTTGGCCTGATAGTTAATCCTTAAATCCAAGATTTTTTTCAAGATGAACTTTCTGGGATCAATAAACATCTTTAAAATCACTAGTTACCAAGACTTTTTACAATGACCACAGCTCCTATACAAGTAAAGGACTGAAGCTATAGCCAAGTCATACCCAGAACCCTCCCTGTCTGAGAAATTGGGGGTGTTCACTTAGTTTTCAGCCTTTACTGTAACAATAATACACCATACAGAGGAGTAAGAATGAACATGAATTCCCATTCTTACCATTTACTTTTCTCACCATTGTGACAAAATACCCAACAGGAGAAGCAATTTCACAGTTGCAGGGGATACGAATTCACTGTGAAACATGTCATTTACATTATGATTATGTTCACAAATACAAATATCATTATCAATTTTCTTATTTTTGCCAACTCAATAGATCCACATAATCTCTAATTTCCTACCTTAGTCTATATGTGCTTTGATACTAAGGTGTTTGTTTCGTATCCGTTTTTGTTGTTGTTTGTTTTTTGAGACAGGATTTTTCTGTATTGCTTTGGAGCCTGTCCTGGTACTAACTCTGTAGACCAGGCTGGACTTGAACTCATAGAGATGCACCTGCCTTAGTTTTGTATGATTTCTAGGTATAAGTTACTGCCTACTAACTTTCTGTTAATATCTCATCTCCATCATTCTCCTGAATTAATTATTCGCTATTTTATTTTGTAGGAGTTGCTCATTTTTGTAGTAAGGGCTAATGTTTGACCATTAGCTGCATACATATATTTTGTTTGTCTTTTGACATCTTAATGGTGTTGTGAGTGACTTAAGCCATCAACTTTATCAAGTTCATATTCAAATGTGGGATACTTAAATGTGTCATACTTAAAGTGGTATTGACCACACTGGATTTTTCCTTTACATACACTATGTGCTAACTGATCATTTCACCTTTGTTGACTTACTTGAATTCGTATTGGTGGAGGAATGAGTTAGCTTAGCTGCTCACAACCAGAAAAAAAAAAAAAAAAAAAAAAAAACCAAGAAAGTTCTTGATGTTTTCCTCAGTTGGTTGCCAATCTTAATACAATTTATAACTAATTTATTACCCTCCAATAAGCACCCAGGCTAACCATTACCATTTATAAAACACCCTAAACATACTCAGGCTAATTTAGATTTTATATAATACAGAGACTGCCGTGGCATCTATATTTTAACACAACATCCCATTCTTTTATTATTCCTTTATTGAAAATTAAAGTGCAGTCCAGACTCTGCTGGACTTTATTTTTTATACTATCCCTCCTAATATATTCCAGTTTGAATGTAGAAGCATGCTGGAGATATGGCCACGGAGATTTCTTTTCTTTAAGACCAGTTGGAAGATAGATATATCTTGATTATATTCTATTTTTGATGCAAACACTGAGTGACATTTCTCTTAAGGACTGGGAATCTTTGGCTCTTTGTGTATCTCTCCACAACCCTTTCTACATGACAGATACTAAATTACAGAAGTGCCTTGTTGGGTTAAGGGGGAATCTTAGTACTTCCTTTGCAGTTTTCTTGCAGTTCTTAATTTTCTTACTCCTAACATGTTGATACACTGGAGCTCCCCTTTTTGTACTGAGAGCATGGGATTTTCACAGACTCACTTTTCCATTTAGAAGGCAGAAGAAAAATTCTTTGAGATAAAAGTAAAAGAACTCCCGACTGATAAAGCTATCTCCAACTCATTGTTCAACTGTAGACCCTGTAGTCCTTAAAACATGGCACTTTGTTAGAAACAAAAATACTTATGGTTTGTCTTTTTGAAAGCATGGGGAAATTTAGCTATGTTTATTATCAGCTTTTTGAGAATCTGTCCTGTCTAAGAATATATCTCTGGCTGCTGACTGTGGGCAAGGATGCCACAATTTATTAAAGTATCAGATTGTTAAGCCCTTGGGGACATCCACAATGAAGAGTTCTCCATTTCAGAGAACTGGGGATCAGGAGATTTTTACAAGATTTAGCCAGTACTGCCACTGCCTGCTGTTTCAAGTGGCTCTACGGCAATAGTCATTGAGAAAATCTACTGGGTTTACTTAGAAGATAGGAAAGAAAATGCTGGTCTTGTAATTTTTGTGTAAGTGAATACTTCTGGTATGCTGACTATCCTCGAAATGTCTGTTCTTAAACAGAACCAGCTTTGCTACTTCTGTTTTGAATTTCACTCCAATGTACATGGAGCAAGAATTATAGAAGAATGATAAGGTAGTAATACTTGTCTACGAGAGAGAGATAGCCCAATCTTAGACATTCTCCATCTTTGTGATGTAACAAGACTTAACAAATATGCCTCTAATATATTCCTCTTTGAAAAATGACCAAATTATCAGTAAAATAAAAATAATTAAAATTTAAAAGTTAATAAAGTATTATTTTTATGGCATTAGTTAGTGGAAGAAGAAAGGTCTCTGGCATATTCAATTCCTGATTGAATAAAATTATGACACCTAACACAAAATTACAAGTGTACTTAAAATGTTATTTGTGAGTTTTTAATAACTCAGTTGTGTTATTAATCAATAATATATGATACCAGAAAATTAATGAAATTTATATTAAAATAAATTAAATATTCTTATAATTATTACTTAAAATTAAGTTAGTGAAACAAACAACATAAATAAAGTCATCAGTTTTTTCATGGGATATGTAAATAAGTTAGAAGAATTTAGAGAATAATGTATTCATACCAACAGGAAAATACAAATTATCCATTCTGACAAAAATGTGCATGCAAATTTAAAAGCACAATAAAACTTTAAAAAGTATTTTTAAAATAGAAAAACAGGAAAGCTACATTCTTACCCTAAATGGGAAGTTTGAGTCTTATAAATGCCCTTAATTAACAGATAAACTTTTATTCACCAGGAATAATAGTATGACAACTATTTAGAGGTATGTGACAATAAATCTTAACACATTTCATATATCACTAATACTTCTATGTCAATATGAATTTAAATATAGAAAAAAAGAAACAATGACAAAAGAAAACCTAGTAAGTCCCTTATCTTGAGGTAAATAATGAAAATGACAATTATTCTCATAATTAAATTGTAATAATTGTTAACTAATTTTTGGTATATACTTACAATCCAAATTTAATATATATAAAATACTATTAAATTGCACATTTCATTCATTATTTGATTATATGAAGATAATTAATTAGTGATGATTTTCTTCTTGTTTAGGGGTGGAAAAATGGCTTAGTGGTTGGTTGAGTAAAGGACCCAAGTTCAGCTTTCAGCACCCATGTTGAAAGGCTCATGACAGCTTGTAACTTCTGCTCTAGGGGGTCTGATGCCTTCTGATAGCCTCTGTGAACACCTACATGGACATGCACATACACATATGCCACATAAATAAAAAATAAATCTTAAAGACAAAACTGGGCCATAGTGGTGCATGACTTTAATCCAAGCACTAGGGAGGCAAAGGCAGGCAGATCTACGTGAGCTCAACACCAGCCTTGTCAACAGAGTGGGTTCCAGGATAGCCAAGGCTGTGCGCACGTGCGTGCACACGCGCACGCACGCACGCACACACACACGTGTGCACACACACAGAGAGAGAGAGAGAGAGAGAGAGAGAGAGAGAGAGAGAGAGAGAGAGAGAGAGAGAAAAAAAGATAAAGTACCACTTCAGCCCTGAGTATCATGCCAAAAATTAGTGAAGCAAAAGCAGAGGCTCTTATGTTTGGAATGAAACAATGTGTTGAAAGCCTTTTTTGGCAGTCATTTGACTGTCCATAGGAAAGCTTATTTTACTTACCAAGCTTTTGTTTTCTTGTAAGTAAAATTTGTACAACACCTACCATACTGGATTATTTGATTTTTGAAATAAATAGTCCCTTGTATAATGAATTCTACCCATAATCCCTCTTATCTACCTCTTAAATGCATATCTTTTTTCTTTTGTTTTATGATTCAGAGGGTTTAACTGGGATCATGTGCCTAGCCATAGATTTGGACCTTTCTTGTGGAACCTGGTAACGGCATGATTAAAGACAATGGCTGCCCATCCCCTAGAGTAGCCAGTCATTCAGTTATGATAGATAGGTCTCTTGGATCCTTTCCAGATCTCTGATTGACTTTGAGCAGGCTCCATCTTTTGTGGGCCAAGTGCATGTAGTCTCATCTGCTACTAGAACATAAGTGCAATTTCTATGCCATTCCCTGAAGAGAGTAACTAACAGCCTTTCTCTCTATCTTCTGACTCTTACATATTGTCCACTCCTCTTCTACAACATTCTCTGAACCGTAGAGAGGATGTAATAAAGATTTTATTTAGATCTTTTCAGTCAACTGCCCTTCTTCTCAGCACTTTTGGCAAACAAAAGTCTTTGCATTCATCATTGTTCACTGCAAAGAGTACTCTCTGATGAAGGAAGAGAGCAGTGTTTGTCGATGGTTGTAAAGTGTGTTTGATGTTATGACCATTTGGCTAAGCTGGCATAGTGAGATCATTGATAGGGCCTATGGGTTCCCCAATCATAGGTTTTTACTG
Organism: Cricetiscus sungorus; assembly: GCA_030556225.1. Taxonomy (NCBI): domain Eukaryota; kingdom Metazoa; phylum Chordata; class Mammalia; order Rodentia; family Cricetidae; genus Cricetiscus; species Cricetiscus sungorus. Next base: position 78,627,601 of record JANBXA010000651.1, on the reverse strand, counting down.
GGCTGACATCATCATAGACACTTTTTCTTTGGAAGCAGGCTTCACCGCCAATCAGAGAGAGGCTGAATACATCCATAACAGTTATGCCATATTGGAAGGTATACCAGTATTTCTTGGCAGGATAGAATTTTAGTTTGTAAAGCTCTTATCTGAGTAATACTACTAATACTTATTCTTCCCTACCTGCCTACATAGCAGCACCCTCCAGCACAATGCAAGTTATCCTAGCTCAGGTCTAGCTTGATTTCTTTCTATCTTTGCAAACAAAGTTTGTGGTACCTTCATCTGTAGGGTCTTATGATTCCTCTCTGATACCTAGCAGAGAGGAATTGCAACAGTCTGTATTGCTTCAAGGTACTTCTGGGGCTCCTAGAAAAAAAAAAAAAAAGAGACTATGGAAACATCCTTCTCCTTTCACTGAAAATTTTATTTAGTAGCCTATTGCTTCTAAGAGCAACAGGATATTGCCAAGCAGAAAATACCTTTTCAAATATTTTTAATTTACTTGTTTTTTTAAAGTAAACTACCAAATCCACCCTCTCTGAACTAATATTGTCTCCCCAATTTCATGTGTTTGTCCTATTTTTTAAAAAACAAAAATAACAAAAAGTACTGTGTCCATTTATTTTAACTAGTATGTTCATGGGTGTAGACTCATTAACTGGAGTATAGGAGCTGAATTTCTGAACAAAACTCCCCCTTCCCCACTATCAATTAAATGCAAGAAGTGAATACCCTGCACTCCTGTTTTCACCCACTTTATATTTATCTTTAGTACTGGGATTAAAGGTGTGTGCCACCACCACCCAGCTTCTATTGCCAACTACTGTGGCTGCTGGGATTAAAGGTATGTGCCACCACTGTCTGGCCTTTATGGCTGACTTGTGTGGCTAGTTTGTGTGGCTAGTTTTTCACTCTGATCTATTTATAGGCAAGCTTTACTTGTTAGATCATAAACAAAGTATCATGATAAATACAACATGCTGAACTTTATTTGCAATTATTAAGTAGTGTAACCTATGCATGAAGCCTTTGGCTAAACTATTGAAAAAGGAAAATGGGTATTTCAAGCTTCTCATACTGCTTGGGGTCACCTCACTAGGAAGCATGTCTTTTCTGTAGCTTATTTGAAGCCTGAGCTGATAGAAGTAAAGTATGTGAGAAATTGACCCAGCAGAAAGCACTCTAAAGCTGTGGAAATCCATGCTATAGAGAGGGTGGTCACAAATAGTCATTGTGCTCAGAAGAAACAAAAATCACAGGAAGCAATCCTTGCAAAGGTCAACCCTGCTGAGATTGAATATTTATTGCTGAGTACAAATTTACAGATGCATTTACTCTGCTGTGTTAAAATAAGAAACCTCTAGATGAGAAGTAGACGTTTCTTCCCCTTTAAAAATAGTCTTTGTTTAATTCCTTCTTTGAAAATTTCATATATTTATGTAATACATTCTGATTCTGTAACGTCCCCACTGACTCTTATCTTTCTTTCACCTTTATTAACGACCCCCCCAAACTCCCATTGCTACATTGTGTCCTTTGTGATCCAATAATTTCTAGGGCTTTCTTCTGGGTTTCTCAAGTGAGGACACAACTGACAATGACTACCCCTGCTTCCTGAATCTATCAGTAGCCAATGGTTTGGCAGGGAGGAGTCTCCTGGTTCCCTCCTCAACTGGTGATTGACAATTTGTGGTTCAGTTTTGTGCAGTCTTGCCACATATGGCAGAACACAGCTTGCACTTGAGCAGTGGACAGGGGAATGGGGTGAAGGAAAAATGGGACGGAGCATGCGCTGTCTTTCCCTAATATGAGTATAACTGGAAACAACTTACAGTCAAGGTCAGGGTCAAGAGTAATAGAATCCTGGCAGAATGTGATAGTTTATCCACCCCACCCCACCCCCCACCCCATGAACTGCTGCCAAACAATATACACAGTGTCGCACAGCACCGGGGAGAGGCTGATGCATCGCCAGAGTATTTATGAGGCCTTCTGTTTTGAAGTTAGTTTCTTAGGTAACAGAGAAAAAACATGTATGGATGAGCTCTCATTTATCAGTGACTTGGCTTCCTGTGAACAATTAAACAGCAAGAATTTTGATATTTGGTCCTTACTAAAGTAGGCTCTTCAAAGGGCTGTATACTGCGGGGGTACTTTGAAGACTTTGAAGACGGTATGAGGCTAGCCGAGTCAGCAGAAGTGTCAGTAACCTCGTGAATTACACAGAGGTTCAAGCCTACTGCTGCTTCTTGTCTTAGCCTAACATAGCCCAGCCAGCTGTTGCAGGCCTGGGGGAAGCTGTTTGGAACACTAACCACCCTCCCTTCCCCCTTCAAGAACGTTCAGTATTGCATTGGTTCTTGCAAACACCTTCAAATATCTGGTACATTTCCAAACTTCATTCAGTCACTCTGATGCCCAGAAGCTGTGCTAGAGACTAGAGATTGTTTTCCCTTAAAAGTAATCCCTCCAGTTCTGTAACAAGAGCCGGTCATATATTGACACAAACCGCTTTTGGCCAGCAGGGAACAACTTGAAAATTCCCTAGGAACTCCAAAATCTCCAGAACATGCTGTCTCGCACAGGCCACAGAAGACACAGCAAGAATTTGAAAGGTCGGGGGAGTACTCTCTGGGCACCTTAAAATGAAATCCTTTCCATTTCGCTGAGATGCTGATAAAACTGTCTTATGTCTTAATACTTAAGAAAGTGTATATATTTTTATTATGATATCATGAAAATGAACTGATCCCAATATAAAAGGGTATAATCCAATTCCAAAATATTGAGATAACATCCCATTTTAGATACTTTGAGGTATTTTTTTCTATTTATAAACATATTTCTTCTTTTTTCTTTTTGAAACAATCTTACTTTACATACCAATTCCAGTTCCCTCTCTTGTCCTCCCATTCTCCACACTTTCTCTCCCACCCCAACCTCTCCTCAGACAGGGTGAGGCTCCCCATGGGGGATCATTACAGTCTGTCATATCATTTGGAGCAGGACCAAAACCCTCACCCCTGTATCTAGGCTGGGAGAGTATCACTCCATAGGTAATGGGCTCCAAAATGTCAGTTTATACACTAGGGATAAATACTGCTTCTACTGCCAGTGGCCCCATAGACTGCCCAAACATTTCAACTGTTGCCTACATTTAGGGGACCTAGGTCAGCCTTATGCAGGTTCCCCAGCTATCAGTCCAGAGTATTTTAATGATAAAAATGTATTCTCAATAAACTGAGAGAGTTTATAAACTATATACAATATAAAAAGCCTCACATTAGCCCTGTTACAAAGCAACTAAACAGCCATTGTTCTTCTCCTGACTTTTGTATAATAAAGACATCAGACTTATATGCCACATTAATAGAACTGTACATAATTCATTTGTCCCTCACTATTTCCTTAGTCACAATTTTTTTTTGCAAAGAAGCCTCTTAATTTTATTAAAACATGTTGTATTTTATAAATATCCCATAATATTTGAGTTCCCTGAAACAAGTAAATAATTAAACAGACATGTTTGAAGTTCTTGACCTAGTTAGCCAAAGGGTAAATTTCCAAAGATTTATTGACTATTGTCAAATAGAGACGAAGAGTCTTGGAACAACTTAAATCTTTTCTTACAGGCTGGATTCTAAGTAACAGGAGTTAATCCAACACTGTTGCCTGCACAACCACTTTCAATGTGTTGGTAAAGTTGAGCTTTAACACCACAGAATGGCCTTATACACAGGCCCTCTGGGAATCATGACACCCTACTAGTAAAGTCTCTCTTACATTTCAGATCCACACACCATGTCAGGCCAGTTGAGAATAGGAAACAGAGAGAGACCACAGATGGGCTAGGGTACCAGTCACAGACCCCAGCAGCCTGCCTCTTTCCTTAAGCTATGAGCTGAGTGTTTTGACTCATTTCAACAGCATTTTCAGTCAGGCCCATGAGAGATGTGCTCATAGAGTGAAAGTCCACATTTGGAAGCCATTTGCCTTTAGAAAATGTTTACTATTCCAGCTCCTGACAGTTATTGTTACTGGAGTCATTACTGATGGAGTTCAGAGAGGAGGGTCGCCTTTGGTTTCAGAGCCAACACGTGGAAAACTGAATGGATGAGGGATAGATAGAAAACAAATGGGAGTCTGCCGTCAGCATTGTTACACCTTTCCTCACGAATTGAATTTCTTATCACATTCCATCATTTGAAAAACTGTTTTTAAAAAATGGAAAAGCATCCATAGGCAGTATTCTGTTTCCGCAATAAAGATAATAATTCTTTTAAAACAAAAAAGTCTTATGTGGATGATTATCTAACTATAACACACTTACAGTTGCCAAAAATAATCCCAAGTTGATTATTGCTTTGCAGATTGTTCCTGATGTGCAGTATCTTGAAGAATTATCTGGTGATAGGATAGGTGTGAGTAATAAGAACTAAATTTGTCTCCAGGGAGCTCTGAGTTCAGTCTATCACCTCATCAGACCATATCCATGGATGAGACACTGCAAAATCAGACCAAGCAGGGTCCATGTTCATAAATATCCATTCTTGTTAATTCTTATGCAATTCATTTTGCTCTTTTTTTCATGTTTTAAGAGGAATTCTTACATATTGCAAAAATTTTAAATCCTTAAATGTATTTAAAATAATGTATGCCCCACAATCTAAACAACCACTATTACCACTACAGATGATATTTTAATCTATATGGACACTTTAATGATCATGTATATAGACACACTTCATTAAAGATTATTTTTAGTAATGAATATATCATCTAATTTATTGTGTTTTAGACAAAATGAGCTGGGGCATTTGTACCTATCAGCAATAGAATTCAGATACATTAATGGTGTTTTAAAAATCATATACCACCAAGGAAACAAACAACATGGTGTTTTTCAAAAAGAAATTTCTTCTCATTTGGTGGTTTTATTTAAACAGGTTTCTATGGAGATGTAGTTTGAATGGTTTTGTTTCTTAAAATAAGCATGAAAAAATAGACCTTTAGAGGGTATATGCTTCTGTGGTTTGCAGAACCCACACAAGTCCACCTTATAAAAAACCCTCTCTCCCCTGTGCCACATCAGCCTTTCCAATGCAACCTCACTCATATCCAGTTTCTGGCAACCACAGCTTTGTCATGAGTCACCATTCCTTTGCGATTGTAAGAATGTCATCAGAATGGAATCATAAAGTGTGCAGTCTTGAACACTAGCTTCTCTTTGATTCTAACTCATTGCAATGCTTTCAGATAGATCCATGTTCTCTGTGTTAGTATGTTTCCTTTAATCCTTGAGTAACATTCTTTTCTGTAGATCTGGGCATTTCTATAACCATTCATTATGAAAGCCATGTGTGGTTTTTCCTGGCTTTGTGTGATTACAAAGAAAGAAGATACAAACATTTATGTGCAGGTTTTTGTGTAGATTCAAGTATTTGTCTCTCTAGGGCTCAGCTTCTAAAAGCGAGTCATGGGGTTATACAGCTGAGTTTGGGTGCCTCTTCCCTTCCTATCTGGAAAGAGCAAACTGTTTCTGAATGTGCAACAACAAAATACGAATTTACACCCCAAAAATAATAAATATGACTTGCTTCAGTGCTCATATATGCTGTATCCCATAACTTCCTTCAATGTAGCCTTGGTTTGGAACATACATACTTTTGACTATGAATGACTTCATGCCATACAACTCTAATGATTATTACTTAAGATTTGAGATTATTATGTTATAAATTATGCTGCTTGTTTCTGTGTACACAAAATGTATTTGTTTTTATAAAATATGTTTAATTGCACAAAACCAATACTTTTAATATTTTCCTGCCATCATTTAACAGCATATCATTATGAAGTTAATGTTTCTTTACATTGTATTGTTAGAATGTTGGAGTTGTTGATCTGAGTTTCATTTTAAAAATTGTATTAATTTTCTGTTGTTTCAATAAAGCACTATGACCGAAGTGATTTGTAAAGAAGATTATTATGTTGGCCCATATTTCCAGAGGCTTAAGGGTACATCATAATGGGGAGGCATGACAAACCTTCATCACAAACACAATGTATAATGACCTAGTAGTAGTATGAAGGTATAAATTCTCAAAGCCTGCACCAAGAACATACTTCCTCCAGCAAGGCTGTACCTCATAAACCTCTAGAAATAGCACCACCAACTTGGGACTAAGTCTTCAAACATCTGAGACTAGGAGGGACAGTTCTCACTCAAATCGTGTCAATTGTTAAGGGAAATTTGGTTTGAGTTTAGGACACACTTTTCAACATTTTCTGGAATGACCTTAAATAAGCTTCTATACTCTGACTTTGTATAAGAGAATGCTCTTAGCAATGATGATTGTAAAGCAAAAATGTTGACCATTCTGAAAATTGTTTTAGATGCTCTACACATAACAGTATCAGGTATTCAGCCAATATTTATTTCTTTGAGTAAATTAAATCACCAGATCCATCATATCAGCATGTGAACTTTCTTTCTCCTTAAATAAACACTAAAAATATACTAAAGCAGTGAATTATTTTAAAATAAATTTCTTTATGATTTACAATCAGTAATGTTTGATTTTCATACCTGTTTTATATACCTATATAAAAACACACAAGGGATTGTATAAAATCTTCTTAGGAATAAATGAATCAGGAGTAGGAATAGTTGGAGGAGGATAAATAAATCTAGAGTGACAAAAGCCAGTTCTCATGGAAATGGAAGTTCATAAGAAACAAATAACATGCATTACAGAACTCATGTATAATTTTATACCATCAAGATATTAGAGATCCAGTTGCTCCTCAAAAAATATTAGCACCTGGTAGTATCAAATCTGTGTGTCAAATTTGTTATTGGTATTAATATTATTTAAGATATTCCCATAGGTCAATATATATAAATAAATATTATATAAATATTATATATATATAAGCTTTACTTTAGATTTTTCTTAATAGCTAATGATGATTATTGTTTATTCATCTGTCTTTTGTTGTTATAATCTCTTTCATAAAAGGGAAGTTTAGTTGGATGGTGGTGGCACATGCCTCTAATTCCAGCACTTGGGAGGCAGAGGCAGGTGGATCGCTGTATGTTCGATGCCAACTTGGTCTACAGAAATAGTACCAGGAGAGCTAGGGCTGTTAGACAGAGAAATCCTGTCTCAAACAACAACAACAGAGTAATTTTGACCAGTTTTTAATTGAGCATTTTAAATGTTGAATTTTGAGAGTTCTTTTTACATTATAGTAATGTCATTCTCTAGATATGATTATCAAACATTTATACCATTTTGATGCCTCTTTTTTTTTTAAAACCCCTACATGTTTTACACATGACAAATATTTTAGTTTGATAAAGTTGAACTTGAATAATTGTTTCACTTATTTTTTGTTTTTATATTATGTCTTTGAAATTTTTACTCAATGCGATGATTTCAAGACTTTTACTTCTACGTTTTTCTAAAAGTTTGATTTTAATTTTGAATTTAAGATTTATCTGTTGCTAATTTGGATTAATTATTCTATGAAAAAATGAAGATATATACACACACATACATACATACATATATATGTTTATACCCATACATATATTAACCTATAGCCTGCTTAGAGCTACTTGTGTGTGTGTGTGTGTGTGTGTATGTGTGTGAATATAGAACAATCTACCAGACCATGAAGAGCTTCCCAGGGGCCATATCTCTAAAGAAACCTATCTCTTCATCTCCCAACAATTATTAATTGCCAGTAGTTCCTAAACTAGAGGAGAGAGACTTCATGAGCCTTTTACCAAACCATGTTAATACTTTTTCTGGCTTGTGCATAGAAAATAGAGCTACTGTGAGTTCATGATGAAATAGACATCTCGGGTCTTTGATGAGTCCTCAGACTTGGATGGGTGATATAGATGTTCATTTTAGGGATGAGTACTCCCCAGTCTGTTAGTCTCTGTATGTTGAACAGTTGTTCATCTTTGCATTAGTCATCGTGTACTAAAAGGAAAGAAAAGGAAAGGAAAGAAAGAAAAGAAAAGAAGAGAAAAGAAAAGAGCTTCTCTGACAAAAGCTGAAATCTTGTGATCTATGTGTATAAAGATAAGAATTTAGGAGGAAGTTTTTATGATGTCCATTTAGCAGAGAATGGTAGGTTTTCCACTATGTCCCAACTAGCCAAATAGCTCTCTCTCTCTCTCTCTCTCTCTCTCTCTCTCTCTCTCTCTCTCTCTCTCTCTCTCTCTCTCTGAGTGTGTGTGTGTGTGTATGTAGATAGATATATTATAAGTAGATAGGTAGATAGATAGATGATAGAGTTAGACAGACAAACATAGACAGATACGTTCTGTAAGATATATTCTAATCAGTCTATACAATGTTACTTGTATATATGCTTTCAGAGTTGACCATTTTGTATTGGATAACTAATTGATGTATTCTTCCTTGTAGAAGGCTATTTTCCCAGCTCTCTGCATTCCTTATTTGCTAGTAGTTCTTTACGTAGGGTTGAGGGCTCCTGTATTTCCCATTCTTGTTCACTTTTAGCATGTCTATCCTATTGTTGTCTCTGTTCAGCTCATGTTTAAGCAGTCTTGTTTGTGTCTGAGGCAGGGCCAATTCATTTAATAGGAAAAGAAACCACAAATTTTTTGAATTGTAAAAAATTTATAAAAAATTCTGTTTCTAATTCCAAAATGTAAACCAAAATACTCCACAAAATCTATTTCCTTATTGTATGGCTAACTATGGGAAAGCTTGTTAACATGTCTTAGATAAGAATCTAAGTTGCATTGGAGTTAAAAACAAATACATGTTGCAATACAATTTGCTCTGGGTGTTTAGTTTAACTTAGAAACAGAAAATGTCAACACAGTAATTTCAAGTTGTTGATACTAGTTAGTATTTCAGGGGCCAGTACTGAAACTGATATAAACAAAAAGTACTTACATTGGATTTTTAATTCATTCTGTCTTATGGTTCAAGCTGTTGGCTATTTAAAAGAGGAAGTGAGAGGGAAGACATCGGGAATAAATGGCAGCCAGATTTATGCATTTCCTACTAAGTGTAATTTTCAGATTATGTAAAAATTGAATAAAAAGTGTACACATTTTTTAGGAGGGAAACATAGATGAATGTAGTGTGGTATAGAAAAGGCTTTGTCTTTATTCAGCACTTCCAGCTATAATAATTTGGAGTGAGATCTCTGGCTACAGGCAAAACAATGCAAATCAATAGATACTTGACAGGAAATTTTCTATTTGTGGCATTTTACAACATTATCCATAATTGATTATCATTATTCATAATTGATGTATCACTGATGAAGGATATGCATGAGTGTGTATCTTTGCAACTTATAGCATGGCATTGAGCAAATATTTAACCTTCTAAAAGCCCATTCCTTTTGTGTGGGATATTTATGTTTAATTCAAAATGTTGTTATAGAATTTAAATTAAGTAAATCTGTGAATTTAGGAAAGGTAGAGTTGGGTCTGGGAATTGGCTTAGTGGGTAAAAGAATCTGCTTTGCAAGCCTGATGAGCTGAGTTTGATCTCTGGAACACAATGTTTAAAATAGTGGAGAGGATGCTTGAACTGGCCATCTATTTAGTTTGGTGACTACCCTAATTGATATCAGAAAGCATTTCTCCACTAACTGATAGAAGCAGATGCAGAGACCACAGCTAAGCATTAGGCCAAGCTCTGGGAATTTTGCTGGAGAGGGAGGAGGAATTGCACAATTCAGGGGGGTCAAGGTCATAAAAGGGGATCCCACAGAGACAGTTGACCTAAGCTAATAGGAGGCCACTGACTCTGGACCAACAGCTAGAAAGCCTGCATGTGACTGACCTATGGCTTCGCATGTGTGTAATAGTTGTGTAGCTTGGTCTGTTTATGGTCTCCTAGCAGTGAGATCAGGACCTGTCCCTGGGAGGTGGCTTTTAATAACCTACTCCCCATGCTGGGTCTTGGTGTAGGTGGATGAGCTTGGTCCTGCCTCAACTTGATGTTCCATGCTTTGTTCAAACCAAGGAGAAGACTGCTCCTTTCTGAATGGAGACAGAAGAGGAGTGGATGGAAAGGGGTTAGAAGGGAGGTGGGGAAAGAACAGAAAGAGATGAGGGAGGGGAAACTGTGGTCAGTATGCAAAATAAATGAAAAGAATTTAATTAAAAATAAAAAATCTGGCATCCTTTTGTAATACAAGCATTCCTGCAGTGAGATGGGAGACGAAAACAGGAAAGATACCCTGAAACTCATGGGCTCTCCTGAAAGATGCTTCATGGCAGAAACAGAAGTCACCTCAACAGAGTGGAAGAAGAGGACAGGGGTCCAAGAGTTGCCCTTGACCTCCCCATGTAAATTATAGTATGCACACACACACACACCAAGCATATACATAGAGACTAAAAGAGAAAATTAGATAAATGAAAGATATTTAAAAACACAAAGTATATGAAAATAAGTTTGCACATTTTAATGTGTAGTTTTATAAACACCCCTTATCTAGTCTTATAAGGTAGTGACTTGGAAACAGTGCTCTGACCTCTGTCCATAAAGAACCAAAACATGATTCCAAGAAATCCATATCAGTTACTGGATGAAGGCTCTATGATGGAAGTTAAGGTAATCACCAATCTGATTACAGGGGCATCCCAATTCAGGCACCCACTCCACTATTGCTAGGAATTCCCCATTCAGGTTAAATTTTCCTATAGAACCTAAAAATATAGGTTTCACAGTTGTGGCACAGGTATGCCTTTTGCCACTGTGGCACAAATGATATGTGTGGGTAACATGGCAAAGGGGAAAGGGATTTATCAGTTTCTATGCACTTTAGTTTGAAGAAAAGAAGTCTCAAGCAAGGCTCCCTAGGACTATCTGACACACAAGCCCCCAGTTCGGTCACGTCTATTATTCCAAAATCAAACTAATATTCCCCTTCAGTTATATCCTTTTCAGTCTCATTAATCCTTTTAATCTGCCTGTATATATGACTTTGAAAACCACTTTGTAAGCTGAAGACTCAGTAGGCAAGGATGAACTGAGCTGAGATTAAAGTATTAAGATGAGATCTGGTTTCTGTTTCAGTCAAGCCCTTGGGTGGGGGGAGCTTAAGAAGACATTCTATAGACAGGTGAGAGGAAGCTACTCAAGACAAGACTACACATGTTTGTCAGCCAAAACATTAGAAGCCTGGAGTTGACTTCAGTACTGCCAGTGGGCCATGTGCGGGGCAGGGGGTAAGATAGAGGTCTCCACGGATCAACAAGAGTAGAACCAGTCAGTGAGTAGAAACCACTGGTGGGGAGAAGAGATGAATTTACCCAAAGAAGCAGCAAGTTCCAGAGTGCTGATAGCAAAGTCAACAGTATATGACCCTCAAAGCATTTCCTTCCTTGTACCTCACATCCTTCTGTTTGCTTCTCTGACAGAGGGACCCAAACCCTAGGTTTTCTACTGGGAGAGGAAATTACAAACACAATGCAGAGAAAAACAGAAGATGAGAACATCACTGTTCCTACAACAAGGCCCTGTATAGAATATGCTGGCAATGGGAGACAGAACACTAAATGGAGCCATCTTAGCAGCCCCTTTCACCTTATGTCTTTGAGAGAAGATATCTCTCACTGAGCCTGGAGTTCACATATTTAACCACACTGGCTGTCTGTCAAGTGTCAGAAATCATTCTGTCTCATCTACCCAGTACAAGGGTTGCAAGAATATATCACCACACTAGACATTTACAGGAGTGCTGGGCATCTGAAATAAAGTTCTCATCCTTGCATGGCACGCACTTTACAAAATGAGTTCATCTTTCTAGCCCCATATGTGAAGTTTTGATTATTATAAACAAGTGAATATTTAATTATCACAATGCTACAATTTTGTGGCTAATAGCAAGCAAAAGCATTTTATGGACAGTGAGTGACTACAATAATCCTAGAGGGAGTGGTGCCACATTTCATAAAAGAAATGCAGAATAATTAGTTCTCCAGGCAGGTATAATGGGACAAGGTGGTTTTCTGATCACATACTTGGGTGTGACTATTTTGGAGCATTGCCTAAGAACCAAACATAGTGACTGATGAGCAAACTTAAAATGTTGCTTTAAATCCCTACCTGTCTTCTATCTCCACACTACCCCCAGCTCATAGCTCTCACTACCTTAATCATGGTGGTTACTATGGAAGTAAGACTGACCAGGACAACCAAGATGTTACCTGTTGATGCATAACAAGTGGTCTGTAACCAATTTGTCAGCCTCACTTTTCAGAATGCCTCTATCCATACCTGTCTCCTGTAAGTTTTCATAGGTTATTTTGTAGGCCAAAATGAAATGATGGAAAGACTGGATCTCAGTCCAAAAGAACACTTTCTTCTGAAATGATTTCACAAATACCAAGGGCAAGACCTCATTTAGATAAAGGAAAAGTTTCCCAAGCCCAAAGGGAACATTCCTCCCAGGGCTGTGATTTCTGCTGAATAAAGGGAGGTATCTGTGATAAGCAGAGAAGACTGTGCTTTAAAAAAATAAGCATGTTTGTTGTTTCCCTGGTGCACACATTTCCCAATACATACTGGGCCTTGAGAACTCTAGCTGCCCCTACATGGATCACAAATGATAAGGTGTGAAGCTGATCACAATATCATCAACAGTGATCAATATTAACTGAGTACTCCTATTATGTGTATTTTTGATAAAGCAAGGAGAAAAACATAATTCTTACCCTTTTAAGCTTACAACAAAATAGGAGAAAATTAATAATAAATACAGTAACAAAGTACATTGCATGATGATGAGAAATAATTGTACTCAGAAAAACATGTGATGGGCAGAAAGGGAGACAGAATTCTAAATAAGGCTAAAGGAGATCTCAATGAGACAATATCTGACCAACGAACTTAGGAGATTTCGGGATATCCTTGAGGAAATATTATAGTTATATAATATTATAGTTAACTGTCAATCATACAGATTCTGGGTTACCTTGATTATGTTAACTGAGGTAGAAAGATCTATTCACTTGGGGTAGCACCACCCTCTGCCTGGAACACATAGCAGTGCACACACCTCTATTGCTCACTATTTGATGATTGTAGATGTGATGTCACTAACTCCTCCAAGCTCCTCCTACCATGATGGCTTGTTCCCTAACTATGAACTGAAACAAGACTTTTCTCCCTAAGTTATAGGAATATTTTTTCACAACAAGAAAATGAAACTAAGCCAGAAAGACAGACTCAAAGATTTCCTGGCTTGCATGTCAACTTACTAGCTAGTACTAATACCATTTGCTTAGAAGGAAAGCGATAGTGCCCATGAACATGATTAAGATAAATAGCTAAGTAAAACTCTATATATCTGCACAAAATCAGTAAAGAAGTATAAGGAATCAAGGAAGGGCAAAGCTCCACCTACCAGAATGGCATGACACATGAGAGGATTTCAAGGAGAGACTGCACGTAAACTGCTCTCAAAACACATCTATCGCTGATGAGAAGGGAGATTGGTCCTACAGGGCCATCCAGCAGTCTGCTGGGGACATAGGGATGACTTGGATGTTCATGGAAGAATGGGACAAGGTATGTTATTAGTTTAGAATCATGTACAGTTCATCCCAAGGAGATAAGTCACCAAAGTTGAAATCCATTAAGGGTTATAGGAACTGTGAGAGCCACAGTGCTTCTAATGATCAAAGTAACAAAAATCTCAAGATAGCTGGAGTGGGTTGGGTGACATAAGGAGGCTGAGGACCAATGTGTGTGAAAGTGTCAAGGCAGTATTTAAGTAAATACAGTGGTCTCAGAAGAAAGCTGGGAGCAGATTATAATACTGGCTCTGTTGTCAGTGAAATAAAGTAGACACAAGTCCCAGATTAGGAGAGTGAATAGAAAATATGGTCACTTTTTACTCAATATTTAATTGGTGGCTCCTCACAAGGTAAGATAGAGGACTAGCCTCTCTTTTTCTCCTTTTTGATAATCTCTTATCCCATTGTACTGGCTGAAGAAGTAAAACTCACAGAATCTATATGTGCAGTGTGTGTGTGCGTACCTGTGTGTGTGTGTGTGTGTGTGTGTGTGTGTGTGTGCGCACGCGCGCGTGTGTGTGTGTGTGTGTGTTTAACATAGTTTCCAATTAAATTAATGTAAAATTCAGTTGAGATAAAGTTTCTTAGTAATTGGCTGATAAGCCTAGAAATGATCCATATAGTGTGTGTTCTTGAAAGTTCTCCGTTCTAGCCAACAAGACCTTTCAGAGCAAGAGACTCTCAAACAGAGCAATGAATGTTCATATATGGAGCTGGAGAGGTCCTAACCACTATTTTCTGGAAGATGTGTGAAGAGGAACTGGCTGAGACCACCCTAATGCTTTTCTCATGCAGCAAACACTTCCTGTGCACACAACCGTTCTTCTGGGGTAATATTGTGGCTCTATTAAGACCCAGGTAGGAATGTCTTTTAAGAGGGTGGATGTATGGGCTTTTGAGTTTGGGAGATGAGAACGTATGTACTTCTAGTCACTCTATAGGACAGTCCCTTGCCATTTGGAAAAATTATTGTATCTGCCAAAAACCATTTATTCACAAGTGCACAATGTGGAAAGGCATTTAATGCACTCAATGTGTAGAGGTTTCATTGCTGTTTATAGACTCTGTTGAACTAATTCTTTAAAAGCATCCCACATCCAGGTTAGAGTAAAGGAGTATGGGGAAAAATACAACCACACTGAAATGACTTCAAAACAAAAATATTGGTTTATTATGTGCAGAGACCTCAGAACATATGGTTAAAGGAAAAGTCTCTTCAAAGTGCCAGCTGCCCCTCCAACACCTACACATTTCTTTCTTTCTCTCTCTGCTCTATTACATGAACTGTGCCAAGGAATTGCCCTCAACAGAAGCAGAAGCGGGCTTGCATTCTGTGTCTCAAAACTTCAGCATCTCTTCCCTTTGATGTTAGGATTAGCAACCCCCTAAACATTAGAGATGTAACATTTCCCCAAATGTCAAGTTCTGAATTCAGAAGAAAATAAGAGCAAGATCCCGAGGGAAGTCCTGAAGTTCCATTTTTGGAAGAGAATGCTGGTGTTTATAGTCCCACATTATAAAACATGTACGGATAACTTGGCCTCAGAACATGTTTACAAAGGAGAAAAACACCCACAAAACAAATAAACGGCTTCTTGCACAGTCTGGACTGGCAATCCTTGGCTCTTGCTTTTGCATCATGAAGCCTCCCTACCTCACAGAGGCACTCAATCTCCCAGGCAAGTTGTTTCTGGGGTGCATTCATTCTCATCATCATAGTTAGGTTCTGAACTTTCGTCTGATTTACAGACAGGTTGGCATTAGACTGAAACACATTCTCACTGATTACAAGAATTCACTGGGTCAGAGCTGGACATACATCACACTCAGATGGCATCTTGGGTTCTATAGAGAATGAATTCAGTCAGTCTTATAGAAAGCTGTTTGTGTGGTTGATCCATCCACACAAAGATTACCCTGATAAGATTAGCAGAGAAATGAGTTAATGGTTCCTCTCTCTCTCTCTCTCTCTCTCTCTCTCTCTCTCTCTCTCTCTCTCTCTCTCTCTCTCTCTCTCTCCCTCTCTTCCACTCATCCTCTCACCCTCTCACCCTCTCCCTCTCTTTCTCTCTCTTCTTGGTTACTCCACCACAAACTGCACCATCATTGCCCTAGCATACTCTGTATGTAGGACACCATTAGATCAAAGGATTGTTGCTGGCTTGCTGTGTATGTTTCTCTTTTGGTAGCATGCAAAGTACCTTCCTGTCTGCAAGATCATAGGACTCAAGGATGAAGGCTAAGTTCTTAATTTGTAGGTCCTGGACAACAAGCCACTGAGTACAATGAATTGACTCAACAGTGTGTTCATAAAACCAAGCAAATGGAGTATTTTATCTTTTTTTTTTTTTCCAATGTGAATGGAAAGTGATATGATAAGAACTGGTGTTAAACCTAGTGAAGAAGTATGAGAAATGAGTGCACTCAACTTGAGGATGTAGGAGAATAAGGTTGGGGTATGAAAGTGAGAGCACAAATCAACCTAAGGTGTTCATATGAAGCATAGATTCCACTTTTACTCAAAGAAGAGATTCATTTCTTCCTTTGCTGTCAGGAACCTAAGCT
The DNA here is from genome assembly GCA_030556225.1 of Cricetiscus sungorus. Classification (NCBI taxonomy): domain Eukaryota; kingdom Metazoa; phylum Chordata; class Mammalia; order Rodentia; family Cricetidae; genus Cricetiscus; species Cricetiscus sungorus. The sequence goes on along the minus strand of JANBXA010000651.1, from coordinate 78,611,439 downwards.
TATCCTAGTGATTTTAATTTAATAGATACTTACTTTATTTTAGAAATTGTTTACAGTATTTACCATCTCAATATTTTGTATCATGTTTTGCATAACTAAAGGAGAAAAGTGAACTTGGCATACCTAACTTCACTTAATATTTAAAACTGTTGCCCTGAACATTGACAACTTGACATTCTAAATCAAGTGCTTATTTTTTTGGTATTTATAATGAGAATCTATTTGTATGCTCTGAAAATAATTAATAATTGCAAATATTTTATTATTAAGAAGAACACCTATTGTTCAACATTCATGGAACTTGTTTGTTTGGTCTTTGCATGAAATATGTTTGTGTCATAAGTTTCTCTACATGGTCACCATTAAAATCAAGTTACTAAGCATAAATGTATGAAATTTTCTAATAATAAATTTAAGATGTTATTTCTTAAGTGGGATTAGACATTCCTTTAAAAAAAACAGTGCTTCTGGGATATCGTTCCATATCTCTTCTCTTGTAGATATACAGAAATGATGGGTACATATCAATTAGTAAGTTTAAGTTACAAGTATCTATAAGGCCTAAGGACTTCCATTAATTTCCTGCTGACCTATACTTGAGAATACCACAGTTCAAAAAACGGTGCTTAAAAGATAACCTAAGTCAGATTTCAGTGGGAATTTTGCCTGTTATGTGTGACATTAATAATGTCTTGATATTTTATCACTGGTCAGTAGATCATTTTCTGCCACTGCCTCTCTCTGGGCTCTACATTCTTCCAGGTTTCAGTTATTGGTAATTCTGTAACAGTTTTCTACACTAGTCAGTAATTCCTGAGGTCAAGAAAATAGAGAGAGACCTGTTCCTTTCCCTCTATCATGCAGGATAGCTCCTCCAATGCTTGATTTCTGGATTTAGCCCCAGAACTTCTAGTATGATCTTCTAAGACAAGAAGAGCAGTATGCAGTACATTGTACTTCTAACCACGAAAATGAAGATGGGATAACAATATCATTGTATACACCAAGTGGCATTTCTATAAATGCCCTGTGGCTTAAAGTACCATAGATTTTGACTCTCCTGACTCTACATCTACTGTGACCTGTACTAAGTTCCCATTGCATCATGATGGTGAGTTAAAAACTACTTACAATATGAGAAAGTTAACAGTCTCTAATAATCACTAAGATGTTAACATCTGAAGATGATTGCTACAGTATAACTCTGTACAAAATCAATTTTAAACTATGGTGTTACAGAATGCTATGTCAGATATTTCCATTCTTTGTAATGAAGTGAAGCAGAAAAATTCCACTCAAACTTGTAATTTAGCAAATATTTACAGGTGTGTAAAATGTTGAAAATAGATAACTATGTGAGTATATGAACATGTGGAATCTGAGGATCTATTTTTGGTCTGGATTATGAGGTGGTAGGACATGAATTGAAAAGGGAACTAGGGCCAGGCAAGTGGAGTTTGAATCTGGGCTTTATTCTGGAAGCACCTGGTAGGCATCAAATATTATTGAACAGGTGAATGACAAGCCTATCCCTTTTGAAAGAAATTCTGGCAACCATATGGAGAATAAATTGAAAGTACAGAGATCCAAGGTCAACAGACACAGCCTTCCCAGGCCTTAGTCAGAAACCCATTAGCAAATGCATGAAGGTGGCAAAAAAAGATGAATATACACACAGTGATGCATGGGTACCATCTATAAAGGCTTTAGTAAGTATTTTATAAGTGGCATTTTACTTTTCGATATGGTACAAACTGTCACTTACCATATACCAAAGACACCAGTATAAAGCTCCAATTTTCAATTAGAGGATTTAAATAAAATCCTTGCTACCCAATTGCCTGTTCATTTTTTTATAATCAATTTTCTGCATGTATAGTTCAAAGTCAAAGTGGTCATCAAGTCAACATGTTATAAATTATGGGATTTTAACCCACATTACATGGCTACATGGCTCAAAATAAACTCCAAAACTCTAGCTCATAAAAAGTGAGGACTGGGGTGATGACTCGGTTACTAAAGTGCTTGTGTGTGTGGATGAGAACCTGAGTTCAATCTTTAGTACTCATGTAAAGTGTTAAATAAGGTAGTGCATGATTGTAATATCAGCAGTAGGGATGTGGAAACAGGCAGATATCTCAGGCTATGGCCTGCCAGTGTAGGCTAATTGCCAAGCTTGCCTCATATGGACACATACACACAATGCATTCACACACATGGGGGTGGGGGTTGAAATTGAACTTCTTAAGGCTTGAAGTAAAAAGTTTACTATTCGTTTAGTGACTAGGGGCAGATGACAGTACATTTAAAATGTATCCCTGCTTATTCTTCCTATCCCATCATCACTTACAATGTCCCAAAGGATTAATGAATTTTGTCTTGGAAGAAGGGCAGAAAAAAAAGATGGTGTGAGATAATGAAAGTCTTGACAAGGGCAGTGGCTTCTGGATAAAAGGCCTTGGCCTGAGTTACAGCAAGGCTGTCGTCTGCCTGGTGGCACCAGGGTTCCATTGCAAATATATAGCAAAACCAGAATCCTCTGTGGGAGCCAAAATAGCTCACAGGCAGAAAAACAGATGCAGGAGCCATCCATGAATAATAGAAGGATCTGGAAGGATGACTCTGGGAAAGAACTGTTGCCTGTGAGTGAGGAAAGGGTTACAGGTCCCGCTGGGCTCTCTTCAGCCACACATATGTGACCAGGGTATCCATAGGAACGCCCTTCTTAGTGACAGGCTGCTGATGGCTTCTACAGCCTACATTGGTTTTAATATCTGCATCCTAATTTATTTGACATCTGCAGAACATCCAAAGAAAATATTCGGTATGGGATGGGCAACCCCGGCTGCTCTCTGAGTTCATCAAATATCTCACACTCCTTTTTCAAATGTTTTCAGTTTTGCAAAAACTCAGAATGCATTTTGCCAAACATGTTCTCTGTTAATGTTTATTTAGAGGGGAATTTAATCCGTATGCTGCTGATGCATTTACACTTAACTCATCAAAATGTTTTACTAGAGTCATTTGATGTCCAAGAAACCTTTTGAGCCTTTTTTATAAGCCTCTTCAAGCCCATTTCGCTTCGAAACAGGAAGTGGCCTGTTACTAAACCATAAACGAATGCAGTTCCCGGAGGATTTGGTTTCATTTAAGACCCTGAGACCACAAGGTCTGATCCTACCCTGAACCCTCCGGAAGAGACCTTCCTACTGAATCAGCTCAGAATGCTCCTTGTGTAGAGACAGGGTGCTGTTATAATTTTCCAAAACAAAAATCCTTTATGAAGAGGCATCTTTCATACAACTCCTGGGAAAGACAGTAACCAAAGCACAATGCTAAATCACGGGCTTTGCAAGCTGCACCTGGCCAATGTCACTGTCTCCATGAATCTCCTAACGACTCGGAGCTTGTTCACTCATATTAATAGAACAAATAAAACGGGACAGGAGATAAAGATACTGGAGCAATGACTTCTTCAGGGAAACCTTTCCGAGTTACAGACCAATACAATGTTCCCAACCATGAGCCAGAGAACCAATGCTGGTATAAACACAGCATCCAAGCCACAGAACATGACTTGTTTAAGGCTTAATTCTGTGAAGTAAGGCAGGAAACAAGATTTATCCTTCTGGGAAACATTTGGCATTTGCCTCAAGCTGAGCCTGATTGCTCTCTGCCGTCCACACCATCCATTACAGCTATCTGAAAGAAATCAAGTTTTTTGCCCAAACTAAGGCAAAAGAGAAATGTCTCCGTACTAGTCCTGTAGAAATCCCTCTGTTTGACGTGGCATTAAACAACAGAAAGCAAACTACTCTGTCATTTTGCTGTGAGGATCATCGCTGCTATCTTGGGCCTTTTGGCTGTGAAGAGAGCAAATTTAGTTGGACAGAGGCCATTTTTGCAAACATAGTAAAAATAAATTACTATGCTTAATAATTGAATCTTAAACTTGTCATTATAGCAACTCGAAATTATTTCAAGAGCCCTCCTTGACTGGGACTTGGCAAAAAAGAGTGGGTGTTGGAGGTCAGTTTTCGTGTCTGAAATCGAGCTTAGGTTAGAACTGCACAGCTACAGAGTAAATGTTCAAAGGATGAATGGGCCATTGAGAAGTAAATCAGACTCCCTGAGACTCTTAAATGAGTCCTGGAAGCTTTCAAGCCATGAATGTGGCGGGCTACCAAAATCCTTGAGATGCTACTAGGAGAGAATGTAGGGTTATGAATACCAGGTTTGTCCTTCTTTCCGTGTGTATGTCAACAGTTTGTTTTTTAAAAATGTTGTTGTTTTGTGTTAATTTAGTTGTACTGACTGTACACTGATTGGGCAGTGAAAGGCTGTATGACTTGGTCCTCTGCCCATGCTCAATGCCTGGGCACAAGGCGGGGGTATTTACACTGGAGGAAAATGCTCAGACTCTGACCCAACAGGGAGATATTTCAGTTAACATCTGGCTTTGCTTACTTGTCCTAAATATTAAATTATTAAAGGTCTATTAATATCAGACCATTTCATTGGCCCATTCCTTTTCTACTTAATACTATATTTAAAAGCCACTTTCCTTAGGATAATTTTAAACTCTCTCTGGTGTCATTGCTTCTGAATTTAGCATCATGGAAACCTTCAAGACTTTCAACCAAAATCATTTCCCAACACGCATTGAAAACTTGATTGTGTGTGTGTGTGTGTGTGTGTGTGTGTGTGTGTGTGTGTGTGTGTGTATGTGTGTGTTCATTGACTGAATGCCAGTCTGTTCTTGCCAGAGTAAGTCATGGAAACATCATGCCTAGTGACAAAAATGCTCTCTGGGGATAACCTGCTATACCGAATTTACCACATTCTTACCACACACACAGCCATATCAGAAGCACAATGGAACAGACTTAGAAAGCCCATGAATGCTTTGCATCATGGTACATATGAGGAAGGTGTGTGTGTGTGTGTGTGTGTGTGTGTGTGTGTGTGTGTGTGTGTTATAACTTGGTTAGAAATTATGATGAAATTACTCCTTTAGTTCCCAGAAAGAAAAAAAAAACTACAGTATATTGTGTGTGTCATTAGTGACTTAGGCTTTCATGTGTCACATTGTCCCTACAACTTTTCAACTGCTGTGATACCATAAAATTAAAAACCTCCCAATTAACAATCTCAGCAACAGTGGAGAGGCTACCTTAAATGTCCTTCCCTGATAATGAGATTGATAACTAACTTATATGCCATCCTAGAACCTTCGTGTAATAGCTGTTGGAAACAGAAACAGATACTCACAGCTAAACAATGAGCCAAACTCCTGGAATACTGTTTCAGAGAGGGAGGAGTGATAAGAAAAGGGACCAAGACCAGGCTACAGAAACCCACAGAGACAGCTGACCTGAACAAGTGGGAGCTCATGAACCCCCAGACTGGGAAACCAGCATTGGACCGACTCAGACCCCCTCAACATGGGTTTCAGTTAGATGGCCTTGATAGTCTATGGGACCTCTGACAGTGGAACCAGATTGTATCCCTGGTGCACAAAAGGATTTTAGGAGCACATTCCCCATGGAGGGATACTTTCTTAGCCTAGAGCTAGGAGGGACAGAATTTGATGATCCTTCCTAGAAGGCCTTACCCTTCCTGTGGAGTGGGTGGAGAATGGGATGGGAGGGGAGGTTAAGGGGCATGGGAGGGAGGGAGGGAGAGGGAACTGGGGTCGATATGTAAAATAATAAAAAACCTTCCCAATTAATGGTGTATAAAAGTAAAGGCCTCTGGTTCATATAAAGGTATTTATTTAGTGGCCTCACGCAATAGTGTCTTTCCCTTTAAAGGTGTAATATCCCAGGAGGAGTTTGCATGTAATATCTTGCTGCATTATCAGGTAAGAAATTCATGTATTGACCAGCAAGGTGTCCCAGAAGGTAGAGGTGCTTGCTGCCAAATATAACATCCTGAGTTTGACCTCCAGAAGCCACATAGTGGAATGAAAGAACTGTGTGCCCTCCTCACTGAAGAGATTTGCAGTTTGCCTGCCAGCCCTGAAGTTTCTGTTTTGAATTCTCATACAATTATCCTCTTCAAATATAAAACAAAACAAAGAAAACAGCAGGACTTCTTGTCCAAGAACCTGGATATGCTTCATAATTGTGTTGACAAGTATAGATACATATACATGGAATTGTGCCCTTGAGTAATTGTTCTAAGTTTTGAGGAAGACACTCTAAATATCACCATAATAATAATAACAATAATAATAATAACATATTTTACTCAGGGCTCTGTGTTTTCTAAGTAATTCCTGTAGTTGTTATCCATTCCCTGATAGCACCACGATTGTCATCTCTTCCCTGTCATTTTCCTTTCTTTTCCTCCTGTCCTAACTGTACAGCTTTGCCAATAGCAGCTGAAGGAAGCTGGTCTTTGATGCCCAGTAGACCTGACTCCAATCCCAACTCTTTATAAAAAATCCATACCTCTAGTGAATCCCAGCTAGGAACTGCCATCTTCAACCTAATTGTCTTGCCACCAGTGTAGGGAAGATGATTAACATGTGTGCAGAAACCAGATGGCTCCTGTTTATGAAGACTTATGAGAAATAAGGTTATTACCTACCTTTATTGTGTATAATAGACCCTGCAAATTATCTGACATAGCAACATCCAAAGCAAGTGCCACTTCCAGCCTACTAAGAGCAAAGGAGCTAGGATAAGCCATTTGAGCCAATACTGACTCTGGATCATCAGCATTCAAGAGTGAGGTCAACTTCCAAGAAGGAAATGAAATGAGCCTTCAACATTGTGCACCAAGCATGTCACTCACTTGCCTCACTTCATTCCGGCCCTATGTCTACAATTACCACACATTTGAGCCACTAAACCTAAAAGTCAATCAATTAGAAATTTATCAAGCGTCTACGCTGCGGTCTCTGATGAAGGGGAAGTGGGAACATTTCTAATGACTTTTCACAGGGATACACTGAAGCAAAGTGTCATACAGCTGCTAAGACATGGCACAAAGGGAAATCTTGAAGTGGTTGTAATGTCCATTCCATGAGCTAGTATGGTAATAGGAAGTCACAAAATGTAGACTAAGCAAGAAGGCATGGCTAAACCATAATGAAGAGTTCTTTAGAATTATCTCATTGCTATAAACCAGATATGGGTGGGTAAGACAGGCCCCTCCTGGAGAGACGAAGTGTTTCCACACAGACTGACTGACATTGGCTATAGGAAGCTATTTATGTGTTTGAACAGGGAAACAAAGTGCAGAAAGCTCTGAAATGGATTATGCATCATTCTCCTGGAGTGGGCCAGAGTGATGGATGGGTGGTGGGTATGTCCAAAATTAGAACATTTCTTTAGAAGGGGTGCCCATTAGTTAAACTTAATTTTCAAGTGATTACTGCTACAAAGGGGTTTTTGATCCATTTCAGAGACATTTAAGTTGGAAGAAAGGAAACAGTAGAGGCTGAAAGATCCAAATCAGGCATCTTATTTATACTGTTTTGTCACAATCCCATTTCTCTTAAAGTTGGCTCTACGACACACTTAGCAGTTGTTGTTGGCTCTGGAATCCTTATTGTCTGAAATGTGTGGCTGACCACTCCATCACAGGCTGCCTTGTTCAATGAGTGGTGTTTGTGCATGACTCAGCTGTTCCAGACAAGATCACAAACTACACGGGGTTAAGAATAATAGTTTCTGAGGAATGATCTATTGTTACCATCTCTGACAGCAACTACTTAGATGGAAAGAAATCTACAAGGGTCTTGGTCCTGCCTGTTGCTGAAGAAGGACATAGATAGAAATTGAACTTGATTACTTAATGGAGAAAGTTCTGAAGTTGCTGTTCTTTTCAGGGGTTGGACTGATATGAATGAAATTTCCAATGGCTAATTTCATTTTGAATCCTTATTTGAGCCAGAAACCTCCACCTGTAAAGGAACGGTTTCTATTGCTCTTCCTGTGGGAAGGCTCTGCACTCCATTCCCTGTCAGCAGAAGCTGCAGTAAAAAGCAGAGAGGGACTGCTTCTATGACAGTCATTGTTTGGGCAGGAATTTTAGGACTTGGGCTTCTGTAAAAGTCCTTGGCTTAAAGACAAGCCAAAATGAATACTACAAGGCCCATTGGCCTCTTGATGCACAGATTCCTGAGATGGGAACGCTGAGTTCCAAGACAGCTTACTAAGAAGGTAAAATTATGTAGCCCTGTCACTCAACACGGCTTCTGTCCAGGCCAAGGTATCATGGGGCTGAACAGTCCACATGGCAACAAAACAAACAGCACACACACGTTTTGCATTGTTAAATGCAACTACTTTCTGATGCCAAAGTCCCCAATGTATAATGGTGTGATGTCTCATTCACTTTTCGTCACTAGGGAATGCAGTATCTATTACAATAAATATCTCAAATAATTAAAGCTTATGAATTTAAATGCCTAAACTTCCAAAACTTTAACCACATATGATAAAAATTCTTCTAAGCATATCCTGATGTCTCAGACATAGTCTTCAGAGCAGACTTGCACTTTTAAGATGTTCAGAGAGGGAAACACAGCAGAAAGATTGGCCATGACTGTATTGAGAACTGGCATTGTAATACAGATGACCAACCAGTAGAGATAAACTTCTTCTAGTCTGATATCACTGCTAGATTTTTATTTCATAGGAATTCTTGGTGTACTAGAGGAGTGGGATGGATTGCCATGGGACCCTATTTATACTAGGGAGAGTTATTTAGGAGGATACAGACACTATTGGGTATACACAATATTATTCACTGTTCCAAGCAACCACCTCTCAGTAATAAGGCAATACACAGTCAGAAGGCTGAACTTTTGTAGACAACCTCTGAGGTGATCAGAGATGTCATGGGAAATGTAAAAATTCACTAAGTACACAGCAAGAACATATTGTCAATCTATAATATCTCACCAGAAAGGAATACTTGTGAACACTTTAATAAGAGAAAACATCCTATATTTCTCTCTAATTGTTTTGCTGTGTCTGATGTACTCACACATCACATCAACTTTATCTGTAAAAGAGATACATAACCCAACTATTTCCTGGATCTCCAATATGTCTTGCATTATGCAAACAAGGCACCATCACATTTCCACTGGTGGAGTAGGTGGAATTGTTGGTCCCTTAGTCATCCTCTCTTTCTGATCTAGCTCATGGTAGGCAATCTACTTTCCTGGTCCTTGCTTAACTTCAAATTTTGTTTACCAAGAATGAAGGCAGTGGCGTGATATATATTTATGCTGTGGAACTTTTGCTGTGACCTTTGCCAACACTTTGAGATGAGCTTGTAAAGCTGGCTTAAAGTCCTGGAGCACATACATTTCTTAAGGAGATGAGATAACTATAATGTTGTAGCTTGAACCACCTTGCAAATTTCAACCTGTCATTGGTCAGCTCATACTAGGATGACCCTTAGATTTCCAAGAATGAACTTTTTGCTTAATCCACTGCATTTTAGGATCATTTGCTATACATGATTTATGTTTACCACAGATTACCAACAATGTTGTCATTGTACCCCCTCAACATCACACTTCTCATGCTACCCTTTCATGATATTTTCCCAATTAGAAATCAGAATACTGGATGTCTTAGATAGGGTTTCTATTGCTGTGATGAAACATCATGACCAAAAGTAACTTGGGGAAGAAACAGTTTATTTGGCCTACACTTAATACCTCACTGTTCATCATCAAGGAAAGTCAGGACAGGAGCTAAAACAAGGCAGGATCCTGGAGACAGGAGCTAATGCAGAGGCCATTGAGGGGTGCTACTTACTGTCTTGATCCCCTTGGCTTGCTCAGCCTGGTTTCTCATAGAACCGAGGAACAATAGCACATGGGTGGTACTTTTTGCAATGGGTTGGGGCCTCACCCATCAATCACTAAGAAAAATCTTTACAGTTAGATCTTGTGGAAGCATTCTCTCTAAAGAGGTTCCATTATTTCAAGTAACTCTATGTTGTGTTAAACTGACATATGACTAGTCAGTATACTGGGTGAAAACAAAAGGTCATATTCTGTCCCTTTTCTATTCAAAATTCTATGACCACTTTTAAATGGTATAGAAGCCAGTTAATTCAGACCAAGTTTTATTGTCTGGTAAAGTTATTAACTATGGTTTTTGGTAGATAAACTATCTAGTCTCTGTACATCTAAAAATGAATTTTACCCCCACTTAAATAATGTTTTACCTGATATTGTATGTTCAAAATTTTCTTACAATTTTGATACTAAGCTTTCACAGATTTTTTTTTAATTTTAGGGTCAGTTTCCCACATCTTTAAGTACATCTTTTATATTTTCATCATTTAACATTATATCATGATACATTTATTGACTTTAAATTCTAGGTCATTGTTCTTTTTCTTTAATGATTCATAGATGGTTTTACCTACTAGTGAATCTGGGTCACTTGAGCTTGGAATTTTAAGCCAGTATAGGCAATGAAGTGAGACCCCCAACTCAAAAGCAAAAAAAAATAAATTCTCAGTTAATGTCTTAAATCCCTGCTAACATTCTGAAATTTTATTCTGTCATAGTCATTTCACAGTAACTCAATCTATTGTAGAGACAGATTTACATTTACCTTTTAATTTTGTTTGATAACACTCTTCCCTGTTTGTCATATTTCATTGATTCTCTTCTGGTTGAGGGTTTTACTTATTTATTTGGTGGTACCTGATTCATTTAAATTCTTCTTTCAACCATTAGATATTGTTTCTTATTTGCAAGTAGCTCTATTTGTACTAATGCCACATGAATCCGGTATTACAGAAGAGGAGCAGGATGTCTCAGTTTTGACCTCCAGCTGATGTACTTGAAACAAACCATCCAAAGTGACACACAAAATTACCCAAATACACACACACACACACACACACACACACACACACACACACACACACACACAGATCTGCAAGATCTGCAAGTCTGTTGTGATAACAAAATATGTGAGATAATAAACTTCCAAAAAGAAAAAGCTTGCTTTAGCTAAGTTTTTTTTTAATGTTCCTTTCTGTGATAATTTTGGACTTCTAGTGAGGCAGCACACAGCAGTAGGAGCATATGGTAGAACATACCAGATTAGACCATGAGCCAGAGCAAGAAGGACTGTCAGAGATATTTGTGTGTGTGTGTGTGTGTGTGTGTGTGTGTGTGTGTGTGTGTGTGTGTGTGTTGTTGCTGTTGTTATTGATGTTGTTGCTTTTCTAAAAAAAAAAAAAAAAAAAAACGCCATTGGGTGCTACAGAATAATCCTGTGCACTGTGAAAATGTGTTGCTCTCACTGTTAATAAAAAGCTTATTAGTCAGTTGCCAGGCAGGAAGTAAGCTAAGAACTGGGAATAAAAAGGGTTAGAGTCAGAGGGGAGAAGCTAGTAGACACAGAGAAAACAAAACTATAGAAAATGAGGTAACAAGCCATGAGCTACTTGGCAAAGCTTATATAAGTGTGGGTTAATTTAAATGTAAGAGTCAGCTAGTAACAAACCTGAGCTATTGCCCGAGCATTTGTAACTAATATAAGCTTCTGTGTGTTTATATGGGAGTTGCTGGAGGGACAGAAACTGCATGTACTATTGGGTTCATTTTTTATTGGCCATCTATGTACTGCTGGTTATGACACCTACCTCTAAGTGTGGTCTATATACCCACTAAGACTCCATTGAACAAAACCAAGTTCTCTTTAGCAAATGGTTGTCAACTGAAGATAGCTTCCTGAGTAGGGATGGGAACTCCTGTCATCTTCCTACTCTCAGTGCTGGGACTCTGTCTGTGAAAGTCTCTGTGAGTTTATATGTGTTTCAGTCCTACTGTATCTGATAGTTTCCTTGGTGGCATCTATCCTCTTTGACTTGTAGTCTTTCTACCTCATCTTTCACACAGTTCCTTAAGCCCTGAAGGAAGAGGTTTGATGGAAACATCCCATTTAGTGCTGAGTGTTCCAAGGTTTATCACTTTTCATACATTGTTGAGAGTAGCTCCCATATACTGCAAGAGGAGTCTTCTCTGATGCTGGCTGAGTGAGGTAATTTTAACATTTTCCATTTGTAGGAAAATGATGTAAAATAAAATCATGACATTAACCATGTTATTTGCTCAATTTAGTAGTGGTAATTATATTCATCTTGGCGAACAGCAGATCACCAGAGATTATCATTTTTCAAAACAATTCAACTCTTTGAACAATTTTCCCTTTCTCCTCCTTCCCAATTCCCCCACAGAGCATTTTGATTTATGCATATTAAACATCTTTGAAAACAACCATTAATTTATGAAAGCAGCATAATAATTACAACCTACAAACATTTATCCTGATATGCCCAGATAAATATAGTCTTCAGCCCTATCAGAAAAAAAAAACAAACAACAATAACAACAAAAAACTTCTCTTTTTAACAGACGACAACTATAGAAAATAACAGCCAATCAAAATGAAAGAGTTCTAGAGAGTTTGGTCCCAATAAATACATACAAAACACTCTTGTACCTAAAAGCTCAGGGAACATTGGGGAAGAGAGGCTATCTAGAAAGCTTGCAAGAGTCAATGGATTGAGGAATTTATGTCTCCTAGTGATGTACTCATACTATCTCACCAACATGATTGCCCAAACTTCAGCTGCACAAAATTGATAGCAATGAACACGTCAGACAGGAAAGAGATAAGCCCATGAGGCCTTAGCCCTACAAAGAAAAACTACAGGCAACTGAAGAAAGCTTGGAGTTGAGAAATGATCTTCTCCAGGGAAGAACACACTGATGGGTTGTTCAGTACCAAACAGCCATCCCAGGAAAAAAAAACATACAAGTAACAGTATATGTACTGAACAGGTTATACTTAGGAATATGTGTGTATATACATACAATAACAATTATAGAAAAAGAGAGGAAAGGGATGGGGAAAATGTTGTAATTAAATTACTATTCAAACTTTTATTAATTTATTCTTTTATGTGCAGTGCATGTGCACATGTGTTCAGGTGTGCACACCAAAGAAGGGCAAATGAGTATACTGAGTATTCTCTTATTACAGGAAGGGGGCAAATGTGGATACTGAGCATCCTCTTATCACAGGAATGGGGCAAATGAGGATACTGAGCATCCCCCTTTATCACCTTCTACCGATTTCTTGGAACTTGAAGTTCATGTTTCGTCAGCTACACGGACAGCCAGTAAATGCCAGGAATGCTCTTGTCTTTGTCCTATTCAAGATTGGAGTTAGAGGCATGGATGGAGCTTTTCCCAAGTGTGTTATGTGGGTGCAGGATGGGAACGCTGGTTCTCACTTCCTATTGGTTTGATAAAAATATAATACATGGTATACAATATAATAATTTTATAAATAGTTTGCTGTTACCTCATTCTAGAACAAAGTCTCACTATGAAGCTTAGATTGTCTTTAAACATATTATATTGCCTAACCTTGTCTTATACTCAAAGCAATCCTTCTGTCCCATAATCTCATTATGAAGATTATATGTATGAGTCATTGCACCTAGAAAACTTGTATAAATGGTATAATTTTGGGACCACTCTTAAAAATATGTAAGGAATTCAAATAACAAACAAGAAAACATAAAACAAAACCACAATAAGATATATCTCTCCCCAGGTGAAATGGGTATTATTACCAAAAAGATAAAAGATAGTGATGTGGAGAAAAGAGAATTGATACATTGTTGGCAGACTCTAAACCATTGCAGCCAATATGGGAAACGGTGTTGAAGTCCCTTGCAAAACAAAGAACAGAGCTCCATCTTGTCCAGAAACTTATTACTAGGCATACATCCAAAGGAAATGAACTCAGAACATTGAAAAGACATCTTCACGTTCATACTCTTGCAGCAATGTTTATAATAAGCAAGATACAAAACTAGAAGATTAATGGATAAAGAATATTATACATAGATACAGTGTTCATCCCCACCCCAATAAAGAATGGAGTACTGTCAGTTGAAGCAGCCAAGAGGGGAGTAAGGAGGGCCCTCCTTAACCCCATGTTAAGAGAATTTTGTCAGGAGACAAAATAAATTTGCCATCCATTGAGGGAACTAAGTAAAATTAGTCTCCAAGAAACCAAGAGTAACAAAAGTGGTTATTACAAGCTGGGGAGGATGCTAGAGAGGAAAGGATAGAATCAAGTTACTCTGTAAACACACACAAACACATACACGTTTATATGTATGTATATAGTTAGATAGGAAGAGTCATTGCTGGTGTTATATAACACAGTATGTTAACTGAAACTGACAATTTATTATATATTTTTATAAAAGTTTCAAGAAGGGATGCTAAATATTTACAACAGAAAGGAATGATAAATGTTTAAGATGGTGGAAAACTTCTGCACCCAATTTTCATTGCATGTGTATACATGAATAAAGATAATCCACTATGTCTGGTAAGTGTAGACAATTTCTATGGAGAAGTTTTGTATGCAGGCATGATCACACAGTATGTGCACACATGGATGCAGTTGCCTATAGATGTCAGAAGAAGGTGGCAGATCTCCTGTAGCTGGAATTATAGACAGCTGTGTTATGGGTGCTAAGAGCTGAACTGCATCCCCCACAAAGAGGATTAAGAGCTCTTTTAACTACTAAGTCATCTCTGCAGCCCCTCATTTATTATTTTAAAGCTCCAACTCACAGGCAATAGGTCCTTGACCCAGAGTAAAAGCCATATGCCCTATTACCTTGTTATTTGACAAACAATTCTACTTGGAGAGAAGAGCTTGTAAGTAAATAATTACAACACAGCTTGAAGTTGATATAAGCATGCAAATAAGGTTCATAGTTTCTACAAAGATAGGGACATCTGCTTCCAAGACACTAAAAAGATTTATTTAAAAGTCTGAAAATGATCCTAGTTGTCCTTTAGAACTTGTTTGCAAAACCCTGTGGTATTCAAACCTATGAGAAATTCAATATTTACTACCAAAGACAAAGCAGAATTTCCATGAGCATTTAAACATTGCAACTTTTTTTTTAACTAGCAAATAGCTAAAATGTTTTCCATTCAATCAAATGGTATTTTAGAATTTGTGGTCAACAAAAGACATCTCTTGCTAGGCAGAGTAATATAATACATTCTGTGTGAACAGGAAACTTTAATGATATATACAGTTTTGTTATTAAAACTGAGTTTGATATTTTGCTCTGCACTGGAAAATTGTGACCTAGTACAACATATCCACCTCACATTGTTTATAAGTTGAGGAAAATCAACATTTTGGGTTCCCAGTTCTCACAGTAGGAATTACATTTGTTTTGGCCAAATATAATTTATATAACTGTAAGGAACAATAAAACATGAACCCTACAGTGTTTTCTTACCTAAAAATAATATAGACCTTGTAAAATTGAAGAGATTATTATTATAAAGGGAAAGACAGTAACTTAAAAGGCTGAAGCTCATTTCACAAAGATTTTTTCATGCTTGTGCAAATATGCAGACACCTGTGTGCCCATTTTTTTGACCCCAGCCATGGGAGTGGGATTCCACACAGTCATAAATAACCTTTTAAATAAAACTTTGAAATATGTGCTTGGACAAAAGTTCTTCCATTCATTCTCAAAGTACATGTTCAATGTGACTTCTTAAATAAAAAGACACAATAATCATTCTTCTAACAAGATCTTTCCTGGGATTTTTTAAAATACAGTTCTTTGTATTGATAAGATTTCTAGTCATTGGAAGAGTCATTTATAATTTAATAACCAAAAATTATTGGAGCAAACATATTAATAAGTAAAATAAGATTACATGTATCTTAGAAGTCAAAAACCATCTGTGGAAACTGGTTCTTCTCATTCATTACCATCATATAAAATAGTATACTAATCTCAAAAATGCAAGTCACACTAAATGCATATCATAAACTTACTGAATGAATATTATAAAATTTCTGGTTGCCAAAGCAATGTGCATTTAGGGGAAAAAGGATAACTCTTAGAGAAAAAGTATTGTATTCAAGTTCCCAGTACTGTGAAAACTGGGAACCCAAAATGTTGTCTTACTTAACTTTCCCAAGAAGAAGCAAATTCATGAAGCTGGCACAATTATCTCTCTATTCAATCTGAAAAGGCTGAGATTAATAAATCTTCTGTGGCATATTCTAATTCTTGTCACCAAACAAACAGTGGAATTGGCACTGGACTTGAGCCTTTGGATTCCACTGGCCACAGTCTTCCCTTCACACTACTTGAGAATCTATTGACCAGCTATAATATCACAAACATCATGGTCTTGTCCTTCCTCCAGAAGACAGTCTGCATACCTGCCATTCTTACATTTCCTGATTCCTCACACTTCATTTTTTAAATGACACACTACACATATTGTTCTGTTCCAAGATTCACCAGGATTTTAAATTTTGCTAGCTCCCATTGTAATTTTGACATTATCTTTTAAATCTTTGTGTCCTGTTCAATATGAAATTTGACTTGCATTCAATAGTATTACTGTAAAATTTGTATAAAACAATAACCTTTTAAAATTTAGTTAGAGATACCCTTAAAGCACCTTCAACAACATGGACAACTTTGGGGGGAGCATATTTGGGTGCCTTTTACTTTTCTGTAGTGCGTTTGTAGCTTCCCCATCTTTAACCATCTGTCTTGGGCCAGATACAAAAGACTGTTTTAAAGATGTTATTTGATGTTGGATTTGGTCGTTGTCCACTTGGTTTTCTGAAACCATTCCTGTAAATCATGGTCTAGAAAACCTGTCAAGGTTTTTGCTCTTTTGTGGATTTCTTCAAAGGAAGAAGGAATGCCTAAAAAAGTAAACATTCAACATCCATGACTATGTTCCAAACAGGGTGGGATAAAAAAAATATTATAGAGGCATATAGATACATAAATATTTCTATTAGATAAAAAGAGAATCCCGTGGATAACTCACAAGGAGTCTACTGGAACTTTGTCAGAACAAAATGTGTTTGTGAGGGAACCAAAGCCACATGTTTCTCCCTATTCCACAATCTTTTCTTTGGACCCTAACAATAATCACTAGCCTAACACATGTAGAGGACTTCTGTCTTTCATATTTTTACATTTAATTTTTAGACAATTCATACTGAACATATCTACACCCCATTGTTCACTGTTGCCACCTTGCACTCCTACCAACCCCTCCTTATTCTCAATTAGCTCCACTCCTATGTTCACGTCTGTTATTTGTGTTGGTCTTATACAAGTCTCTCTAGCTGTTGTGTGTTTTACAATTACATTGGCCATGTCACGTCCACATGACAGCCTGGATTCTCTTTAGGATTTAAGTACACACACACACACAAAATTCATGTAACCTTCTGGGATAATTACAAAAGCCTGTATGATGAGCACACATATTTGTGATTTATAAGTCGAAAAACTTGATGTAAATAATGATAAGTCATGTGTTCGGTTCTATGAAACTTTGTGGCAGAAGTAGACTCTAAGTATAGAATTTTAGCTAGTATGTGGGCCAGTTTATTTCTTCTTTTATAGATAGCTAATCACATTTCTTCACTTCCTTTCACTCCCTCCTCCAAAATATGTCACATGTTCTCCTTCTATACTTCATTTCTTAGCTCTTTATATAATATCTTCTAACCCTTGACAGAAAGAAATAAAATAAGACAAAATCAAGCAACAAAAAACAGAGGTCATAAAAGATAAAGCAACAATCCCAATCTGCACACCTCAACAAAAGCATAGACTGCTCATAGGACTGGATATGAAGACTATGGTTGCAAGCACACTAAAGCATAGTCAAGAGTGATGGACAACTGAGGTATAATGCACTACCTAAGGTTCCAGAGGCAGCAGAACTCTCCATGAACACATATGAAATATATTTTTAGGGAAAAGAAAATTTAAATGTAAATCTTAAATGACAGTAACATTTAAGTGCTCCCCAGCTGTGAAAATAACAAATTTACTATAGTCAACAAGTCCTGGGTATATGCAGTGAAGAATTAATATTAGGTTCTTGAAGGGAAGAATTAAAGGGGGAAGCCTGGAAAACAAGCTTTTCATCAAAGTCTGCTCCGTCTAGCAGAATTTTTGAGATAAGGAAGTATGTCATAATTAGCATAACTAAGTGAAATAGCTATAGCCATTGGCTATGCATGGTTGTCTACAGAGCACATAAAAGGTTGATTTATCAACTAATTAGCTGAAGGATTAATTTAATTTAATTTTAATTAAAAGTTTAGAGGCCATATGCAGCCAGAGGCTACCATTTT
Organism: Cricetiscus sungorus; assembly: GCA_030556225.1. NCBI lineage: Eukaryota > Metazoa > Chordata > Mammalia > Rodentia > Cricetidae > Cricetiscus > Cricetiscus sungorus. The sequence continues at coordinate 78,593,197 of JANBXA010000651.1, read as the reverse complement.
GGACAAAGTCAATGGGGAGATCATTGAGGGTATAACATATAAGAAGATGAAGCATAATTAAAATATAAAAGAGTAGACACAATTTTCACATTGAGAGCTTTCAAATTTCTTGGGGAACAAACTCTTCTCTTACAATTATCTTATTAACTCTGGAGTATACAGTCTTAGGGGATCACAATCTTGTTCGCCATGGAGGGTTACTACCTTAACCTAGAGGCAAGAGGAAGGGCCTAGTCCCTACTCTAAAATAACTTGTAGATGTCCCCTCCAGGAAGGCATCACCCTACATGTGGAGTGTGGGGGGATGGGATGGCAGGGTGGTTGGGGAGCATGGGAGGGTGGAAGAGAGGGTGGAACAGAAAGACAGAGAGGGAACTGGGATCAATGTGTAAAATAAGAAAAATAAACAAGTAAGTAAAAGAAAAAATAGGGAATCACAATCTCATAGTCATCTTTGATCCCCATTTCCAATTCTTTTACCTTTCTTTTTCTCATTTACTCTGAGAATTATCTCATTTCATCTTTTCGTCAGTCATCTCAACATAAGATATACACATGGTATTTTTCTCAAAGCTTATTCTTGTTATACTATGTAATATTCATATAAAATGTTAAAATTCATGGAAGTAACAATAGTTGGATGTTAAGCATATGTATCCATTTAAATATAGTGCATTTAACCAAATAAGCCTTAGTAAAAATCTCTTAACCTGAGTCTTTTATTTCTCACATGGTCCCATAGCCATTTCTGGATAACCATGCAGAGACTTTAAAATAATTACAAATGTTTGACCAATGGCTCAGGCTCCTATTAATCTGTGTATTACCATTTGGTTATGGTGTTACCAGTCTGCTGGCATGTTGTACCTTGGGCAGGTAAATTGCATCTCTCAGACTCTGCCCTTCTCCTGTATCTCTGCTTGGACTTCCTGCCTGGCTCTATCCTAGCTTACCATGGACCAAAAAAAGCTTTATTTATCAACCAATGAAAACAACACATATTCATAGCATACAGAAAGATATCCCACATCTCTCTGTGTCTCTGTCTCTGTCTCTCTCTCTTCTCTCATCCTCCTCAGTCAAGTTTTCTCAGTTTTTAAGGAACTCAAAACATATCAAAACAGTTCATCAAACATATTGCCTGTATTATATCAAACCCATAAGTCAACATAGTCTTAATCTGCTTTCTTTTTATTCAATTACTGATTAAGTGCCCATTCCCTTCTGTGATGGAAGTAATATTAGAACTAAGACACAAACTCTGGCTTCTTCATACTATAGTGAATTAAAATTCACAAGGATAGAAGATCAAAATATCAAAACCACAGAAGTAAACAGTAGTGCTAAACTTAGTAAACACTTCCTAAAATACTTTGAAACAAGAAAAGAACACAAAAAGAGCAACAACTATACAACCACTCCACCACACCAGTCACCCACTGCTTTGGCACCCCCAAAGGGCTTCACAAATAAGTTCTAGATTGTTTCTATAATGGTGAATCCTCACAAAGAGACACCCAGGGAATGGATGAACATCACACAGGATGTTTTACTTCAGGATGCAAGAACAGGAACAGAACACACAGAGATTCAAAAATAATTAATGGATACTTGGACTCTTTCTGACATTCATTAATGATAGTGTGAGTGACCATGTGATACTGGTGGAGTAATTTTATTTGATTTCACAGGTAAATTTTATCTGAATTTTGCCTTCTCAAATGTCTCACTTTTCAGACTTCTTTACCATTACTCAAACCAACCACCAAACAATAAACCCAAAATTAATGCCTAAACCTTTGTTTTTTAAACCTATAGGGAGGGGTGAAGATAAGCTATGGATGGAGGGGCCTCTTAGATCTCAGAGAAGGACTTATAAATATTGGTATGCTTGTGTCTTCTTTTTATAAACTTTAGTGAATAGTTTCTATCATCTTTATCCTCTTATACAATCATGCATATTATCTAACATTTATTGAAACATTAACAATGAAAATGTGCATGCTCTAGATCTCCAATTGTAACTTAAACACTTGTGTTTGTAAAGCTTATCATTTGATTTCTATACATGCTATGCCATTGGCACACATCTCTGTACGTGTATCTGAATGTAGTAAATTAATGATGTAAACCCCAAGAAAGCGATACTGTTATTAATATTTGTACATTAACAGGGAATTTTGCCTCTCATTTATAATTGATCTCCAAGAAAGCCAACTCAAACACTGTTTATAAATGGCTGTAGTGTTGCATGTATTGAATATCTGACATCATAAAACAAAAGACAACCTTGCTCATTCTCTTCATTCTCTCCCCCACCTCCACCAAATGTTCAAGTAGCCAAGTCTCTGGTATGTGTCAGAAGAGCATTTGATTTTCAGCATGAAGTCAAAGGAAAAGTATGCAGAAGAAAGCGTAAATGTTAGGAAACTATGAGGGGAAACATGCAAGTTATGTGCTGCTCTGTTAGAATAACTATAGGACCTTTGCAGCAATGCCATAGGCAAGACTCTTGCCAAGTGGAATACTCTCTATTTATAACCCTATCAAGCAGAGGAAGTGGTGCCAGGAACAAGATAAAACTATTAGCTGCATTTTAAAAGATACTTAAAAGCATGTTTGTATTTTAAAATAAATTTTGGTGGTTAGGAACAAAACTTGGGTAGTCATAGATCTGGGTGTTGAAACGTGTTGCGAGAGCACTCATTAGTCCTCCCCTTATCTCTGCTGCCATGCCTCTGCCAGAAAGCTTGTTTGAAGTCATAAATGGAGCGTGTAAATGGACTCTTTGGGAGATACCTAGAAAATAAACAATCCCCCTCTTTGGTAAATAGTTAAGAGATCTCCATGGACTCACATGCTTTTTCCCCCTGATGGTACGATTGACCCAGTGCCCATCTGGCACCTCCTCCCCATCTGTCTTATTCCTGGCTGTCATTCCATTATAAAGCATTTAAGCTGCAATCCTAGAGGCAGAGAGAACATAGACTGACTCCAAGAGAATGCCTTGATCATTTGAAGCCTGGTCACAAGGGTGTCACATTCAGGGGTTTTGGCACCCAGCCTACCTGTGGCTGCACCAGGACATGTGCTATAGGTTGTCACTCCAAATCACTGTCACCTACCCTGTACTCCATGAAACACCGAACAATCAGGAAACCAAAAATATGGTAGGGTTGGATCCAATGTGGGATTCCTCAGCTTTTCTAACTCCATCACTGAGAAGATGCAAATTCCATAATGCCTTCAACTACAAGGACAGGGCAAGTGTGTTTGTACTATTTTCTTCTCCATTAACCTACTTAACTTGGGAGAATTCAAAGGATATGATTTTTTTTCCTGTTTTATTTTATGTGTATTGTGTTTTAACTGAAGGTTTGCATATTCACCATGTGATGGGCAGTGCTTGCAAGAATCGGGTCCTCTGACAATTGAGGTATCAGGCACCATGTGAGCATTGGGAATCAAATCCAGGTCCTCTGGAAGAGCAGCTGGTGCTCTTAACCTCTGAGACATCTCTTCAGCCCCAAGGCTATATTATTATTAAATTAGAAATAACCAGGTTTATCCATGTCTCTTTTGCTAGCTCTGTTTCTAAAAGGCAAAATACTGTTTATGTGGCTTAAGGCTCTGTTGCTTTCCTAAATATAAAAACTATTTTGTAGGTTTGTTAGGTCTAGAAGTGGTGACATGAAAGATGCCCAGCACTGTTTCTGAAGAAATGGCAATCAACAGATGTTCACTTTCCAGTACTGAAGACACTATACTAAATAATGTACAGCCCATTTTTATCAGTTGTCCTACTAGATAGCATATTTCATTCATATATTTAGGGGCACATGTATATAAGGTACATGTGTGCATGGTGCATGCATGTGAGTGCACAGATGCATGTGACCATGCATATATATGAGTGGAATGCCGAGTATCTTCCTCTGCTGCTCTCTGCCTTATGCCTTGAGACAATATCTCTTCATTGAACCAGGAACTTGCCATTTCAGCCAAGGCAATTGGCTAGTGAGCTCTTAGAATCCACCTACCTTCACCCTCAAAGTTGAGGGTACAGGTATACATATCCATGAAAAGGTTTATATATGGGTTTTTGGAATTTGGACTAGAGTCTTCACACTTCAAGGCAAGTACTCTTATCTACTCAGTCACCTCCTGAGGCCAGATAATATATCAATGGTTTTTACATTAATATAGGATATTACCCAATGAATATTATTTACTATATTAATATTGTATGTCAGTATAAGACAGTTATATAAACAGATATGTACAATTATTTGTGATGAAATTGTCATTACATACTATATGAAAATGTGTATCTCACTATATTATATAATGCCACATTCTTACATTACATGGTATATAGTTTATATTACAAATTATTTACATTATATTATGTAACATGTAGCCTGTTTACACATTATATTAATATATATTTATCTTCAATTTGTGTTTCTATAAGTTATACAACTGTGTAAGCTAATCATATTTTAATACACAAATTAAGAGAAATGGTATGACAATTATGGTTAGAAAAGTATATAAACTATTTATAAAGATAAATCAACCATGAAGTTGCTAAAAGTAGCCTATATTTAACAGGACTCTGTTTCTGTATGCTGTTCAAAATATGTTTACATTGATATGCTATTTAGGTAACAACATAAACATACTTAATAAATGTAATTATTTAGTATTTTTAGTGTATGGCAGCCATAATTCTCATGGTCAAAGATTTTCAAAGTGGGGAGATAGTATCAAGCAAGAGCCAGGAGTTTTGGGGTGAGAAGGCCTTCAGTTCACAGTCAGGAGAGTGAACTTGGGCATGCTCTTTACTTCTGATTCCTTCTGCTCACACTCATGAAAAAGAGAGGAGGGGAAGACCTAAAGATATTAAGCGAAAATAACATTAAGAAACATGAGGAACACACTCACTAACACACAACTTCAGTGCTAGGTGCCAGTGTCCCTAGTCTTGTTGAAGTTGTGAGTATTAAAAAAAAAGTCACTACTATTGCTTTTGGCTGGCGTTTTAGCTGAGCATCCAAGATGCAAATGCAGCTGGCTACTGAGTTCTGTTTTGCTCAGGCCTCACGTGGAGTGCAGGGTTGGTTGTCCTAGCTTTCTAGTGGTTGGAGAACAGTCAAACTGATATCCCTTGTGGGGTAAGATCTTGGGGACAAATATTTCTTGTATTTCAAGGTTTCTTAAATTTCACATGTGATTTAAAAAAGCAAATAAGCCCCTTAATTGCTTCGTTAAGCTAGTCAACACTAATTAAGGAGAGTCAAGTGGAAAAATATTAGAACCTGCTGTGCTCTGCTTTTAGTCCCCTCCCCTGCCCCCAGAATGTGTTTTGCTTTCCAAGGGATGGGAGTTGGTGATTTTCCTTGATAGGACCACTCTGACCTCCTGGGTTCTGAGCTTGAAATTGAGCTACAGTCTTGTGGGGTTAGATCCCATTTATTACTGGTAAAATATGATTTTGATCCCCATGAAAAAATGCTTGACATGCCTTGTAAAGTAGTGCAGGGGGTAAGCAGAGCTATTTTGATGATTTAGAATTCAACAAGATTGAACATCCATTTCATCTCGTTTCAGAAAGCCCAGGAGCTTAAGAAGAGTGGAGAGGTGGTCACAAATGAGAGCTTAAAGTGAAGTCAGGTGCCCCTCATGTGCCTGTGTGCACACATCTGCAAGTGTGTGTTAATTTGGATCTGTGTTCCCACATGCACATTTATGGAGAAGCATGTTTGACCAAAGAGGAACAGGATATCAATTCAAATCTTTGCTCTTTTCCAAATTCTGAAGCCATGGCTTTTCTTCTCTATGCTGGGGCATTTAAAGAACAAGTTTCTCTCAGCACACTCCAGAGGCAGAGGCAGAAAACTCAAAAGGTCAAGGTTAGCCTTGACCACATAGAAAGTTGAAAACCAGGCTGAACGACAGGAGTACCTGAGGTGGGGGGGGGGAGGAAGAGGAAGAGAGAGGAAAGGAGGGTGAAGGAGAAGGAGAAGGAGGTAGGAAAGAAAAACAAAGGGGAGAAAAGTGAGGGAAGATTCTATTAAGAGATACTCCTGACATTTCCCCCAAAACTAAAGAGTCCATTTCTTAGAGTTATTCAGGTGTAAAACCATTGATCAAGCAATTCCAATAACCTGCCTGAATGTTTGTTACTATGGCAAATAGCTTCTGTGTTATGAGTAAATTGTGCCACAACAAATTCTGTCTGGCTATTGTGTAAATAAGTTCACTTTAATTCTGATGACTCCTTAAGTTTCACATCATTTATTGTCCCTGTTTAGTTGGTAAGATATCAGAGCAAAGAGACTAAATGAAATTATCTTATGGTCCCAGAAGGGATTAGAACCTAAACCTGCTTTCTGCTTAACCAGTGTAATATTACCATTCTGCTGCTCAACATTCTCTGTTACTGTGATCCTCTAAATCATCCAAGTCCTCCTCAGTTCCAAATGACAGACCCCAAGTTCAGCTCTATCTGATAATACTTGCATACATACCATAAAGGCTTCCCCTATAACACCAGAACTTCTGCACAAATAGCTGGAACTTTTCAGGGTCACTTGAATTGCTTAAAGAGATCTGCCAAAGAACAAAAGGTATGAAGTCTATGTTTCACTTCTGCTATGGAGATCAGACCTGAGTTGTTTATGTTGTAGGTGTCGTCTCCTTCAAACATGAGATCTCAAGGCAGGACCAGAGCTTTGCCTTGACAAGAAATAAGAAAATAGAAATAGAACTTTAAGACTCTACCCATGATTGGTATTTTGGTGTCTGATGTTAGTTTAATATGTAAGATACACCCCAAGCTTCTCAGGGCTAAGTACTAGTAGGTAAGGACAATTCAAAATTTTACTTATAGTTCTTATGTACCAGTTGATCACTGCTCTTGAACCTGTCAATTTAACAATTACAGGAAAGAGTTGTGGATTGGTGCATCAAACATGCTTGTTTTCTTTAGAAACCAAATCGCCTCTGGCAAAAAAACTGGGCAAAGATAACAGAAGGCACAAAGTGTGCACAATTTAAAAGACAGCTTTGATGCAAATGCTAACTCTCATTAAAACAACCTAAAAGAACAAACTTAACATATTTTCTTCCATTTCTCAGTGTTCTCAAGATCCACAGAAACTGATCATAATCCTAAAATTTATCAAGTCATTATCAAATAATTCTCAGAAAGAAAATGAACTAGGCTCCTGGGATACTTTCTCCAAAAATATTTTTAATGAGAGTGAAATGAGAATTTCATGATAGCAAATGCATTCTTGTTTCTCTGTGGAGGCCACTGTGGCTCAAAAGTCAAGGGCTAAAAATCAGAATCAAGAGGAAGGAACATGTGATGCTTGGGAGATGGGAGCATATAACAAATGGGGACCTAAAAATACTGGCAGTGAGGCTGCAGCTGTCTGAAGATGTCTAGATTGCTTAGAAAGCAATCAAGCATTTAGCAAAAGAAAACCTGAGCTCTAGACCCAGGTTAGTGAGAAGAATATTCAATAGAGTTGTGGTCCTAGGGGACCTCAAATGTTGAATGTGATAGGAGTTTTTATTATAAAAGAACAAAAAAAAAAAAAACACAAGAGAATATCTAAGCCCAATGGACAAGATCAAGAGGTGAGATAGAAACAGGGTTACCTGGGAAGGAACATGTTTCTCATCTCACTGTGGCAAATGTGCTTAGACTCTAAGCACACTACCTGGTCAATAGTCTACCCACTGTTTCATAGGAGGAATCCATAAAGGCCTGAGCCTTTTAAGTGAGGTCAATGGAGGTTCCTGAATACTGAAGCTTTGAACAGTGCTATTTTGTGCCTTGGGTACCTAGTATTCCTGCAAGTTCAGAGGAATCGGTCCCTGGAGTATCATCTACCACAGCCTAGATGCTCTTTTAAAAATAATGATCTTCTGCTATCAGAGGGAATGAGAAATTCAAATTTTAGGTACAAGAATTCCAGAGTAGGCAAGAAAAGGCTATAGGCTTTTTTTTTAAAGGTTGCCATACACACCCTGAACCATGACCCTTAAGCTGTCCCTAGATAAAATCCTTGTCCCACTCTCTTGCATCCACAATTGATGTCTTCAGAAGGCCAGAAGGCCATGGTCCTTCTCATGTCACCTTCTTTACTTCATTCCCACTACTTGTTCCCTAGGGATCATCAAC